>QEPC01006051.1:2145959-2222245 GCA_003113815.1 Sphenodon punctatus | reverse complement strand
CCCCCCCCCCAAAGGAGATTCAACCACTCCGAGGCCCCCCAGGCCATCATCCACCAACATCACCTCCATCTTGTCAGGATTCAGCTGCAGATGGCTTGACCTCATCCAAGCCCCCACAGCTGGCAGGCACTGGGAAAATAAAGAGACTGCATGGTCTGGGTCGATGGAAAAGGAGAGGTAGAGCTGAGTGTCGTCAGCATACTGATGACACTGCATGCCCTGAAACTCTCTCACGATCTCCCCTAACGGCAGCATATAGATATTAAACAAGAAGGGGGACAGAATGGCACCCTGCGGGACTCCACACGTGAGGTCCTGGGGGGGGAAGACGTACACTCCCCCAAGACCACCCGGTGAGTTCTCCCGGCCAGGAATGAACTAAACCAGTCCAAGACCGTCCCACCAATCCCGGCACGGTCCCGCAGGCGAGTCACCAACACCTCATGATTGACTGTGTCGAACGCAGCCGAAAGGTCTAGCAGGACAAGTAAGGTCTGATGACCCTGGTCCAACACCAGACAGAGATCGTCAGCCAAGGCCACCAATGCAGTCTCCGTACCATACCCAGGCCGAAACCCAGACTGAGGGGGGTCAAGGAAACTGGTGCAGTCCAGATGTTCTTGGAGTTGCTGTGCCACAGCCCGTTCAATAACCTTCCCTGAAAAGGGAAGGTTAGAGACCGGCCGATAACTGGCAGGAGCATCAGCATCAAGAGGTGATTCCTTGAGCAGGGGCCTAACCACAGCCTCATTCAGGCACCCTGCCCTCCTGAAGGGAGGTACTAATCACCCCAGCCAGCAACGGCCGTAATGTCTCCTGGCTGGACTGGCAAGGATCTTGTTCACAAGTGGTGGCATGAACAGATCCCAACAAGGACTCCACATCGGCAGGCAACACCATCTGAAACTGATCCCACAAAACAGGACAGGACGGGACATCCATAGCTCCACGATGATCCTCTGCAATAACCGTAGAACCAAAATCTTGGCGGATGCGAGCGATCTTATCTACAAAGTACTCGATGAACCGGTCACAGCGGTCACTGAATTGCTTCAAGTCCAGGCGGAGACAGGCAGGACTGACCAAACCTTTCACCACCCGGAAAAGCTCTGCTGGACGTGACTTTGCAGATGCAATAAGGGCAGCAAAGAACTGTTTCTTTGCTGCCTGAACCGCCACAGCATAGGCCTTTACACTGCTCTTGTGCTGCGATCGATCATACCCATCACGTGTCTGGCGCCACCATCACTCCAACCGCCTGCTCTCCCACTTCAAGCACCGCAGGCCCTCAGTAAACCAAGGAGATCTGCAGGAGACTCGGGAGGGCAGCGGACGCCTGGGAGCCACTCTGTCAATGGTCTCGGCCAACAAGTTGTTCCAGAAGGCTACGAGATCATCAACAGAGCGGGTGTCAAGGTCCAGGGGAAACTCCCCGAGCATTCCGGAACCCATCCAGTTCCATAAGTCCGGGGGCGGACTGATCTAATAAGTCCTGCACCGCGTTGGGCGCTGACATGTGCCAGGATGCACGCCTTAAGGAGGTAGTGGTCAGACCATGACAAGGGCTCCATCCCCCTGACTTCTACTAACTGTCCCTCCTCATATGTGGGGCCACAGATGATTTGGAACAGGCCCATGGTTGTCATGGAGGCCATGAACTCATGCCTCGCTCCTCCAAGCTTGGTGTCAGCGTGGATATTATCCACTACACCACACTGGCTACTAGGGCTGGTGGAGGGAGAGAGCATGCTTGTGCGCTGGGCATCCATTCAGGTGTCTGACTAGCTCCCCCACCACTACCTGTCCTAGCAAGGCAAGTCTCATACCACTCTGTTAGTTGGTGGTAGAGGTCTGTTCTACTGTTCGGTGGTTCTAAAGGTTCCAGTCTTGTTCAGGATCCATGTGGAAGTCAGTATGTTTCCATAAAATAGAATCTGGTTTTGAAGTTTACTTAATTTTTTTTTTTTTTAAATGAAGATAGTCTAAAAAAATATATATATTGGGCATTGTTTTTGTATGTAATAAAGAATTTTTTTTTAAAAAACCTAAATACAAAATTGGTAAAATGAATTGTAAAGTAAATCTCTATCCCAGCGGCAGCAGCTGGTGTTGCAAGGGGGGTTGGGGGGGACGGAGGTGAAGCATGGGCAGATGTCCATGAGTGCTTACGTAGGCAAGTGGATCTCTGAGCAGCCCTCACCACAGCTTTATTGGGTAGAAGGAGAGTGGCTGCTTGTCCTGTGGGGGCCAGGGCTTCTGTGGGGAAGGTGAGGCGCTCTTATGTCAATTTCAAGGCTGCCCAGCTTGAAATTGACATGCGGGGAATGATCCTTGCTGGGGAGCACAGCACTGCTCTCCCTGGCAAGGAGCTCCCCATCCCCTGCTGGTCTATTTCAAAACCGGGTCCAGGGTTGAGAGAGAGCAGCATGGTGATGCAGCCAGCGGACACCAGGGCTCCTGCTGCTCCTCCTCCCCAGGGCCCCACCCAACCACTAACGGATGGGTGGCCTAGGGTGTGCACCCCCCTGCTGCTCCGACATGGCTGGCAGCGGTGGTGGCTTCCTCCTAGGGGTCCAATCCTGCTGCTGCAGGCCCGGAATCCCGGGGTTCTGCCTGTGTGATGAGCTTCCTGAGCCAGTATGGGAGTGGGGGAATAGGTGGTGGCAGGAACTCCCCCACCTGCCACATCCACTCATGGGTCTGTCTGCTTGAACTGCTCCTGCTGGAATGGCAGTAGCCTGGCAGATTCGCTATGCTTTCCCACTGCCTCCCCGTGTGAAAACGCTCAGAAAGGAATATCTGGAGAAGCAGGGATAGAAGTGGAGGAGCTAAGGGTAGCTCCCCAGGCAGCAGGCTAGAAGCACGGGGGAGGCTAGAACAGGTGTTGGGGTCAGACTGAATCATTAAGATTATATAACCCCTTTAGCACACTCTCCTGGAGAACCTAGAATCCTCTTATCAATCAAGAATTCTGCATCTCAGTATTCCTCTGCTGCTGACAAATAGGTAAATTTGAACAGATCCCAACACCTCATGATTGACTGTGTCGAACGCAGCCGAAAGGTCTAGCAGGACCAGTAAGGTCTGATGACCCTGTGTGAAGTATGTACTTCATCCCTCCTAACAAGCAAATCATGCCTATAACCGGGTGAGTCTCTTACCACTCTGTTAGCTGGTGGAAGAGGTCTGTTCAACTGTTCTGTGGCTCTAAAGGTTCCAGTTTTGTTCGGGATCCATGTGGGAGTCAGTATATCCACAAGAAGGAATCTGGTTTTGAAGTTTACTTTTAAAAAACATCAGGATATTACATACAAAAAAATCCGAGGCATAGGTTTTGTAAATAATAAAGGATTTAAAAAAAAACAAAAAAACAACCCCACCTAAATACAAAATTGGCAAATTTTGTGGTAAAGTATAATCCTTCCACTGATGATTTTAATTCCACTCTTGAAATTATGAGACTAGTTGCACTTTCCTGTCAGCCACCAGTTTTCTTGACGAGGACAGCAAACTGTGTCCTACTTTGATTTCCAGAAAAGAATCCATAACTTTAAATGCGTGCAGCTCCTGGGTTACCTTTTTGTGTGTGATATGCTGGTAAACAAAAGAAAAAAATATTTAGCAGATCCCCCATGCTTTTTTGCTGAGGAAAACATCACATCGTTGCTCAAGAGAACATGGAACTAGTGAATCCTTCAAGACTAAAAGCAAGACACATGCAATACTCCCCCCCCCCAAAAAAAGGGGGTGGGGGTGGGGAGAGAAGTTTTGCTAAAGTGGTAATAAGCATCAAGACTTTTAATGTTCTTGTCAGTAGGATTTATTGACCTGAAGGGTAAAATAAGCAACTGAGGTCCGTATTTACTTTGAGATAGAGTCTGATCATCTAATAATAAAATCTCTATATAGGAATACATGTTTTTCTTAATGTTTTTAATTAATATTTGGAAATCTCATTATGAACCTGAATTTCAAAAGAGTAAGTCTGCCTTTTTACAAACAACATTCTTGTGGGGAAAAGGAAATGAGAGGTGCAGCATTGCATCCAATGAGTTTACACCAAGAACCTTTGAGATAAATGTTCACTGAACACAGTTGGGGCTAAGTAGGGTGCCTTCTGATATCTCCAGCTAGCTAAGGCCCTTTTTACACAGGCGCAGGGGGGTTGGTGTGCGCCGTGGTCTGTGTGTAGTGGGAGGGTGTAGACAAGGGCACACCTATCTACACCTACCTCCACCCATCTACACGCACGGAGCACCAGCTGTTTCTGCAGGTTGCTCTGTGCATGGGGGATGGCTGGAGGTGGGTGTGCATATGTGTGCGCAGGAGCAATAAACCTTTAAAAGCTGAAAAGTAAAAAAACGTTGTACGTGAGACAGTTCCCATCAAATCACGAGTCAGTATTTCTCTCATTTGTAACAATATATAGATTTACTTTTATTTTATAAAATCTACCAGTTTGGTGAACTCTTTTCCAAATGCACTTGAAGATGTTTTCTTTGCAAACTAGCAAACATTTGTCATGAATCTGTATTGCATTTATTGGTATTAAAAACATTCAAAAGAATGCAAGATCACAAAAGAATAAATCTGAGCAGCCTAGAAGACAAAATGAGATTAACAAGGATAGTGTAGAAGTGGAAATAGTATAGTAATTTAAACAGAAGTTCGAGGAAGACCATTCATGTTCTATGTTCACTTTTGTTAATTTAACATTTAAAAGAATCCTTTGATAATGATGTTTGTACACTATAGGGCCTGATTTAAAGTTCCAGTGGATTTTAGATCAGGCCTATGGCTGGTTAAACAGACTCAATGTAAGTTTCATTTGGATTAATTTGGTTGTCTTATCAGGAGGTGGTTTGGGTTTTTCACCAATGCATCTCAAAACCTATTAAAATGTTCAATGTATCTTAAATTTGCATGTAGGCAACTTGGAATTTTTTTTAAATTCAGACTCTTCTGTAAGCATTTGCAAGTTTTAAGATATATTGAAATCTTCAACACCTTCTGATATCCAGTCATGGATCGGATTAAAAGACTATGACTAAGTAAAAATAAATTATAAAGACAATTGCATATCCTTTACCCCTTGAGTTGCAGTATAAATGTAGCTGTTGTCAATGATAAAAGACTATTACTAATTTGATGTAATTTTATATTGCCCTTAAAAGTGCATGTATAAAAGTTCACACAGAGGTGCTAGGTAGCATAGAATTACAAAAACAAAACCGGGTATCTCATACATTCAGTTTGCTAAATACGCACTACAATGAAATGTAAAATGCAGACATTGTGGTATCAGTTCATTATCTTTGGTAAAATGTTCTCATTTTATTTATAGCCATATTTGTTCTGATATCCCTTTTGTGCATGGTCTGCTATTTATGTTGACAGAAAACATGTAGGTGAATGAGCTGTATTAGGAAATGTTTTCGTACATTCATAGCTTTCTAAATACATTCTTTCAGGATGCTGCTTACACGTGAAGAAAAAGGGGTGAGTGTGACTTGTTACTGATTTAACCTCCATAATTTTGCTAATTCTTGACACTAGAAAAAGGGTTTTAAAATTGTAAAAAGGAAGGTGACATGATCCTGGGAACAATAGTCTAAAAATCTGAAATAAAAATATCAAACGTATTACTTTGCTAAAATAGAAATTCACACTGGAACTTTATTGTAAATATTTGATGCCTCAAACCATCTAAGTAAATAATTAACAGGGATCATAGGGAATGTCAAAAATTATGAAGGGGCGACCAGGGTAAATGATCACCACCATCATGCTGATAGACTGTTTCACACCCTTGACTTCAGTTGCGTCACTCCTGATTTACACCAATGAGGGGAAAATAAGGTCCTGTTTTTAATGCAGCACTCTCCAAGGGCAAATCACAAAGTATTAAATCACAATGGAATTAGAATAATCTTGGTTGAAATAAGTTAGCAATGCTACCTGGCTCATCTTCACCTCTTTTAACCATGTAGGGTCATATTCCTTAAACAGTTACTTTTGTTGAATTTGGGTGGTCAAGGAAACTTTCAGTACCCCATGACATTTGGACAACCCAGGTTGTACCATATTTGTGTGGAACATAGATAAAATCACAGTTCACAGATGAGGACCCTGTGAAATTTAATTCTATCAGTCAAATGATGTACTTGCTTTTCTTATTAGATTTTTTAATACTGAAAACCTTTGAGAGGCTGCATTTGTAGTTTGCTGACTAAGAATACGGGTATAAATGTCTTTCTACATTCCTTGTTTCAAGTATTTTTTTTCCTCTACGCAGTGAGACTAACAGGCAATAGCAACACATTCTACTAGTAAATGACTGGATTCTATTCTGCAACCCCTATTCATACAAGTAGTCCTTACTCATACCCAATAGTCACATTTAAGTGGATGAAATAACATGAGTAAAGGTTGCAGGACCGAGCCTACCATCTCAACATAAATATACATTTACACTGTGCCATGATCATAATCTTCAATTCTTACAGCAATCCAAATACAACATGGATTGAATTACACCACTTTGACTAGTCTATTGATGCTGTATTATTTTCATTATCCCAATATCAAACATAAAACAAGGGATAACTGTAATTAGTGTAGAAACTAAGTCCAGTGTTCCATTTCTTTTCAAAGAACATGGCACGTTCAAAAACTACAAAATTTGCAAGTTATTTTAAAAAATCCAGATTTTAAACTCCAAATAACTGTTTTAAAGGGTTGAAAAACTGCCCAACTATTCTTAAAAAAATGTTCCTTTGTTATTAAAAAAGTGATAAAAATGGAAGATGCAAAAAGTGGGGCAAAGGACAGCAATTTAAATGCATGTACTTGCACCAGCAAAGGCCATGTCTTCATGACGTGTTAATGGCTTCGACACTGATAGCTGATGGGTATTTGCCGTGCACAAATGCAATTAGCCACTTCTCACTGTTGCAGTGCCCTTGATCATGTATGTGGCAAACCTGTTAAAACAACACACTTCTCCATCTTTCTGGCCTATCTTCCTACCTGCTGAGTGCTTCCTAGAAGGTGCTGAGCACCCTCAGCTCCAAACATAAAATTAGGCCCCCCTCTTCGTATTCTCTTCCTAAATAATTTAGTGTTAAGTCTTAGGCATCTAAAGAACCTGTCATTTTTTTGCCTTGTTGGCTTTTTTCAGTATATCACACTTTTTTCTGTTGGGGCGCCTGCATCTTTCATCAATGCTCGGTATACATTCGTAATGCCACACTTCCTCCATTTTTTCCACAGGATAAACTGCTTCAACGTAATGACGGATCAGTCTGAGCCTGACAGGGTCAAGTTGCTTCTTGTTACATGCACCCGAATGGTTATATTGCAGTCTGAGATTCTCTGGAGTAAAGAGCTCTGGGAAGAGTCTTACAAGAAGTCTGGCAGCAAAGTTTCCAACTGAAAGGCTCTTCTGTACTATCTCTCTTATCTCTTTATCTGACAACAGATATGGAGAAGGCACAGGGAAGTCTGGAGAAGGAACAACAAGTTCATCAAGTGGTATCTTACAAAAATCTTTGCTGCTTCTTTCTGGAGGCAGTGGTGGCCCTTCAAATTCTTCTCTGAATCTCTCTGTGTTTATTGCATAGGTCAGAAATTCTCTCCTCTCAGGCCCTGGCACATGAACTTTCCGCTGCTGTTGGTATGTGCGTCTCTGCTCAGTGTCTCTGCGGCGACATCTCTCATCAAGCTTCCCAACAAATTCCAGTGTCCATACCCTGTCATTCTTGGCTCTTGGGTACAATATTTGCACATAGTGTCGAATTAATTTAATCCTGGAAGGATCAAGTTGTTTCTTGCCCAGAGATCCGCTACAATTGTATTGCTTCCTTAGATTTTCATGAGTAAATAGTTCAGGGAATAAGTGAACAAGCAATCGAGAGGCAAAGTTGCCTATGGACAAACTACTTTCATATATGTTTTTAATTTGTTCCTTGTTCAGCAGGTGATCTGGGACAGGAATGTCAAAATCAGGAGGGGGAATATCAAGTTTATCAAAGTCTATGGGCACAAGCCAAATCTTTTTTGATCTTCTACCTGGCCTTTCATAATCAAAACTGTCTTCCACTTTTATGATAGACACATCATCAGGTAAACTAGAAGAATCATAGCAGTCATCTCCCATCTGGTCACATTCACTCCCTTCCATATATGTACTTTCAAGTTCATCGTTTATTCGCTGAACACACTGCTGCAACCAGGCCTCTTCTTCCTGCACATCAGGAAAGTAAATCTCTGTGTACCTGCGGATTATCTGAAAGCGATGAGGGTCCAGCTCTTGCTTCTCATCATCTCCATAACAACTATACCTTTCTGCCAACTTCCGGTGGTCAAAGAGCTCAGGAAACAATCTGTGTAACAGAAACACAGAGAATTCCCCAGGAGAGGAAGCTTCATCTAAGAACTCATTGAGATCCTGGGCATCCAGAACATAATCTGAGGCAATGGCATTAATCCCGTCCAGGGACAAAGCTTCCTCCTGCTCTTTATCGTCAATGAAATGAGAGGACTCTACCTGCTCAGCCTCATAAAAACTGGACGACTGCACAGTCTGCTGATTATTCTCCATTTCCCTCTGAGCCCAAAACCTGCTGAAGAAGTCATTGACTTGAGGCAAACACTCTACCTGCCAGACAGCAGTGTTCTTTACAGAAGGGTAGCAGACTTCCACGTAGTTTCGTATGAGCTGTAAATGAAGTGATTCAAGTTTCTTTTTGTTAAGGAAGCCACATGCGCTGCAGCTCCTGTTGAACTCCTCATCACTGAAGAGCTCTGGGAAAAGCTGCACTAGTAGCCGGCATGCAAGGTCTCCACCAGACGTGCTCTGATCCATAATCTGTTTGAGTTCTGCAGCAGTCAGCTGGTATTCAGGGGGTGGCCTGAACTCTGCCACTGACTCTGTTGGGCTAACTTGCTTTTTAATTCTGCTCACTTCTAGAGATAACAGGTCAACTTTGCTGTGAAGCTGAGTCATGTTGGAATTCAGGGTGTTCAGGGTGTAGAACATTTTCTGTATCAAAGAATATATATTTGGATCAGACTCTGTAGCAGCAGCTATCACAGCGGTGGTAGCACTGGAGTCACGTTTGCGTTGATCATTCAAAGTCCGAAGGTGAGAGGGGCTGCTAGGATTGACCTTTTCAAACAGCTCGTAGGAAGAAAACTGATCTGCCCCTGACAAATTCTTCTTCTCTGTAATTTTGTGGGAGATGCCGTACAGAGGCTTTTTGTAGGACGGAGTGCTTATGTCATTGAAGGACTCCTCTTCACAAAGCCATGTCATACTGGGATCCTTGCTCTTGTTTGCTTGCTCCACATCTGTCTGAGTGGGTGACCCAGTATCTCTGTTCTTCATGTTTGAAAGAAGGCCCTTTGAATGAACAAAAATTCT
Source organism: Sphenodon punctatus (assembly GCA_003113815.1). Lineage (NCBI taxonomy): Eukaryota > Metazoa > Chordata > Lepidosauria > Sphenodontia > Sphenodontidae > Sphenodon > Sphenodon punctatus. The sequence continues at coordinate 2,212,821 of QEPC01006051.1, read as the reverse complement.
ATTAGCTAGATAGTTTACCTTAAAAAAGAAATATTAGCAACAAATTGAAGGTCTCATCAAATAAATATCCTCTGCCTAAATCTAACTTTACTATATAAATCAAATTCATAATACATTGATAAACATAAACATTTTTACAGAAAGCATTATTTAGGGATGATATAGTTGTTCGTGAATTTTGCTACAGGGAATCAATACAATTAAAATGAGTAGGAGTTTCTATACAGGGCTCTGAAAGCTTTATAAAGTATCATTATTCTCCATGTAGAGAAAACAGGGTTTGCCGTGTTGGTCCCAAATATACGCAATAGAGACAAAGTAGTAAAGTGATGCAATAGAGACAAAGTTCTCTGTGATGCAAGTGAAAATCAACCTCTCTTTGAAATACAAAGTGGAAGCAACTCAGCAGCAGAACCCAGATAAGAGCTTGTTTCCTCACACCTAGTTGTGCCGTGGCTTAGCCAATGACTAGCACTGATTGCCAATGTATATCCTATTCTAATGTCTCAGGCCTTTTTTAAACGGCGCTGCCGGGTGGGGGGCAGATGGGCGCGCCGGTGCGTGCACAGTGGGTGGGCGGGGTGTGCACACGGCTGCACACACATCCCCACTCACCCCCACACATGGAGCAACGTTTTCCCCAGTTGCTCTGTGCACGAGATGAGTGGGGGGTGAGGGGGGATGCGTGTTAGGCGGGCGCACGCACCCCCCCCCCCACTCACTGCACATGCCCACACCGTGTCCTTCACACAGGCCTCTCCCACTCATTCATGAGTGGGAGAGGCCCATGTAAAAAGAGCCTCGGTGTTCCCTTTTGATAAGGGACATTGGCCCTTTTCACCCAAGACACCCCCACCCATCTCCACGCAGTTTTGCTGTGTAGAGATGGGTGGAGGCACCTGTATGAATGCTGTGGGGGTGCGTGCGCGCTCCTGCGCTACACCCATCTCCACCCATCCCCCACCCGTGGAGCAATGGGCTCCAATGCCCAATGTCCCGTGGGTGGAGGTGGGTGTGTACCTGTCGGAACGGGTGCACACCCACCTCCACCTACCATGGCCACACACCCATCCCCCACCCCACCGTGATTCGTTTAAAAAGGGCTATTGTCAAGGCTAGTCAGTGCCTAGCTTTGACATGGTATGGAGACTTTTTGACACGAACATGAGTTTCGGTTCAGGGATGTTTCATTACAAATTCAAAAATAAAACAATTTCACAAATGATGAAAAAATACCTTACTAATGTCAAAAGCACCAGTGGTGAGCTCTTTAGAAATAATTTACAGCGTGAGTTTTAAACACTGAGTTTCCTAACTGGCCTTCATTATTTGAGTTCTGAAGTAAATGTTTTCATTAATTCACAGTAATTATTTATCACAGCTTTTCTAAGTAAATTGATGCTGTGAATAAACTTCTAGAAAATTAAATAGCTGAACAACAAAAATCACATAACTCCAAAAACGTGTGAAAAATAACATACAATTTTAAATTTGAGCATATTGAAATATTTTCCCAAGCATGTTATACGGATTTATTAGTTAAACATAAAGGAGGAGCCAAGTTAAAATGCTAGACGATAGGGAAGTTCATTTAAAGCCTGAGTTTAAGTGATGGTGAGAAACTATAAATTCCATCGCAAGAGAAGGCTCTTCTTAAACTGTGATTAGCATTTGAAAAGCATGCACGTAAAAACGGGAGCACCTAATCTCTTCCATATGTATATTCATGCAATTCCTCTTAATGATCAACAAATCAATCATTGGGCTGTCCTGGAAACAGAAGTAGGGTTGTATGTGGTAAAGGATAGGTTGAATTGTGTGTTATCTATGGTACCTCTGTCTATCTCATCTTAGCATAGAATCTATTTGTCCAATAGGATAGGAATGAGAATTGATCTTTGTGGGGCTCCAAAATTGAGGTGGTTTCCCTTTACCGCCTCCTTTCAGCGTGACCCTCAAAGGGTCAAAACCATTTCAGTGCATCCTCCTGTGCCTCTGCCATGCCTTTTAAATGGAAAAGCAGTTGACAGTGCTAAATACTGCACAAAGGTTCAGGATGAGGTGGATGCTTCTCCTTTATCCATTAATAGGAGGAATTCATCCACCAATGACATTAGGGCTGTCTCCATTCCATGTCCTTATCTAAATCTGATTTGTGTTGTGTTGGGTCCAGAACACTGCCATAGGCTACACTTTCTACATGCTTGTTGGGGGATTCTTGAATGTTAGTTTTCTAACACTGGATTTCTGGAGTAGGGAGAGATGATTCCTGAAGCACAGCACCAGTTCATGAGTCTCATCAAGACAGAGAAGCAGAATAAGAATCACAGGTTTTGGATAAGGCGGGTGGCAGCATATCATGATTTAGCTATTGTCTAAAGCAGGAATGGGGAACTGCAGATCCAGGGGGAAATATGGCCAACGGCAAGTTTTTATGGGGTTCCTTCCTAGTTTCAGGATCTGGCCCCTGGCTTTAGTTCCTACCCCCAAACACTGAAAGATTGAGCTCATGGTAAGGGAGAAGAGAGGAGGGAACAGATTGATAATCTGGACCCTTCTTTTCTTGAATGCACTCCTGCCCCCAATGTCTATGTGGCCCTCTGAGCTTGTACTAATTTCCCAGAAAGGAAAAGGTTCCCCATCACTATAGGCATAGCAGTTAAAAATTTCCTTCTTCATAGTTGTACTTGTAAACTAAGTGATGTAGGCATAGGGGCACTGAGCCAAGGAGTACCAAAATGTCATTTTTACAGCCACTTTTCCTGAAAATGCCACACTAACACTTGTGACATCTGCAGCTATTTCTTATTGCACTGTGCAAAACAATATGAATATAAGGCAATGCCACCTACTGTTATATATGGACATTTTTATTATATATATAATCTCTAGTGCCCCCCTGCCCTGGCACTTGGAATGCTTCACATAGAACAAATGGGCAACTTAAATTTAAATCAAGATGACAAGTCAATTAGAATGTGTGGTGAAACCTGTATAAGAGGCCACCCTGCTAGAGACTGGCCCTAACTATATTTATCCAGACATACAGAGCACAGGTCTGCTTCACCTTAGGGGCTCTTTGTTACGTAATTGGCATGTTAGTCCTTTTGAGGTTTCACCAACATTTGTAGGTGTTTGTTTGAGTAAGAAATGACAATCTGAGTAGCAGTTCTGACTAAAGCCAGGGACCTGCCTTCACTGTGGTTTCCCTATTGCCACCAATGGAGAAAATGCAGTTAATGTAAATCCCTGATTAAAGCACAGCTGAAGTGCGGTGCAAGTAACAAGATGGTACCTGGGATGTGTACTGTCAGGGACCTATGTACACTGTGTTTTCCCCATTGCTGCCAGTGAACATGGATTCCTGCTACACTGAAAATTAGAAAAGATTTCTGGATGCTGTAAAGGCAGCAAAACCTCTACCCTTGCATTAAGGCAGCTCATCTGGGGCTAAATTTATAGATTTTTCATTCATCTGAGATGCCTTATTCTGTCTTCAGCACACTCTCCTGGCCTCCAGTAATCATCTTGGCACCATACAGAGTAGATTTCCTGCTGGGTACATACCTGAGTACCTGTGGTGAATATTTAGGATAATGCACTAGTAGAACCTTCTTACAGATTGTCTGTAGGGAGACTGGTATTTCAGCACAATTATTACTATGCACTACACACAGAAGCGGGGAACCTTTGTCTTCCTGTGGGCCACACAACCCTACTTGGGTGGGAAAGCTGCAGTGGACATGGTCTGGGATGCCCAACACACGTTCCTGTGGCCGGGTTGCCCAGGAGACACTCAAACGTGCAGCCGGCTGACCCGCCACCAGAGCCCCACCATGATGGCAGCCATGGTGGCCAATGATAGCTGTCCATGGTGGTGGACATGGTGGCCCCAATCTGGGCCAGGTCATGGCAGGCCACAGCAGACATAATAGCCCACTGTAGCCCACTTTGCTGTGATCCAGGCTGTGACCTGGAGATAATCTGGGGCTGAGAGCCCAGGCTAGCTGCCAACACGCCCGAGGGCAATCCTGGACCAACATCTGGCAGACCCTAAACAGACGTGCCGTGGCTCATGGGCCAAAGCATGAAAAAGTGGGCCACAGTCATGTCTGTTTTTACCCTCTGAAAGTTAGTACAAGCTCTGTTGGCGGAATACAAGTTAAGAGTAAGGGTTCTTAAGGGATTGTGCTCAGGATGAGGGAAGGAAGCAGAGGTTCCAGATCATGGATCTATGCTATGGGTCCACACCCTATCCTTGAGTGCATGCCCTCAAGTTCTCTCTCTCTTCTCCCAAGCATACGCTTTCAGTTCTTGAGGGTGGGGACTGGATCCATGGGCCGGGTCCAAGAAGTTGAAACGGGCCAAATAAAGTACAGCCATGAGCTTGATTTGGCCCAGGGGCTGAGGGTTCTCCCTCTCTATGCTACACAGACAATACTGTAAACTGAAAACATGATCAGTGTGCTACCAAACAATTACTAGAAATATTTTCAGTATGAGTTACAGTCAAATAATATTATGCTGTCTCACTGCCCTAGGGAACCCGTACTACTGTTAAGCATTTCTTGAAAGTATCTTTTCAGCTAAATACTGTTCTATGGTAGTTTAGACGGATCAATATTTCACATTGTCTTTTAGGTTCCTCATTCTTCTGCCACTTCTTCACAGAATTGTACCTACCTTACAGTGGAAGTAGTCCGACTTAATGGGGATTTACCTTTGGGAAAAGAAGCTACTCAGGGTGAATAGTACAACACAGTCTGATCCACCAGCATTTGTGTCCCAAAAATGTGTGAAACAATTCAAAAATCTCAAAGCAATCAAAATTTTCAAAAATGGTCTGGCTTTAGTCCAAATCTAACTTTTTTATTTTTCACTCAAATAGGATGACTGTATTAATTTCTATTTTCAGATCAGAGAAATAGCCATTTTTCAAAATTTTGGAGAAAAGGAGAATGTTCTAGATTATCAGATGAAGCAAAGTGGCAAAAAATTGTGAAACTTTTAGTCAATTTTACATAAATATAGAAAATGCCACATTACACTAACACCTCTATGTAATGACTGGGCTGCTTCTATACGTAAGGTTAGGAGAGTACAGCTGTGAGAAAGAGAGGCTATAAGCATACGTCTTTTGTACTTGCCTCTTAACAGACATCTGGAGAACAAGAACAATGTTCTCAAATTACTACTTAAATTGTTGTCACGGAGCAGAGGTGCATGTGTATGAAAAACAAGTATTAAAACCTGTCTAAAGGTTAAGTTAGAAATGCCTGGCAACATTCTAGTTGGTTATGTAATCTGAATGGGCTAAATTATCACTAGTGCCAGTCAAGAACAAATTTTCATAATTGAGTAACTCAGCTGGATTCTGATTACCGTTTTGCAAATTAAAGCCATTCTTCATCATCTAGTTTGGGGATTTACACTAGTTTCACTGAGATCAGCATCGGTTACAATGCACTTGCCCTAGAAAAAATTAAGACACTGGTCCTGCAGTTGAGGGTTCACCTATTGGTGATCTTCCTGCAGCCCCGGAATGTTAGGCTCTCTTTCATTTCTATGGGGGCTTGTGCAAGCAGAGCACTTTGAAGATCAGACTGTTAATTTCTAATGAAAATATGTACAAAATCCTTACCACAGTGACATGCAAAAAGGCTCTGATTACTTAGTTAAATCAAATGAATTTCAGGTTTATGTGTGTAACAAGCTGCCCCAGAGTGTTTGCAGGAGCAAGCCCAGAGTAAGGGCTGGGGTAAGTCTGCAGGATTTGGCCTTGGTTTAAGTGTGTAATCCAGCCACCTGGAATGGCTAATTGCTCCCAAATGGAGAGGGGGTGGAAGCTGCTGAAAGCAGATGAAAGTCTGAGCAGAAAATTCAGTAGAAGATCACCAGGTAGAGGCTCAGAGTGTGCTTTGGGGGCTGGAGTTCACCTCGTTTTCTTTATTACAATAACGATAACACAAATTGTTGTTTTCATTATCATTATTGCAATAATGAAAACGACTAATAATAATAACAAAAATAGAAATGAAAATGACATTTTATTTTTGAAATAAAGGGGAAAAACTGAAAATCGTATTTCTGGCTATACCTTTTTTGCTTCTTATTCAATTCTGATGACACTTAGGGAGATTGTACCCCCAAAGGAGGGCACTATGTGTACCAAATTTCAAAATGATTAGATAAAAGGAACTGATTTTAGACACAATTGAATGTTGTGATTTTAAGAAAAGCTCCAACACATTCACGACTACAACTTATTTATCTTCTAAACCTCTGACTATTCTGTCCCTCCACAAGCTTAACACTCCTGCCAATTTTCAGAAAGATTGGATAAAGGGTCCTGATGGTATAAGACATTAACTTGAAAATACATTTCCAGCTGTAACAATTGTGTATTCCATTCTGTTTACAAGATATTTGGCAGGAATGTATCACATACCTTCCCTGTCATCTCAGTCAAACTACAGGACAATTATGTAAAGGGACACAATTTTATAAGCAATTGAGGTTTTCCCCTTGAAGACCATTATTCAGATAAATAGCAGCACATGCAGTGCCAGTCAGAGGCAGGCACCTGGCATGGCAGGGGGAGAGAGACTGTAGGAGCGATGATGTGGAGCAACCCAAAAGACTGACAGACACATTCACTGGCCAATTACTGCATGCTTCTAGCTTTACAGGTCCAATTGGTAGTGGCTTCGAGGCGGGTATAGGGGGCAGCCCTGAGGCGGTCATAGAAGGGACATAACTGGGACTTTGGGGATAGCATTCAAGCAATCAGGAGACATAGTTTAAACACATCCAGGCTGGCTAATTATCATCACAATCACATCCTACAGCACTGTGAAAGAGGACATAAGAGAATCTCTACTGACTCTTCCGTAAACAGATGCTTCTGACTTCCCAGTAACAAGTGCGGGAGAGATGTTGGGATGGTCACAGTACAGAATGAGGCTATTTGGTTGACATTTCTGTCGGCAAATTAGCATAACAAACCGATCTTATACCACAGTGACACGTAAGAGAATCCCGGGCATAGGCTCCTTCTCTGCATATGTTGTGCAGGCATATAAAATTGGGACCCTTTATCACATCTTTCTGATATTTGGCAGAGATGATTGTGAAAGTGTGATATACAGCCCTTCCAAATTTCATGTACACTGGTTGGACTACAAAGATGTTACAGTCAGACATACATTTATAGGTTAATTGCTTATACCACCAGGACCCTTTATCCAATCCTTCTGAAAGTTGGCAGAAATAGTACATATGGGAAGGGGTATAAACGTGCCAAGTTTCATCTACATTAAATGTGAGGCAAAGATGTTACAGCTAAGAATGTATATGAAGATTCTTGCAAAATAAAATAATTCAACTGCTTCTAAAATTGGATTCCTTTATTCAATCTTTTTGGAATTTGGTACATTTAATGCCTTCCATTGGAGGTATATTCCCGCCTGGTTTCAGCCAAATATAGTGAAAAACAAAAAAGCTACAGCCAAATGTGTTTTCCATTGAAACTAATGGAAAATGAAAACGAAAGCAAAAACGAAAATGACAATTTGATATTTATGAAAATGAAAACGACAGATTTAAATAATGAAAATGAGAAAATGAAAATGACATGAGCCCCTGGTGCCCATCTCTACTGGATAGATGCAGGGAAAGGCTGGTGGCTTGTCACAGGCTCGGACACATCAGAGTTCACCCTGAAGAAGGCTGGCTTGGAGGACTTAGCTGGGAGCCAGGCCCTGCACCACCAGGAACTCAAGACTGGAGCTCCTAACTGGGGCAGGGAGCACCGAGCAGACCATAGCTTGAGACAGGAGGTGGCAGAGGCCACGATGGGAGCTGACTAGCATTCCCCACCCCTGTCCAAGACTGCCCTGCTTCCAATGATTACTGTGACTTCATGGCACACTGGATGGGCAGGGCTAGCCACGGAGACATCAGATTTGGGCTCAGAAGAGTTCAGCTGCATTGGACCTGGGTTTGAAGTGGGCCCAATGCAGCAGGGCATAAGCTGAGCCAAACATTTTAGTCCAAGCAGGGCTCTAGGAGGCTATGGGAATCAATGGGGGCAGGGGGTGAAGGCAACTTTAAATACTGATCACTTATATAGTAAATAAACACACCTGGTGAGGGAAATAACTGCAAAGAGAATGTTTTGTGGATCAATGCTGCAAAGAATTACGGTCACGAAGACTATTCTGCTACAATACTGCCATTATTAAAACAACAAAAATTGCTACAGATGAGTAAGCTGATGTACATCTATGCAGTAAGATAGGATGTCACTTCCATCATTTAAAAATATCTAGGTAGTAGTATGGGTAACCAAGCAAAAATTAGCTATGTCTAGCTAATCCAATTGACTTGCTGGTGCGAGTCTGTTAGTATGAGTTGCACTCCGATCACACCAGCAGTAAATTGGCCCATGAAGGCTAAGCAGTATGTTATTCAGATGTAGAGAAATCACCTCTTGGATAAAGCGCCTTTTTTTCCCACTGGGTAAATCTTGTTGGCTTCCTGAGCCATCACAACCAACTGGAGTTTGCTTCCGTTTGTTGGCATTCTGTAAATAAGTAACTGAGCCATCCAACATGTGCTTCTCAGAAGGTTTCAACATCACAGAGCAGTCTAGAGCTTCATCTTCAGTTTCTACTTTCATGATATTTTTTGTAACTGGAAAAAGAGAAGAGTTGGAACAGTAAAATGCTTTCTCTAGAAATTCATAGTACCTTTAGGCAATTTGCTTTCTCCTTGCTGCTCTTCCGATACTACCATGTGGCTAGTGTTGTTATTTATCATTTGTTTATATTCTGCTTAGAGACCCACCCAAGAATTTGACCCTACCTTGAGCTCACAAAAAGTGAGATCCCCACACTGCTGTGACAGTGCTAGCTGCTCTCAAGCATCATGTATGTGCTATAACTGGGCAGAGCTCTGGGGCCTCCACCTGCCTGATTCTGTCAGGCCACATGAAGGACTGCAGTGTGGTCCCCGCCTTTGCTGGACAGAGGGCAGGCAGAGTCATCATCAACATCTGTGTTTGAGCAACCACACTGAGTTAGGCTGTTTTCACACGGATGGGGGTGCTCGCGTGGTAGATGGGTGTCCCTTTACACGGACACCCACCCACGGGGCCTTCTCCGGTTTTCTGGATGGCCCCGTGGGTGTAGATGGGTGTGCGCCGGGAGCGCGCATGCACAAACACCCACCACCCATGGTGTTTACACGGGCGCACCCCCAGCACACACCCCCATCCCACTGCTGGCCCGTTTCCACGGACGCCACCCTCCCGCACACCCACTGGAACACCCAGTGGTGGGTGGGGCCATCTATGTGAAAACGGCCTTAGTGTGTGTGCGTTTTGCACTCACCCACATGCTGTGAGGGCCATGCCCAATGAATGAGGCTGGAGAGGGGGAGGATATGCCTTAAAGTGCAGCAGGGAGTCAGGGGAGCCAAGCACTTTCACTTTCCTTCCCTTCCACTCAGATACTTTAGCAACTAAGGAAGCTGGGCTCCCTCTCATGAGCCCTGTGCAGTCACTAGAGGGAGAGCAATCTCCCAAGCACAAACCCAATCTGAGCTGATTTGCCAATCCATTTACACCTAAACCAGCTCCAACTCTGCTCTCCAGAAACCCATTTCCTGTCATGGCAGGGGCAGCTACAACCTGTCATGGCAGTGGCAGCTTACCCCTCCCCCAACACACACAAACTCTTCCACAACCTAACCTAATTGATGGCACGCCGACATGTGTGCGGGTTCCAAATTCTCTGAACCAATGTGGGTGGTGGGTTAGTGTTCGCCGTGTTGTGGCTACCTGTTGGGTGATTCTGACCACCTAATAAATGACCATGGAAACACTCACTTGTAGGGCGTTATTGTGTTGTTAACACCCTTAGATTGGATGTAAAAGCAGACGTGCGGGTGGTGTTGCAGCTCCCTGGCCTGGGAAACTGTAGCTGGCACAGCCCAGGTCAGGGCACCAAACAAATGTACCTGCGGCCGGAGAGCCCTTCCACTGCCTGCACGACCCGGGAACTAAACAGACGTGCGGCCGGCCTGGCCTTGCCCTGCCCTGCTCCCAGCACCCCACCCCCCAGCTATGACTGACAGCCATGGTGCTCAGCTATGGCAGCCCCTGCCCCAAGGTAGGTATGGCAGGGCTGAACACATGCATTTAGCTCGCCTTGGCCCCTATGGGCCAGGCTGTGTCCTCCGAGATTTCCCGAGGACGTAGTCCGGGCTAGCTGCCTACCCGCTCCGGGGCAGTCTTGGGCTAACATCTGGCAGCGTGTAAACAGACGTGTCAGTGGGTCCCAGGCCAAAGCAGGCCACTGTCACGTCTGTTTTTACCCAGAGTGGGATGGTACCATTCCCCAGTTAACCCTGGTATGGCCCACACCGAGCAGATTCCAAAGCAGAAGTGCCTGTGTAGAGAAGGCGGCTGACATAAAGAGTTCACTACCCTGTGTTACTAGGGCTCTGCTCAGGTGCAATCTAGCCAGCCCACTTAGGACAGTGCAGATTCCTTGTGCCCATATCCACAGCCCTTGTTTACCCTTATTAGATCAAGCCCAGACCTGTGCATGGACTTGTATAAATATATTGTAAATGACAGCCCATATCAGAGAAAGCTTACAGCCTACAGGACAATAGACAGAGGCAGATAGAACAAGGAAACAGATGGGATGAGAGAATGTATAATGGGTAACAACTTTTTTCAGTATATGTGGTATGAAGCCTTTATTCTTTCTTTTGGACCAATTAAAAATATACCGGATAGAATATTTTACCTTCATTATCCTCATCATCATCGAAGAGTTCAGCTGCGTTCATCTTCTATTCCACTAAATTAAAAAACAAAAACCATCAGTCAAATACTAAACAATTTTAGAGAGACATAATATGAGGTACATGTTCACGCTCACATACAAAAGGAAATACTATAGTATGAAACCACTATCTACAACCATCTGCAGTTCACAGCATTGCGTATTAAGAGTCCCTGTGTAATTTTCTATTTCTTCTATTTTTATTCGCATTGTACTACACAACCACTTTCCCAATGGGTTTCCTAGCTACCTGCAGTCCTGTCCATTCCCAGCTGTGCAAACTGCACTACAATCTATGACAGCTGGAAAAGGAAGCTACTTCACTAACATTTGTCACATTAGAAAAATGTTTTGCTTCTACATTAGTGCATAAGTTGAAGTGTTCTTAACGCCCGCTTTTATGTTCCTTAGTCATATAGTAATAAGTTACCACCTGTTATTACAGCCAAAACCCAAACAAATCTACCACTGGAGTCCCTAAGGTGAGTCTTGTCATCAAATTTCACTGGAGATCAATTCCTGAGATTATCACAGCTGAAAAATCACTCCTATTTTGTAATATGCTAAGCCTGCTATTAGAAGATTCCATCATTGTGTCATATGATATTAAAAAACTAGCAATCTTGTTTTTCTACAATTTTATTGTCACTTGGTGATCTCTAAACAAGACCAAAAAGTCTTCCCTAAAAGAAAAACAAGATGTTTTAATTGGTTTAAGGTGATCCTTCCCTCCCAATCCAAATTAGTATTAAAGTTTTCCTGCAAAATAATGATAATATGATTTTAAAAATACCACATACATGCTGTAACAGCAGGGTAGCAGTGCCAGGTGGTAACTGGATACAGGGTTAGGGCCCAATCAATATCGCAGTCTTGGGAATTACCTCTATTATCACAGTTTCCCCCACAGTGGCCTCATTAACTTCACTCAACTACAATCGGCAGGCCTTCAGCACTGGACAGTAGCCATCAGGTGCTCCTGTCTCTCCTCTGCAGCCAGGGACTGACTGAAGCCTTCTCTGGCTTGCCTCTTCTTATATACAGTAGAGTGGGCATGGCCAGCCTTCCAGGCCTTAAAGGGCCAGTGTCCTGCCCACTCTCCGTTTTGTCTTATCTGTGTTTTCACTTTGCCTGTTGGACTAGCTCTGCCAAGCCCATACGAGGCCGTGTTTGGTCTATGACTGGCACCCTCTACTCTTAAAGGGGCAGTAGCCCTGCAGGGTTGTGCCCTGCGACACATGAATACATAATTCACACTCCAAGTACACACTGTATTCATTTATCTCAAGGAAAAGTAATTTTAAACATCCAAACTCTCTAGAACAATAGGCTTTTCCAAATAAATCTTTTCCACCAATTTATGCCGTGCATTCAGCTAAGGCTTGAATTATTCAGGATTTCATTCAGGTTTACTCAGAACAAGTTTTCTAGGTTAGGGAAAGTGAAAAAAAACCCTCTCATATGCTTCTTTTTTAAGAAATATGCATTTTTGGTGAAAGTTTGTACACTACGATATAGGAAAATTAAGTAACTGTCAGAGTTTTATAAATAGTTCTGTATAAAAAGCAGGAAAAAAATCACGAGTATTGTTTAAAATGTTATATTTGTATGTTATTATTTTACCACTAGCGACCTTGAATTCAGTTCAGTGGGACTACACACGAGATTACAGGCAAGATTTGTACAAGTTATACTGAAGTCTGTTTCTAAATTAATTTAATTAAACCAGTGCAAAACTTAGCATGGATTTAAACTACAGTTGCCTTATACTGATTTAGAAGCCATTTTGCATGCATCAACATAGGAGTTTGCAAAGCTTACTTTTTAGTTTAGTTAATTTTAGTTACAGAACAGAAAGGAAAGTATAATGCAATAGTAACTGTAGATAATCTGTCCTAATATCCCGATTACAACAACATTATTCTCTAGGTAGTGAATTTCACATAGTACATTTTGGGTATTTTTAGACATGACGCTACCACAGGTGGCCATGCTTACACCCATGGTGGTGTCACATTTGTTCCCGCCCACCAGATGTTTGCTTCAGGCGGGAACAAACATTCCCCAGACCGTGGCAGGATTAAGTCCGGGTTGTGAGTTTGGCTCCCTGCCACCTCACAACCCAGAGTTAGCCCTGCCACGGTCCATGGAAGCCATCCCTGGACCATGATAGAGTGGGCCATCACGTATGATGGTCCGCTCTACTTAACTCTGGCCGGTGGCCAGAGCTTTTCTGGGCAGGCACGGTGGTCTCGTAGGCCGCCGCCCCCACCCCACAAAGGTGGGAGGAGGCGAGGAGGTGTGGCCGCGTCGAGCAATGTGGGGGATGGGGACGTGCGCACATCCCCCTGCCCTTTCCCCAACCCTGGCTGCCAGCATGTTTGTTCGGTGGAGGGGCCAGATCCTGCCCAGGGTGAGGGTTCTCATCCTGGGCAGGATCAAAGTATGGTGGCGACTAGCACCGTCATATCTAAAAATACCCTTTATTGTAGTAAGTATGGCATAGCAACAGAAAGTTGTTGGGAGTTTTGTATTTTTAGAGGGGCTTGAGTATGCAGTCTATGGGGGGAGGGGCTTGACTACAGTATGCAGCATCTCCTTGCAATAATCAGTCACACAAAATCTTGGAAGCAACAAGTTCCCTAGATTTTCCAAACATTTCACAGGCTTCTCCAGAACTGGAGAAGCTCAGTCAGGGATGATGCTGAAAGAAAACACAGCAAATATGGAACTAGGGAAGAAAGTAAAAGTGGGGAAAGATATATACATAAAGAAAAGGCAGGGGAAACCAACATATTAATGGATTTTATAAAGGGATGTAAATAAAGTGCTATTTTTCTTCTCTTTGACAGGAAGAAGACATGTAGGTTGGAAGCAAAAGGACTGAGGAATGATTGTGAGAGTTGGGAAATTTGATAAGGAGTACAGAGTGGCAGCAGCAGCAAAGCCTTTCTTTAGGGAGGAGAGAGCTGAATAGCTAGTGAGAATCATGAGAGAGGAAAGGGATAAAGAAATAGGATGGTGAAGAAAAAATAAAAACCATAAACCTGGGGGAAAGATGTGCAAAAGGTCAAACTGAAAAATTCACCTGAAAATGGAAGTGAGCTCTTAGTTACTGCCTTTCATTGCACTAAGTGTATGACGGAGGGATGGCTGCTCTGTATCTGTATTGAAACATATCTTTACAGGTATCTATAATAAAACAGAGGTCTTTTGAAAATAGATATTAACTGCTCTGTTTTTAGATGCTCTGTATATCATTCATTGCACAGAAGCATCGTACTGCTGTCGTCATCACTAAACATACCCTCACCAACACGGCTGACAGTCACTACCCTTGTCCACTTCCCTAATGAACTTTCAAGAATGTCTGTGTCTTGCTGTGTTTCCCACAATGCTCCACAAATGTCAACCACCACACTATGCTGCCACAGACCGAACATCTCCTTATCAAGGGTGAACCTTCCCCCAATGCAGATCTCATTCCACTGGAACTTCTAAAATGGGATGTAAATGCAATTTGTTTCTTCAATTCCACTTCCACTTTTCTTTCCTATTATCTCTTTTGGCTCTCTCCTCCTCTGGGTGTACTTCCTTACATTACTTGTCACTATTGATCTCCCACCTCTGCTGGAGCCAACAGAGCTGCTTCTGTGGGGCTGGGGCCTCACCTTTGGTGCTTTTACACAGATGGCACCCGTGGCTCTGCTCTGCCTCATAAGTCCATGTAAAGGTGGGCCACCAGATGTGACCATATCCTGGTCAATGCCATAGAGCTGTGGGCAGCAGCTTAGAGCATCAGGCAATTCATTTGCAACTCTATGGTGTCGGGGAGGCAGGTACCACGTGGGCAGATCATGGGCCACAGCAGCTGCCAAGTCCGTTTATTGCAAGCGGGTAGATGCGGGAGTGCATTTCCGGACTTGCTCCGGGGTTGAGCACCCCTGCATGCATTGTCTTGTTCCCTTTCCCTGGGGAAATCAATCAAGTCAAATATCCACTGCTGTAATCTGAGCTGCACGATAAGAAGGATATTCCATGCTGTCCACCACGGGGCCTCCTCCATCCCCATCACAACTCGTTTGCCTATGTACCCTCATAAATACCTTGCTACTTCTCCCATGGCTGGCTGTGTTCCATTTATCATCTACATAAATGTTCATCCAATGCCCAGTCATCACAGCACCAGGGTAGAGAGGTGGGGCACTATATTTTGCCTTGCTGGGGAGACCAGACCAAGTCTGTTTGAATGTCAGTGATGAATGTGTCCTGCCATTCGCATTAACTATCACAAGGCCCCAGGGCAGGCGGTGGGCAGGGGGTGGGACAATTTGTTGCTCTTGCTGACCACAGGGTCAGCAAGTATTACTTTGCTTCATGATATGCAGTAAGCAGGTTTCATGCTATGCAGGGATTCTCCATCGAGCTATAATCAGACAGGCATAGGCCTGATTTGAATCCGAGACCACAAGTGCGTTCAATTCCTCTTCCATCTTTCTTTCTTCTCCTCCTCTCTTTTGGCTCTCTCCTCCTCTGGATGTACTCCCTTAGCCAGAAACTCACTAGGTGACCTTGGGCCAGTCACAATATTATCCCAGCCTAACCCACCTCACAGGGTTGTTATGAGGATTAAAATTTGTGTTATATGTAAAAGCGCTCCGAGTGCCATGGAAGGAGGGCACTATATAAGAAGAAAGATTATATTATTATTCATAGTAACTCCTATAGCTAGTTGTGTTCTTAATAGACACATGAGCCAGGTCATGTCACCCAGAGTCACTATGTTGCTTATGCCTCCTATGTATTTGATGATATATATTATGATCATATATTTTATGATGAACTTTGTAAGCCGCCCCGAGGCAGGAGGGGGCGGGGTACTAAATATTGTTAATAAAATAAATAATAATATGTCACCCTCTTTGCTTACAAGGCCTCTTACAAAGATTGCATCATGCCTGTTGGCAGCCAGACCCTCTATTCATGAAGATCCACACTTCAACACTTTTTACTGCTTGAAAACATATCTTTTCTCACACACAAAGATTCACACCTTGCTGAGTTGCTACTTTGCCCTGTTTGAGACATACCATCGCAAAGATTGCCTGCTGCTACTCTGAAACCAGAAAAGGAAATCCAGATACAGGTTAACAGAGTCGCTCTCACACACTGCCCAAACCATTTTTTTGCATTACTGGCTAGGGGTATTTTCAGATATGATGGTACCGCAGGTGGCCACGGTTTGACCCGGGTGGCCACCCACAGTGCCTTCACATCTGAAATGGCCTGCCAGATATTTACCTGGGCTGTGTCAGTTTTTAGTCCGGGCTGTGACTCGGGCTCATCGCCAAGTTACAGCCTGGGCTAAGCGCTGCCTCGGCCTGGGAAAGCCATCTCTGGATCGAGGTAGAGCGGGTCATCATGTGAGATGGCCCACTCTACTGAACCCCGGCCTGGGGCCAGCGCTGTTCTGGGTGGGTGCCACCGCGCCTGCCCGTCAGGGAGGAGGGTGGTCTGCACTCTGCAGTGCAGGGCCGTGTGGACCCATGTCCACATGTCACCCCGGCCCCTCCCTGACACATCTTTTCGGTGGCCCAGCCAGATCCTACCCAGGGTGATGGTGCGGTGTGCCTGGGCAGGATCAAAACGTGATGGTGCAGTGCGCCATAACATTTGAAAATATCCTAAGGCTCAAAAAATGGCTTTGGTGCATGCTGAAATGAGATACAGAGCTCCGGATCTCATTACATTAAATACAGATACAGATATCAGCTGCACTGCACATCCCTAGTACGAAGGGGTTTGAACGGTTGCCTGCTGTCTTTTTTCAATATAAGAATCAATATTTCCCCCCACCACTTCCTATTATTGAAAAAAAATATTGCCTCCAAGACAGTAACTAGTTCTAGTAAAAAAAGAAAAAAAAGCTTGGGAGTGATAATACTAGTATTGAAATACTTCTGTAACAGGGTCTGGGAATTTGGGTTTGTAGCCATGACTACCAGAACAGAGCGCTGAGAAACATCCATCCTTATCTACAGTGTTTTTCTGGGGAAAGGCTCAGAGGCAGCTTATGTTCTTGTTTCCTGGGAAACAGGGTTTGGGAGTATCACAAACTTTAGCCATTTTATGTACCAGACTGTTAAGAGATACATAACAAGTAGCCCATACCCTACACTAAATCCTAGTCCCAATGAAGTCAATGAGAATTTTGTAGACTTTGTTAAGACCAGGTTTTAGGCAAACTTGCTTGCTAAATTTAATGAATAACTGTGAAACATTTTAAAAGATTATACAACTGATAAACGTATCGTTTCTATAGCCTTTTCACCTGTATACATTTTTAAGTACAAGCCCCAAAGGAACTCTTTCCACTTAAACACCATGGTGAAAGGTGATGTAGACTTTTCCCACACATTCTGATGAGTAAGATACCACAGAGTATCTAATTCCTTACCATTAGCTATCATTGACTTCAAGAGAACAAGCTCTCCTCCTCTGCAAGGAGGGACAGGTCTGGATGAGACATATTTTGCTTCCCTGTACAGTACAGGTATTAATAGCTGGGAGGTGACTCTGAGGAAAGGTAAGCAGAGAAGCAGGAACTGAGCTGGGAGGGGCACAGAAGTGTTCACATGTCATAAAAATCATTGGTATCTACTAGCATTCAAATTATCTCAAACCACTAAGCGATAATTATTAACACAAGCCTTACTGCTCAGGTAAATAATATGAACAAAATAGAGATACTACAGGATTTCTCCTGAGATACCTTTGATTATCTTCACCGCTAACATAAAATGTCAACATGACATCGGTTCGGAGGCTGCAGCTGGTGCAGAATGTGGCGGCCGCCTCTTTATGGGGATGGGCCTCTGAGAGCACATAACATTGTTATTTCGTTTATTGCACTGGCTGCCTATAGCCTTCCGGGCCCGATTCAAGGTGTTGGTGCTAACCTATAAAGCCCTAGACGGCCTGGGCCCCACCTAGCTGCGAGACCGCCTCACACTCCGGATCCTAGAGTGGCCTCTGCGATCAGCCAGAAGCATCCTTTTGGAGGTCCCCCGTGTTTAGCGGGGGGCCACATTGGAGAGGGCGTTCTCGGTTGCTGCACCCCGTTTGTGGAACTCCCTCCTGGTGGAGGTACGTCAGGCCCAGGATCTCCCTTCCTTCAGGTGTCAGAGTAAAGCCTGGTTGTTCTGCCAGGCTTTCAGTGGGGGAGACAGGTAGTGGGGGAGGGCTGGGGGGGATTTTTGTTGGCCCGTATTTAGATTGTTTATCTTTTATATGTTATTTTTGTATATATTTATATTTTCTATTTTGTATTATATACTTTTATGTTGTTCGCTGCCCCAAGTTGCCAAAGCAGGAAGGGGTGGGATATCAATTTTTAAAAAATAAAATAAATAAATAAGGCCTTAGTGTGCTTAAGTTTCAGTGCTACAAGAGCAATTTGGAAATTAGTGGACAACCAAACCTATAACTGCTGAAGTGGTGTAAAAAAAAAAGGCACATCTACTGGTCACTATAACAAAGAAGATAAACATTCTTCTTTTTTGTAGCATTTTTCTGAGACTGTGCCAGTTACAGGATAGCGTACTCCCAGCACTCATTGGCAAAAATGAATGTAAAAGAGAGGTCAGCTACACTGGAAGCATTGCAGAATGGATTTGTATTTGGAGGTAGTTTGCAACTATGTGTGTCATTACCTATTAATCTCTGGACTGACATCTCATTTGCAAAGTGTAATTCCAGAATTCTGGAATCTCTGTGAATCATCTACAAAGCTTTAAATCTGTACCTATAGCAGGAATACTAGGTTAGCCTTACCCACAGACTCTGCTATAAATACAGAGTTAAAGACTTCAGAAAGCCAAATTGCACTCCTAATTCCAGGTCCTAAGACAGTGTATGTTCAATGAAGTAAATGCATGCTCTGGTTGTCCTTTTGTCCTATTTGCCCCTGACTATGGGCATATGTAGTTCTATTTCTATTTAAGTCACTAGCTCGTTATCCCAGCATCTATCCCAAGACAAACAGGAAGTTGTAAGATATCCAGACAGCTACAACACCAAAGGGGACTCAAACCCCAGCATTTTAGCAATAAATAATTGAAAAGGATTTCCTGTAAGCCTAAGCCAATATAGAAGTGTCTGGTTAAACACTCTGGATAAAGACAGATGTGACGGTGGCCTGTATAGGCCCGCGAGCCACTGGCACATGTTTTGGTGCTGCCAGATCTTAGCCCAGGACCCCGGAGCAGGTAGGTGGCTAGCCTGGGCATCCTTGGAAGATTTCTTGAGTCACAGCCCAGTTTAAGGGCCACCCACACAGCCAACGCGGGCCAGAGCAGGCCAGCATGTCTGTTCTGCCCCACTTTACCTGCTGTGGGTCAGGAACCACCATGGCCAGCTGCCATGGCTACCCGTCACTGGCTGACATGGCTGTTCATCATGGTGGAGGGCAGGGTGCTGGGAGCAGGGTGGGGCTTCCTGCCCCCATGTTTTTTGAACTCCTGGTCCTACCTGGGCAGTGCAGGTGGTGGAACGGCTCTCCAGCTGTGGGCATGTTTGTCTGATGCCCCCATGTCGGCTGCGGTTTCCCGTCCCAGGTCGGAGAGCCACTGTGCTGGCCGCAGATCTGTTTTTACCCTCGGTGTCATATTCATGTAATCAATGCTTAACTCATAAAAATATGCAGTACACCCTCACCATAAACAGGCCTCTTGGGATCTAGCCATTTTGTTGGACATGAAGGGTTTGCAATAGCAAAAGGATAATGAATGACTACCAAATGCTGAGGAGTGAGCCACCAGGTTCTTTATAGCCGAGGGTCTTGTCACAAGGAGATACTGGGCTACATGTAGACTACAGGTCTAACAAATATGTAAATGTAAAGGTTAAACATGTATGTAATGTGAAAGCTGAGAACTGGAAACTCACTTCATGCAATGGAGAAATGCAAAGTCATGCCGAATGTGTATTCAGAAAAAGCCTAAACACCTCTGCGGACACTAGCCAGGGACCACTGATTTGCAAATGGATTTCTTCCTGCGGACATGACTGAAAGTAGAGTCACCTGGCAGGAAAATCAAACAAAGGACCCTGGAAAGGTACTTAAGGGGGGAGACAAGGCAAAGACAGGAGCTATCTTTCTATCTCTCTCACTTGGTTGAGATCAGCTTGTTGAGCTTCATCTGCATCATATCTTACCAGTCAGAGAAGGGCTGCACCAAAGGAACTATGAAGTAAGGCCTTTTGGAAACTAAGGCTTATACCCGGCCAAGCTTTCCATCGCTGGTTGTGACATGAACTGAAATACTCTTGGACCCTGATTAGGGTAAGCCTAAATTAGGAGAATCCAAGTACAGATAGGAATGCATTATTGGTTATGTTATTTTGATTTCTGCACTCTTGAGTAGAGGTGGGACCCCGGGCCCATTACCGGCTACCGGATTTACCGGTTACCGGTTCTGTAAAAACCGGATTCCCAGATTAAATCCGGTATACCGGTACCGGATTTATTTCATTGAGTTCAATGGGGCGCTGTGTCCCCATTGAAATCAATGAAATAAATTAATTCCCTCCCCCTCCCCCTCCCAGGCTGCGCGGGTGGAAGGGGGGACACCCCCCACCCACCCTGCCCAGCCTGGATTTTTGTTTAAAAAAAGACTCAGAGGCGAGCCCACCCCCCAGCACCAGCGGCCGCGGCGTCCCCGCAGCCGCCGGTAAGTATGACCCGATCCCTGGGGGGGGGGTTTAACACCCCCCCAACCCCCCAGGGATCACCCCTACTAAAGTTCAGTGCGCTTACCTTGCGGAGCTCCGGCGGCGGCGGCGGGCGGTCCGGCGGCCTCAGCGCCGGCTGTGGCTGCCGGCGTCAGAGACGCTCTAGGCCTTCCGGGGAACTTCCGGGTTTCCCCGGAAGGCCTAGAGCGTCTCTGACGCCGGCAGCCACAGCCGGCGCTGAGGCCGCCGGACCGCCCGCCGCCGCCGCAGCTCCGCAAGGTAAGCGCAAGCTAAGCTATGCACTTTAGTAGGGGTGATCCCTGGGGGGTGGGGGGGTGTTAAACACCCCCCCCAGGGATCGGGTCATACTTACCGGCGGCTGCGGGGACGCCGCGGCCGCTGGTGCTGGGGGGTGGGCTCGCCTCTGAGTCTTTTTTTAAACAAAAATCCAGGCTGGGCAGGGTGGGTGGGGGGTGTCCCCCCTTCCACCCACGCAGCCTGGACTCGGGGAGGGTTTTTTGTTTTTTGTAACTTTTTTGGTGGGGCTTTAAGTTTTTTACATTGCAGCCATTTTTAAATGGCTGCAATGTAAAAAAAATCCGGTACCCCGGAATCCGGTACCCGGACCGGATTACCGGGTCGAATCCGATAATGCCGGTACGCCCGGTACCGGCATTATCGGATACTGGATTTACCGGTTTTCCCACCCCTACTCTCGAGTATAATCTCGTACTGCATGCTTATTCATGATTTATTAATTAAACTTCTTTTAACTGAACTTCATATGGTCCAGTGAAATTGCTAATTCTAACATTGGTGAGACACAGTTTGGGGTTAATTCTGTGTTTACAAACACAGACGAACCTAGAGAGAAATAGTCTGTGCTGGGAAATTCTGTGGCTGAAAAGGTGACAAGAAGGTTTACCTGTTGCTGGCTCAATCAGTTCTAGAGAGAGAGCTGCAAGCCAGGGAAACTGAGTCATGACAGCCTAGAGTGGGGTAGAGAGCACCCAATCCCATGACAGGTCTGCTAAAAGATAAGGTGTTATAGTGAAAGTGCACTAAGTGCATCATGTTTTTAGAGATGTCTAGGCTTTTATTAACAAAATCTGCCTTGGCAGTATGTGACAGCAGAAGTGGCACCATGGTGGCACAGCAGTGATACTAGTTTGTTGAGCTGTTCTTGTGAGATATGAATGTTCAAGAGTTCACCTACAAAAACACAGCCTATCACAATTTTTTAGATTCAGCAATACTAGTTTTTTATTTTTTATTTATAAAAGATTTTCATCCCGCCCCTCCTGCCTGCAGGGCAGCTTGGGGCGGCGAACAACAAATTAAAACAATAAAAGCAATTTAAAAGTTAAAAATCCCATATGTGGGAGAAAAAACAACTCCCCCCCCCCAAACCCACTCGCCCTACCTCCCCCCCTCGCCAAAAGCCTGGTGGAAGAGCCAGGTCTTACACAAACGTCAAAATGACAGGAGAGTGGGGGCCAACCGAGCCTCCTCCGGGAGGTGAATTCCACAGCACAGGGGCAGCCACCGAAAAAGATCTAACATCGGTGGCCACCCATCTCGCCTGGGGAACCTCCAAAAAGGCTCCCACGGACGATCTCGGGTGTCGCACAGGCACATGGGGAGTCCCGCAGATAAGCAGGGCCCAGGCCGTGAAGGGCTTTAAAGGTCAAAACCAGCACCCTGAACCTAGCCCAGTGCTTTATAGGCAGCCAGTACAGAGCCCCGGAGCACAGGTGCCATGCGCTCCCTGTGGCCCGCCCCGGTAAGGAGATGGACCGCAGCATGCTGCACCAGCTGCACCAGCTTCTCGGGCAGCCCCACGTAGAGCGTGTTGCAGTAATTCAGCCTTGAGTTGATGAAGGCATGGATGACAGTGGCGGGTCAGAGTCTGAGAGATACGGCCGAAGCCGCCGGACAAGATGTAACTGCCAAAATGCACTCCCCGCCACGGCCACAACCTGAGATTCCAGGCTGAGCCACGAATTGAGGAGCACACCCAAACTCCACACTTGAGAGACCATGGAAGGGCGAACCCCCCCAACAAGAGGAGATTCAACCACCCCCAGGTCCCCCAAGCCCCTCGCCCACCAACATCACCTCCGTCTTGTCAGGATTCATTTGCAGATGGCTCGACCTCATCCAAGCCTCCACAGCTGACAGGCACTGGGAAAGTAAGGAGACTGCATGGCCTGGGTCGATGGAAAAAGAGAGGTAGAGCTGAGTGTCATCAGCATACTGATGACACTGCGTGCCCTGAAACCCTCTCACGATCTCACCTAATGGCTGCATACAGATGTTAAACAAGAGGGGGGACAGAATGGCACCCTGTGGGACTCCACATGTCCCGGGGGGAAGATGTACATTCCCCCAAGACCACCCGGTGAGTTCTCCTGGCCAGGAATGAACGAAACTAGTCCAAGACCGTCCCGCCAATCCCAGCACGGTCCCACAGGCGAGTCACCAGCACCTCATGATCGATTGTGTTGAATGCAGCCGAAAGGTCTAGCAGGACCAGTAAGGTCTGACGACCCTGGTCCAACGCCAGACAGAGATCGTCAGCCAAGGCCGTCTCCGTACTATATCCAGGCTGAAAGCCAGACTGAAAGGGGTCAAGGAAACCGGCGTGGTCCAGATGTTCCTGGAGCTGCCGTGCCACAGCCCATTCAATAACCTTCCCAAAAAAGGGAACTGGCTGATTTTAGATTTCAGTGGAACCTAAACAATGATAGTACAAAAAGGGAGCTCTGTCTTCCTGCTGAGATAGTCTATAATTGTCCAGTTTTGCACACTTGTCTCAGAACAGGTCTCCCTATATCTTAAACACCAAAAGAAACTCTGCCAGCAGAGCTCAAATTATGCTCAAATGGTGTACTTTTTGAGCCCAGAGAAATATGGCTAGTCACATGACAAGAGTTCTCTTTGTTTCAAACTGCACAAAGTTAAATATATATGAAATACTTCCCTAATCAACCTCTATGGCTGACAGAGAATCTGTGCAATCAAGAACAAGAGGAGTGATGGTTCATGAGACTCTACTGAAGTCATGGTCCATATCTACCATTTTGTCATAACTTTTTCATAAAACATTAGAGGAAACAATGTTTCCTAGTCTCATGGCATCATTTAAATTAAGGCTGACAATGGAGTAAAATTATTTCCAGTTACTTCTAACTGTATCAAGAAACCACAGTTTTCAGCAGATATTTCTCTTCCTGTTCTTCGAATCATGGAAGATGATATAAACAACCTTAGCCTCAATGTGTGTTTTCAGATGTGACGGTGCGGCTTCGCCCTGTCACGAAAACAACCTAGAGATTCCCCGCCGGGATCACCCAGGCACGGCAAACAGACGTGCCGGGGATCCCGGCGGGGAATCAGGGAGGGGGCGGGGCCGCGCGGTGCAACGTGCGGCCGCATGGCCACGCCCCCTCCATGCTGCCTCGCTGCCCGCCCTCTGGGGAGACGAGCGGGCGGCGAGGCCAATGCTGCCACAGTGTCTGGCCGAGTTCACCACGGCCCGGAATCCCGCCGGGGATTCCGGGCCGTGATAGCTGACCAGACGTTACTTTTTATTGATGCCTGCCTGGAATCACTTTCACCACGCTTCAGCCAATTTTCCCGCCAGGAGCCCGGGAAGCGTGGTTGAAATTGACCCCATGTGGCTATTCAGTGTGGCGAACATCTGGCGGCCGCCAAACAGACGTGCAGGGCACAGTGACCACAGGTGGGTATTCAGCGTGGTTCACTGTGATCTCGTCACGTCTGAAAACACCCAATGTCTGCTCATCTAGTTCTCTTGCAGACTTTGCTGTGTCTTTTTGATATCACCTCTCTGCTGTCATATCTTCGCAGGCAAGCAGTTTTGTACAAATAAATCAAGGAATTGTGTATTTTATAAAAACTTAACAGTGTGACCTAATAAAAGATTAGGTCACATATGGAGCCCTGATCAACTCTTGGTGTAGCAAAGCCACTAGCTTGAATAAAGGGGCCAGATGGGCAGCTGAGTTTCCTTATATGGCAGAGAAGGGGATGCCACAGGAAATTATATTAAGATGGAGGGGCCTTAGACTTTAAATGCAAGTGTCCCTGTTATATCCAAGCTTAATTAGTCATGCTGGCATGCTCTTGAAGTACCTGGTGCAAAAGGTTTTGGTTTCAAATTTTTTTCTTGGTTTCTGTTATTTTCCTTTCTGTAAATAATGTCAAATAGGGGAACACCTTAGAGGCAAATGTCAGCATAAGGGTGAACCGTGTTTTTGTTTGTTCTGGGGAAGTTTTGGACTCTTCAGTCTAGGAGAACTTTGCCCATTCTACACATCATGTTGGCTGTGGCAGCCATTTTATCAAACCTGGCATTATCAGTTATCATAACATTAAGATAACTGGACATAAAAGGGATGTGTAGCAGGTTTAAGGTTATCAGGATTGCCACCGTGAGAGGTGGCAATCCTAAGCAGGTTGACCCTAAATAGCTTCAGGATTAGGCTTAAAGGGGTGGGATAAACCATTGCAGCAAGCAACTCCCCAGGAGCCAAGTACCTGATGAGCCAATAGTGGGTGGCTGATTGACCCCAGCTGGGCATGGCAGGAAACCGCATGCCAGCTGGGGCAAGGCTCAGAGTAGAAAAGGCTGAGCAAGGGAGCTCAGAGGTGGACCACCAGGGAGAAGGCTTTAGGCCAGGAGTTGATAAACTGCCTCAGGAGACATATATGGCTCTTGGGCAGTATGAGCAAAGCTCTCACCAGGCCTGGTCCCCACACTGCCGTAATGATCCTGTGTCTTAAATTCTTTACACCCGAGTCTCAGCAACAGAACTGCAGTTACTCCTCAGAATCTCACCAACCAGGACCACAGAGTACTCGCTCTGCCAGCCAATTAAGAAGCAGGAGAGGCTTGTGTGCAGTGTATGTGCCTTTTGGCTCTCTGCCATATGAGGTTTTTAGTATTCAGCTGTTGGGGTTGGGAACTTTACCCACCCCTGTTCCAGGTCATGGGGCTGCTGGAAGCATTCTTGCATGCAGAAGTGCATGGAGGCACATGGGTTAGAGGGGCCTATGAAAGAGGCCTGCCTGCAGAAGAACTAGAGGCTGGGAGGTTCAAGGAAGGGGCTCAGCACACTTGTGAAAAACTGGACTGTGGGACTAAGGTATTGTTTGAGACTGTGGACTTGGTATAAATAAAAAGAGCACTTGGGTGAAGACCACAAAGGTAGAGTGTGTGATTGGGGCTGGGTACTGTGAAAACTGAGGGCAGATGGCACATATATTGCAGGATGTATTCTTGGTTTTGCTCGAACATGACCTTAAAATGTTGTAACATATTGTAGTGCTTTTGTTTGCCAATGGGGTCTTGGAAGAATTAATTGTATCTCACATTTCACCACTAGCAGGTAATTTTTTTGCCTATGGTCAAAAATTCACTAGCAGGTGAAAGTCATCCAGGCTTCCTTCACACAAGATACCAAAGTACTTGTTGAGGTTAACTTGATGGGCAACCCCTTCTTGGAAGAGTGCAGAATTGGTTAAACTGGTCACTAAAGGCATTGCAGATGTTGCTGTGAGGTCGAGATCACATAGCATCAACCCATCATATCTGTAAGAGATGGCAAGGCAAGCTACTAACAAAAAGTCTATCAACGGAATAAACTCCCCTTGTTCAGCTAACCAATATCAAGAGAGATCTTCAGGTTCAAATTGCGGATCTCCCACCCACTGCTCCCTTTATTAAAAGCAGTATACAGCTTGCCAAAAACATGATGGCCAGCTGGATGATTTCTTTTAGTATGAGAATCAGGCATGCCTCACTTGATCTCTGATGGGAAAAGTCATGGTAAAAATTTGACCTGATGGCAGATGAAGTTGACGCATATTCACCCCTTTTCCCATGCCACCCCCTAAGCCTGGAACTCTCTCCCTGAATGCATTGTCTCTGCTCCTACTGAAAACCTACCTCTTCTGTCAGGCTTTCCCTAGCTCCTTATCCCCACAGACCCCTCAACCCCACTGATGCTTCCACCTCCATCCTTTCACTCAGGGTTCTCCTCTCGTCTGTAACGAGGGTAAGCACATGCACCTATGGCTTCTCCACTTCATGAATATATCCTATATTAGTCTCTGCTTTTGTTCTCCTCTCCCACGTCTTCCCTCCCTTGTCTATCCCCGATTGTAACACGTGGGATAGGGACCTGTCTCTAATGATTGTACAGTGCCAGGTACATTCCTGGTGCTATAAATCTAATAGTAATGACTATTCTGGAGGGCTCAACCTCAAAATATGCCATAATGTTTGATGGAGCAGATCTTATGAAAACCTGTTAAAAGCAACGTATTTGACGGCTATGCTATGAAAGCTTTTGTTTCATACCTTGAGACACAGCTGCAGTGTTGGAGAAAAACAGATATAGTGTGAGCTATCTATACTGACACAAGTCTCAAGGCCCAGACCAGAAGCAGGAGAGGAAAGGGAGTCAAGAAGAATGCCAAACTGTCCATCCCTTTACAACTGGCAAAACTTTTCTGCACTTGGATCAAACTTTGCTTCTATGAGAAGTATATTGCAAAGCTGGCAGTGAAAGGTAGAGGTAATCACTCCAGATGGCCAAGATGTACACTGCAGCTCTGCTTATGGTAAGACCAGCCTTTCCTCCTGCAACCATAAGGAAATATCAGAATGATACCTCCTGCTACTGATGCATTCAACCAAGGATTATTAATTATTATTATTATAAGCATTTGTATAGCACCAGCTGTGTACCTGGCGCTTTACAGAACAATAAGAGACACGTTTCCTGCCTACGGCTTACAATCTAATAGACATGGAGGGGGAGACAAAGAGCGGGGACATAGGGAGAGACAAGGGATAAATAACATTCAAGCGGATGCGAAGTCTCAGGTGCACGTGCTTGGCTTGGCTGCGGTTAGGCAGGAGTCCGCGGGGAGGGCAGACAGTAAATATTGAAAGGAAAGTTCTAACAGCGTTGGGAAAGGCGACGAGGAAGAGGTGGGTTTTGAGGAGGGATCTGAAGGTGCGGAGGGAGGAAGCAAGGCGGATGTGGGCAGGGAGGGAATTCCAGGCATGGGGGGCAGCAAGGGAGAAGGGACGGAGGCGGTTAGAGGGAGCAGGGGAGACGAGGGAGAGTGAGGGAGGGGGCAGAGGAGCAGAGAGTGCGTGCAGGAGTGTGTAAGGAGACTAGGGCTGAGAGGTAAGGGGGAGCCAGGTTGTGAAGGGATTTGTAAGTGAACACCAGGAGTTTGTGAAGGATGCATTCGGGAAGGGAGAGCCAGTGAAGTGAGTAGAGGAGAGGCTGCACATGGTCAAAGCGACGGGCTGAGTGGATGACCCTAGCAGCGGAGTTTTGGATGGAGATAAGGGGGGACAGGTGAGAGCTGGGGAGGCCAGTAAGGAGAAGGTTGCAGTAGTCAAGGCGAGAGATGACCATGGCGTGAACAAGGGTTTTGGCTGAGGAAACAGAGAGAAAGGGGCGAATCCGAGCAATGTTGTGGAGGGCGAAGTGACAGGACTTGGCAACAGAGTCAATGTAGGGTTTAAAGGAAAGGTGAGTATCAAAGATGAAGCCCAAGCTACGGGCTTGGGGAACGGGGTGGATGGTGACCCCATCAATAAGGATGGACAGGGAAGAGGGAGAGGAAGGGAAAGGAGGAAAGATAAGGAGTTCAGTCTTAGCCATGTTGAGCTTGAGCTGACGTTGGGACATCCAGGTGGAGATGAGAGACAGTTGATGAGGCGAGCTTGGACAGAAGGGAGAGAGTGAGGGTGGAGAGATAGAGTTGAGTGTCATTAGCATAAAGGTGGTATTGGAAGCCGTGGGAGGCAAGGAGTTTGCCAAGGGAACAGGGTAGGGCCCAGGACAGAGTATTGGGGAACCCCAACTGAGAAGGGGAGGGAGGAGTTGGAATTGGGAAGAGACACATTAAAAGGAGCAGTCAGAGAGGTAGGAGGAGAACCAGTCAAGGACAGAGCTGCAGAAACCTAGGGGGTGAAGAGAGTCTAGTAGGAGTGAGTGGCCGACAGCGTCAAAGCCAGCAGAGAGGTCGAGGACAAGAATGGAGTAAAGGCGCTTAGATTTAGCGACAAGTAGATCATTGGTGATCTTGGCAAGGGCAGTTTCAATGGAGTGAAGAGGGCAGAAGCCAGATTGGAGAGGGTCCGGGGAGGAGTTGTCAGAGAGGAGGTCCAGACAGCGGAAGTAGACAACATGTTCCAGAAGCTTAGAGGCGAAGGGTAGGAGGGAGACCAGCCGGTAACTAGAGGGGTCAGAGGGTGGACTTTTTGAGGATGGGAGAGACAGTGGCATGGTTGAAGGCGGAGGGGAAGGAGCCAGTGGAAAGGGAGAGATTAATTACATGTAAAAGGGGCGGGGGGGAACAGTGGGAGCAATGGAGGTCAGGAGGCGGGAGGGGATTGGATCGAGAGGGCAGGTGGAGGGGTTGGAGGAAGAGAGCAAAGAGATTTCCTCAAGGGAGGCAGAAGGGAAGGAGGAGAGGAGAGAGGCGGTGGTGAGGGAGCGGGGAAAGTGAGACGGGTGGGAGGCAATGTCCTGGCGGACATAAACACAAGCATAATTTTATTGGCCTTGCTATTACATGTGGAAATGCTTCAGATCTCTGAACTCTGGATTAGACAACACTTACGCTACGTACCTGCTCATGATATAGCTTCTTCACTTGGTTGGTTTACAGATGTTTCATGACTATGGTCATTACACAGTTGGTAAAATGTTTGGCTTGTGTGATGGTCACCCACGCGGGCAGCCACAGTCCAGGTTGGGGCACCAAACAGACATGCCCACAGCTGAGGCACCACCAGCCCCACCCCTGCGCTGCATCCAGTACCCCGCCATGATTGGCAGCCAGGGCAGTCAGCTACAGTGGACCCAACCTGGGCCGTCTGCCGGTTCAAACAGACAGGATAACCTACTGTGGCCTGGTTGGGCAGGCCTTAGCCTGGGCTTGGATTTCCCAAGGTCAGAGCCCGGGATAGTCGCTGACATGACCTGGGGCAATCCCTAGCCAACATTTGGTGTCACCTGCACATATGTGCAGGCAAGGTTTGGGCCACAGCATAACAAAGCAGGCCAGTGTCACCTGTTTTTACCCTATGTCTACCATTGTGGAAACAAGGAAGAAGTTGGCATGGGCGACCCGGTAGGCATTTGAAGAAGTAATTTTTGCTTTTGTAGATTTGTTTGTTAGTTGCACTACAATGTACAGATGATGTAACTATGGGTGAAAACAGACATGCACTGTAACTCCATTTTAACATTTCTCATGCATGTTGTTGCAGGGCTGTATAGCACACCAATACAGCCCGACAACACGCAGAAGGGATGTTAAAGTGGCATTATGGGCATGTGTTTTCACCCTATGTCTCCGCTGAAGTGGTTTGTGATGCTTTTGTGCGATAGAATAAATGGCACAAAAAGTGCCAGTGCCCTTTACATAGAAGGGCACAGTTATGCAATCCTTTACGCCAGGATGGGGAACCTTTTCTGTCCTAGGGGCCACACTAAATATTAGTATAAGCCATAGAGGTTGAGGGCTGGAGTGCTTAATGGGTTTATTCATCTCCTACACTTATGTGCATTCCCTCCTCTCTGCTCCATTATTATGAGCTCAGTTTTTCGGTGCTTGGGAGTAAAGAATGGAACCAGGGGCCAGATCCAGGCATTGGGAAAGGGGCCACATAAAAACTTACTGAGGTTCCCTACCCCTGCCTTACACTGATCAAAGCTTTCTGCTTCAATCAATACACTAGGTGAACTGAATGCTAAATAAAAAATAACATTGCTGGGGCCAGGAATTGATACCTAATCCTAAGCACATCTCACCCAAGGAATGGGGATGCACTGAAGGCACCAGTGTATGGAGTCCATTGTGGAGAACACTCACAGAAGCAAGTGATAAACGTGACATCCTAAGATGTGACTGAAAAATGGCTATCATTTCTTAATTGTATATTTTTATATGAATGTTTATAAAATATACAGTACTATTATACATAGATTAACCTGAAATATTGTTAGTAAAGAGATATGTAACTTTTGGTTCATGAAAAAAAATATTGTAGATGTATGGTTATATTTCTATATTAAAATAATCTATACCTTCACCCCACTCAGCCCTGATGACATGTTATGTTGCAGGTTGGTTCTTAATATTTTTGTATAATCTATCTAATCTTTGTTGCTTTAGTTTTCAGCACATCTAGGACATTAGAGCTATTAAAAAATAAAAGAATAAAAACCCCACTTAGATGTGTTTTATCATCATACAATATCAGGAGAAAAAATGCATTTAGAATTTAAACAGATGCCACAGCCAGCATGACATGACAGGATACGATCTGAAAATCTTTATTAAATAATGTCCTAACATTGTGGCAAATTTCATGCTTTTATTATAAAATTCACAAATCTGCTCTATCATTCAAATCTTTCCTAAGATTCACTTCCTCCACAAGACTTCTAAATAAATTGACATGTGTAAATTGAGCAGATTCAGTTATTAACGACTAGTCCGTACATAACTAATATTTTTTAAGAAACAGATTATTTTTCTGTCCCTTAACAAATATTTGTTCTCTTTACAAGCTAGCAATTCAGAGCAGTAGCTGCATGCTTAACTCCCAGCATACTTTTGAGTGCTGTAAAACCAAAACAACTGCCCATAAAATCATGCAGTTCACCTTCCTACCAGGTCAGGGTTAATGCTGTTCTCTGCATCAGGATTAAAGAAAGTTCAATAAAATTCTGTTTGCCTATTCAGATTAATCAAGAATGTTAAAACATCAGGGGTTTTTCTTATACTTGGAATGGAAAAAAAGATAACCAGTAATAGTAACAACCATCTTTATTTTTATATAGCACCTCCCTGCCATGTCACTCAGAGCACTTTACACACAACAATTTAACACAACTTTTAATCCTCACAAGAAGTTCCTCTTAATCTGAAAACTTATTGAGAAACAATTTAACTGTAAATATCTACTGGGAATACATAATCACAGGACCTCAATTCTAAAATATGCCACTTCATAACTAATTATTCTACTATTTTACAAATGTACCTACTGCTGTAATATATTTAGGAATTCAGTAAAATAAACTTTGCTGAAGGAAAAAAAATAAATCAAAATCCTTGTACTCAATTCATTAGTGTACTTCAAGTATATATCAATATGCCATCTACATATCCCATATTTCAACAATGATAAACTGCAATCAAATTATAGCAATGATGGTCTTGCTCCTACAGTAATCACTTTAAAAGTAATTTAAAAACCTTTTGATATGTCATTGCATTGGAGGAACTGTTTGTGCCACTTATTGCCTCATGGTGGTATACTGCTTTACAGTATTTTGTTTAAAAGTGTCAGAAGTAGCATGTTGCAGATTATAACTTAGTTTGTGTGCAAAAAAAGAGAACTAGCGTCTATTTGTTTTGATCACTGGGCATGGCATACCAGAATAGGTAAGTGACCTTAAAGGATTTAAACAAAATAATCTGGAAGAAATTAAGATTTGTCTCTCTCTTGCTTTAAGCAAGGAGCCAAAATATTGTGTTTTAGTTTGGTTTTTTTAAGTAAAAAAACAGATAATTTACTGGGACTTAATAATCATTAAAATGGCTGAGGGCCGGAAAAGACACATAATAGGTTAAATAGAACTTGTATTCTAGTCTGAGGCGGTTTCTATTTTACAATAGATTTATAAAGGTGGGCACAGCAGCGCCTCGGCCTGGGAGGAAAACAGCAGCCACCCCGCCGCGAGTGGCGGAACCTGACCGAACACAAGTGCCTGCACCGGGGAACCGTCCCACCCCCCGCCCGTCCCGTGGCGGCAGCGAGACACCCCCCACCCCCGGGTGGCAGCAGCTCCAACCTCATTACCCCCCCGCCACGGGATCCGGATTCCACCAGGAATCTGCAAAGGGGGGGGGCGCTTGGCTACAGCGCGAGGCGGCGGATTGAGTTATTAACAGGCAGCCACAACCGGAGAAGGAAGCGAGCTCGGGGAGCGAAGCGGAGTTTACAGCAGCCCCTCCCGCGTGAGAGGCGGGAATATGGGCTGGACTCGCCGCCGCGCCGCCGGTTGTAGAGAAGGAAGCCCCGCCCCCCGTCACACGCGCGGTGAAACCCACGAGCCCGGCGCGGCAGCGGTTTCCGGTGCGCTGGCTGCCCGGGCGGGTCTATGTGGTCGGTGGGGAGGGGTGTGCACGTGTGACGGTGATGGCGTGACCGTTCCACTCCTCCTCCCCTCAGGAGATGGAGGCGCCCGGAGCGGCCCCCGCGCGCGCGTGCTCTGAGCGCTGCCACGAGCCGCCGCGTTAGTGCAACGGGCAACAAAAGAGCCGAGACTGGCTCGTGGGGAGAAGGCGGCTCGCCTCAAGAGCGGGGGAAGCGTGGCAACGGCGGCGGCAGCACTGCATACTGGTCCCCGCAGAGACCCACTCCCCCTGCCCCCGTGGTGGGAGCGGGGAGCTGCACCGGTGGCGACGGCAGGAGCGCTTACCTGGCTCACTCTGCGCTGGGGAAAGGGGGCGGGGGAGGGCCGCGCTTGGCCCCTGCTCTGGGGGGGTGGTTGGGGCGGGCGGAGTGGCCGCCGCTGGTGCCCGTGTCTCCCCCCCGCTCTTTGTGTGCGAGGGTCCGCGCGCTGCGCTCTCGCGTGACGTGACGGGACCGTGTGTCATTTCCGCACAAGGACACTGGGTCCTGAGGAGCTGCCAGTGCGGCCAGCGACACGGGGGAGGGGAAGGTGGAGCAGCGGGCGCGGGTGGGAGCAGAGCCCCCCCCCCAGCTGTGCCCCCCTGAGCCCGCCCTCTCCCCAATCCGCCCCCTGCCGTCTCTGCCCGGTAAACAACGTTGAACCCCAGCGGGCGCCGGGGGCAGACATTGTGGCGAGACCTACCCCCGGTTCCACCTTCACGCGGCGCCTCCCCCGCAGGAATAGGGCGCCGCGTGATGGTGGAACCCCGTGGAAGTGAAATACACCCCCCCCCCGTTTGAAACGCTCCTTTGAAGCCGCGACCAGGACAAACGCTCCTCCCCCCACGCAGCGTCTTTCCACACCCGCTAGTGGGGACCAAACCCCGGTCACCCGTCGCGCGCTGGGATCCCGCCCAGTTTCTCAAGATAGATTTGACAGCACCCCCCCCCCCGACTCGTTCCGAGCTGGGTCTTCGCCTGCGGAGAGAGGCAAGCACCGGCAGGCGCCCACACGCACGGCTGCTGCAGTGCCCGTTACCTTACCCCGCAGATTTGTATTCCGCCCCCCCTCTTAATTTTTTTTATAGCTACAGGCGTGTTTACTATTGGGGCGACGACCGCCCCCCCCCGCTTCACTTGCCCCCGGCCCTGGAAGTGACTGGATCCCACCAGCAGCGCCCTAAAAAGCACTTGGTGAAACAAAACCGCCTTGCTTCGTCGTCGAGAAGTCTGCTGCGCCCCCCAAGCAAGGCTAGACTAGGTAGAGCCGCCCCTGGGCCCATGTGCCTACATGCGTGTAGAGAACACGGGGGCCCCGTGTCCCGTCCATGTCCGAACCAGCTGATGCAAAAGGCAGAAAAGTAAGAGGCTGCAGCGAGAGAGGTAGTAGATTTTGTCGAAACTGACTGGCAGCTGCTGCCTATACAGATGAAGGCCTCTGTG
This sequence comes from Sphenodon punctatus, assembly GCA_003113815.1. NCBI lineage: Eukaryota > Metazoa > Chordata > Lepidosauria > Sphenodontia > Sphenodontidae > Sphenodon > Sphenodon punctatus. Next base: position 2,178,543 of record QEPC01006051.1, on the reverse strand, counting down.
ACAGCTGACTGGAAAACGGAACTCATTCCTTTCCACGGGCCACTTTGAAAACGAATAGAAGGGCTTATGCTGAACAGAGGGCGAGTACTTTGTTACAGGTAGCGATTATAGATCCATCCCTTACTTTTCAGACTTATGGGGCCAGATTTGGTATCATCCCACTCCAGGTTTTAGGTTAAAAATATATTAGTAAAATTGGCACTATTTTTCTCATTGAACACGCAGTGTAGAGTTCATTAATGTATTATTGCAAATAAAGGCAGTAGTCAAGATTCAAACCTGTCAGGTACTACATGAACACACTAGCTGCTTGTTGAAACATCTATAGAAAATTTGACCAGCATCTGCTGTAGACTTTACTATTAACATTTTTATTGAATAAAGACAGCCAACCAAACACACTGTAAGTTGCCATCGTTTAGGGCAGACTAGCATCAAGAAAAATCATCCCATGAAATGCTAGATATGCTATGATATTATACTGAAACTGCCATTTTGCCTTACTGTCTCGCTTTGATAACCAATCTCAGGAGAACAGGATGTGTCCACCCCCTTTCCTCACGCAGTTTAAAAACGATTTACATTTTTACAGTTCAAGTTCAGGGGTGCAAGCATGGATTTTTATTTTTAAAAAGCCTAACAAAATTATATTTTTAAACATGCATTTTCATATCTTTACATTCACAGGATTCAGCAGTTGAGTTATCATAGTCAAGCATTCATCTCATGTGCACATTAATTGCTTTGCTAGGGGAAGAAGCTGAACTGATTAGTTAATGAAGATGATAATCCTTTCTCCATTTAGTAACTAGAGATTTAAGATTCTCAAATATTAATCTAAATTTAATCTTGAAAAATCAGACTCGATGAAAAGCTATCAATTCCTGCAGCATCCTAGAACTTTTCAGATATTATAAACAGGAATATAAAACACAAAATCAGTTTCCCACACTCCCCTAGGATAAAACCTGTGTTTAAAATATTATAGACGTTTTTCATTCATGTGTGAAACAAAATCTAGTCTTGTGAAAATGCTGGCAGTTGTAAGCATGCATCTTTCCTAAATCTTAAAATATTTGACACTATATTTAGCTGACATTTTGAAATTAGTGGCATAAAATTAACTAGTCTATCAGCTTTATAGAACTATTTATAGTGTTTAACACAAAACAGTTTCTGAGTTTACACTGATAGCAGGAGAGAGTTGCCTACTGTGTTTAATAGGAATTTTATTTTATTTTGAACAGGATTGTTTCATTTTATGGAACTGTAATTTATATAGTTTCCATATTTTTTAGAGAGCTGGATCAATGATGCCAAAGATATAACTTTACAATAACATTCCACATGGAGACAACATGCCCTCTTTTTTGTGATGGGGGTTATCCACTGGAGCAGAAAAGAAACTAACAAAGGGCAAAATCTTAGCCCCCTTTGAAATCAATAGCAAATTCTCATTGTTAGCAGTGGGGCCAGGATATCACCCAAACTATCAGGATGACTTCACTGCTGCTTAAAAAGCACAAACACAAAGTATCTTGCGACAGATAGATATGATCAGTCAAGGACTAAATCAAATGTTAGATTTTATTTTATTTTTAAAATATAGTGAAAATATATTCAGCAAAGAACCCTAGATCTATTTTAGCAAAAGCAAAAATATGCACATTATGTCAAGCTATTGAAAAGTAGTTTCTTGAAAGACAAGCATTTTTAAAATCCCACTCTAAATGTGACTCTTTTAGAATTGCTGAGCTGTCAGATATTAAACTATGGAATTAAAAATAAAGTAATCCCTAAATATACTATCCCTCATTAGATACTTAAGGCTTTTCAATAAAGTCTTAAAACAATACAGCAGGTTTTGTTGGTTGCTTGTACTCTCTTTGAGATTTCTTTCTTGCAATTGTGCAATGTTGCTAAGTCTCTTGGAGTTCAAGCTTCTGGCAGGTTCAGGGCCTCTGTACACGTATGGAGGTGGGTGGGGGAATGGGTGTTTTGCCACAGTGGGTGGAGGTGGGTGTTGTGCAGGAGCACGCATGCCCCCCCCCTGCCCCCAATCCCGCTCGATGTTCACACAGGCGAACACTCAGCGGACACCCGTCCCCTCACCCACTGCCGGCCGTATACACGGACACCTCCCCCCCCCCCCCACACATCAAGTGTAAAAATTTAAAACGGCTTTAGAGTGACAGATTCTATGAATGATCACAACAGACAGTAAAGAGGAAAAAGCAATACAAGTTCAAATTAACTATTTATGAACAGTTTGCTGTTAAAAGGATTCCCCTACAGAAGAGATTAACTACTGATCTTCTGATTAGCTATAGGAGTACAGGAAACCTTAGTTCAACACAGACATTCAGAGCAATGCTCAAGATAAAGTTATCACTTAAAGAGCCCATTCTCCACACTGTATTTTTAGATGTGATGATACCACGGTGGTACTTTTAACACGCGTGGCCACCCGCGGTGCCCTTACATCTGATCACGTCTGCCAGATATTTTCCCGGGAGGATATGGGCTCTTCCTGGACTGTGGCGCTTTTTAGCCTGTGCTGTTACTTGGGCTCCTTGCCAAGTCACAGCTCAGGCGAAGCGCTGTCATGTGTGATGGCCCACTCTACCCGACTCCAGGCTGGAGCTGTTCTGGGTGGGTGAGGCGGCCACATAAGCTGCTGTGCCTGCCTGTCAGGGAGGTGGGTGGGCCACGGTGCAGGGGGGCAGGGCTGCACATTGCCCCACACTCTCCCTGGCCCTGGGCCCCTGGCATATCTGTTCAGCAGCCGGGCCTGATCCTGTCTGGGGTGAGGGCCCTCACCCCGGGCAGGGTCAAAGCATGACATCAATACTCCCAAGTTACTACTGTGGTGAAGCACACACAGAACGGGGGCTGTGCCTGTACTACATCTCTGACCCCACCAGCTAGAACTAAACAGAACAGAAGCCCTTCTTCTCCACTGACTACTTCAAGCAGGGGAGGCAAAGATCTGGGGCATATCTTTCTCTATGTGAAAACGCCCTAATTCACCCCTCTCCCCATTTATTTCTGTTCTTCCCTTCATTTACCATTTTTTACACAGTTCATCGTCCTTTTCTCTCTCCCCTTTCTCTATCCATGCCAAGCTACCAATACCATATCCTGCTTTAGACTTCTCTTTTGCTCTCATTTTGCTACAGGTGACATCTTCCCCAATCCTAATCTTTACCTTTAGCCCCATAAGCATCATCATTCCCTGCCAGCCGTGGCTCTCTGAAATGAAATCTCATGACTGTTATTCTGCTACACGTTTTCTCTCCCCTCCTCCAACTCTGCGATCTTCCTAACTAAGCAATATTTCTCCTACATTGTTGAAACACACATACATAAAGTCTCCATCTGTAATTTGCAAACTCTGACTCTTTCAAAACTTTTGAAATTTTGTGCTCTTTCCACAAGATCTAGTGGATTAAAAACAGAAGTTTGACTTGTCTTCCCTCCCATCTTGTCTTTCCTCATTACTGATCTGTTTTCTGAGTCATCCTTTCTCTCCACCCACTACCCCAATGATTCCCCTCTTTCGGCCTCCTTACTTCCATTTCCCCTGTACTCATCCTCTCCTTTGTCATTTTGTACAACTTCTATCTGGCTCCTGGTTCATTCCCATCTCAAGTATAAGCATACTTAAACTTTTCTAACCTAAAAAATGTTCCCTTGGCCTCAACTTTCTTTCAAGCTATCACCACTCATTTCTCCACCCCCTTGGTCTATAAAATAATTGAACTTGCAATAAACTCCTTGCTGCTTTTGATGCTGTTGATAATCTTTTCCAGGTTGACATCACCAGGCTCTCACCATTTTCCTACCAAGACAACTTGTCTTCCCTCCAAACCTCCTCTCCTTTTCTAAAGTTAGACATTCTCTTTTATCACTCAAACCTGAAACCTGGAGGTTGTTTTTAATTCTTCTCTTTTGCTCCAAATACCCAGACAGTTTCCTAATCCTTCCACTTCTTCCTCAACATTTCCGAGATCTCGTCCTCACTCTCCACTGCTACAGTGGGAAGTTCAGTCCTCAAGGTGCTTAATGCCAGTTTTAGCTTTTCGTATCAGTGGGTGTTAAAGGTGATGGTGGCCCGCTTAGGCCCGCAGGCGGCCACCAGCATGTTTGTTGGCCAGGCTGCCAGATGTTGCCTGGGCTTGCTCCCAGGCATGTCTGCAGCAAGCCTGGGCTGTGATCCCTGACACATCCGGGATCACTGTCCGGCCTACCCTACTGGGCCAGAGCAGGCTACAGTGGGCTACTCGTGTGGTGTAGTTGACTGTGGCCCGGTCTGGATTACTGGAGCATCCTCGTCTTTGGCCTTCCAAACAGATAATCTTTACAAACAGTTGCTGCCAAACTCATCATTCTTATCACTTTTTGTTGTGACATTTTTAAAATTGTGTTACATGATCTCAAGCTTTTTGTCAACACTTTTAGAGCTGTATGAACTATTCCCCAACCTACTTCTGCTCTTAAACTTTGTATTGTTCCTCATCCTTTCCGCATACCTCCTATGCTCGCTTGTCAAGTTTTCACACAGTATCTCTGAGCCTTCTTTCATGAATTATATAACCTCCTTCAAGGCACCAGCCACATTCACATTTAAGTCCTTCTTGAGCCATCGAAATCATTTATATTTGTATATAAGTTGATTAGTTACCCATTACTTTTCTCCATCTCCAGACCCATCTTAAATTGTACATTCCTTAAATCAGGGTGTGTGTGTGTAAATGCTTGGAAAGCACCAGTCCATAGTGAGCACTACCATAAATCAATCAATTGCTTATTTTATTATAAATGAATTGCCATAATAAATTAGGCTCTTTGGTGTGACTTACCTACTCATTACTATAAAGCTAACAGAAAGTACAATTAATTAAAGGGTTAAATCATTGAACACCTACAGTTGTTAAGCAATGTTGTACCTTCAGTTGCTTTTACTTGAATGCATTACACTGGGGTTTAGTTAAGGAAAGCAGTAGGGAAAAGCAAATTGGTGCAATCCCAAACTCCATTTCAGAGCCCTTGAGAAAATACTTACTAATTTGAACTTCTCCTCATAGAGCTGGCCTGAGGCACTGAAGCTACTGGAAGACCCAAGCCCAGGAGGTGACCCAAAGGGCTTCAAGCTAGGCAGGCATTCAGGCGTCTGATCGTATTGTTGCAGTAGCAACACTGATTGAAAAGCGTTAGCCTGCTATCTCCAGGCAGTGTAGGCAGCAAATTTAGATTGACTTTCCAGTCAGCTTAGTCCCATATTTTTTCACCATTTGAAGATGTGCTGCAAAAGTCATTTATTCATGAATGGGGGGTATTGGTTTCTTTGTTTCATGCCTGTGGCTCAAAAGCCACTCTGAGACTAAGGGACTTTGGAAAATACCAATTCATTATGCGGGAAAGCATCTATTCTGGTTCTTCATATAAATGAACTTCAAGGGAAAAGTTGCTATGTCCCTGTAATGATTGTTCTTCAAGAGGAAGGAAGTCTCTGTATATACACATTAGTGGCCTTATACTGCCTTGCCTCCACAGACATCTAGAACTGACTAACAAGCCTGTTTTGGAGTGTTAACAGACCCCATTATATGTACAGATTTGCTGCACATTCAGCACTAGTTCCTCCTCTTAAGGCACAGGATCCCACAAATAGAGAACTCTCTATGTAAGCACACTGCTAGATATTAAGCAGTGCCCCATAACAGGTGAGGATAGGAATTCTACTTAAAGGGCCTGCAACACTGCTTTGGCACACTGAGCATCTGCATTAACGGTGAAGTCAGTGGCACAGTGCTTACTAGAATGTGTCCAATAAACTCCATGTAGCTGCTCTACAAATCTTCCAGTGCTGCAGTAGGTTCCTCAAACTTTCCTGTGGCCCCATTTTGAGACCTAAATATAATTCCACAACCTCAGATAGCAAAGACATGCAAAGTATATAAAATGTATCATCCAGCTTGTGACCCCATGCCTCAATCCTGCTTGGAATCCCAACCCAAAGTATGGGGACTTCTGTACTAGAGTATGCCTTAATGTTCTCAGGCACTGGGGTTTTAGCTGTAAATTAGCACAGCTGGATACCCCCTCCCCACACCGGGAGGGAGGTGGGAGAGAAGAGGGGCATTGTTTAGTAACAGCCTCACCCAAGTATCTAGATGAGCAAGACAAACTAATTCTGCCTTTTTGAGAAACTTGTGGAACAACAGAGCCCTCCTACCATCAAACAGGTGGAATTGAGTGCTCCTCCTCCCTTCCCCTCTCGGTTGGTGTTCCCCAAGGCTCTGTCCTTGGCCCTCTCCTCTATCTATATCATCCCCAGACAAACTCATTGCCTCCCATGGCTTCCAATATCGCCTCTACATTGATGACACTCAACTCTGTCTACTCCCTCTCTCCGTCTACTCAAGCTCCCCTCACTAGCTGTCTCTCTGACATCTCTACCTGGATGTCTCAACGTCAACTCAAACTCAACATGGCTAAAACTGAACTCCTTATCTTCCCCCCTCATTCTTCCTCTCCCCTGTCGATCCTCATCAGTGGGGTCACCATCCTTCCCGTCCCCCAAGCCTGTAGCTTAGGCTTCATCTTTGACTCACCCCTTTCTTTTAAACCCTATATCAACTCCAAATCCGGTCACCTCTCCCTCCATAACATTGGGTACTTTCAGACATGACGCTAACCACCCTTTAACCACCCTTGATGGTTATTTATGCATGTTGCAGGGCTGCATAGGGCACCAATACAGCCCTGCAACATGCATAAATAGCCACCAAGGGTGGTTAAAGGGTGGTTAATGTCATGTCTGAAAGTACCCATTGTTAAGATTCACCCTTTTCTTTCTGTCTCCTCTGCCAGACCCTGGTCTCTGCCCTGGTCATCTCTCGCCTCGATTACTGTAACCTCCCTTCTCACTGGCCTTCCCCGCTCTCATCTTTCTCCCCTTATCTCCGTCCAAAACTGCTGCCAGGGTCATTCACCTCGCCCGCCACTTCGACCACGTGCAGCCCCTCCTCTCTTCACTGGCTCCCCCTTCCTGAACGAATTCTGCATAAGATCCTAGTCTTCACCTATAAAGCTCTTCACAACCCTACCTCTCTGCACTTTCCCCTCCGTACTCCAGTCTGTGAACTCCGCTCCTCCTGTCCCCTCTCTCACCTTCCCACGCCTCCCCTGCTCCCCTAACTGCCTTTGTCCCTTCTTCCTAGCTGCCCCCCATGCCTGGAACTCCCTCCCTGCCCACATCCGCCTCACCCCCTCCCTTCGTACCTTCAAATCCCTCAAGACCCACCTCTTCCACTCTGCCCTCCCAGACTCCTCGCTCCCCTCACTTAACACCTGCTGATACCCTCCATTCAGTACAACCTGTTACCTGAGGTCTGTGTACTCATATTCTCACCACACGGACCAACCAGCCATAATTCTTGATGTAACCAAGCCAAGCGCGTGCACCTGGAACCTTGCATCTTCGTGAATGTTACACTCCTTGTCTCTCCCTGTTCCCCTTCCTTTGTCCCGTCACTCCCCACCCTCCGTCTCTCAGATTGTAAGCCCTAGGGCAGGGACCGTGTGTATTCCATTACTTTCTAAAGTGCCAGGTACATTGCTGGTGCTATATAAATGCTTGCTAATAATAATAATAATAATATAATTACTTCTCTGGAGGAGGATGAATCCTAGGCAAAATACAAGAATGTTATATGCTGCCCCAGATGGAACTCCAATACCATTTTTGGAGAGATTTAGGAGGAAAGTGGACCACCATCTTGTCCCTGTGGAAAGCAGTATAAGGAGGATGAGCTACCAGTTTGGAAAATCACCCTGAAGGGTTAAGGATCCCCAGCAACAAATACCTCTGTGCAGCCAAAGACTAATGATGCACAACCACGAACAAAGAAAACAGGGGTACAGTATTTAATACAATATAAGAAATCCCAGTCTGTATGTACAATGGCCAAAACCTCCTAAATCCGATGGAGACAAAAAATCAACAACACACTATAAACAATCAGCCCCCAAATAATACACAATGATAGAAATCAGATTAAACATGACTAATAAATTAATGATAATACAACCATATCACAAGTAATAAAAAATCCCAATGATAATACAATAATCTAAGTAGTCAAAAAATCCCAAAATAGTATAAAAATCCCAAACGCGTTTCGGGGTCCACACCCCTTCCTCAGTGGAACATATTAATGCACACTCAAAATATAGAAGACTCTGTGAGAATGAAAGGTTATGTTGTAGTCACAATTACTATATACCAGCATGCTTAATTGAGTGATAATTAAAGTCATACTTGTACCAGCAAGAAGCTTTTTCCTTTTTTATCTTTATCTCCCTTTTTAGTGCTGCAGATCCACTTACTAGGTCATATGTGCAGATAGATCTAGGGGGGAGCAAATGAACCATCCACCTTCTGTCCTTAATCAGAACAGAAGAAGCAGTAGCCATGTTAACAAACCCACACCCCATAATAGCTTTTATAATGCCCATGCCACCAGATTTAACAAAAAGATTCACTTATGGTTATTCCACAACTCTTCTCATACCCTCAATTTTAAGGCTTAATACCTAATGTGGCTCCCAGTGCCCAAGCGCAGTGTTAGCTTCAAGAGTCAAAACGTTCTATTGCTTTACCCCCATGTCTCCTGCACTCATTTTATTATCTTGTTCATCTGGACCCACAGCACCATGTGTTGACTATGGGTATTTTCAGACGTTACGAGATCACAGTCAACCACAATGAACCACGGTCAATATCACTGCGGGGCCAAAGCGCCCTGAATGTCTGTTTGGCGGCCGCCAGATGTTCACCACGTCCGATTCTCACATGGGGTCAATTTCAACCACGCTTCCTGGGCTCCCCCGCGGGACAAGCTCGGAAAGCATGGTCAAAGTGATTCCCGGTGGGAAGCAATAAAAAGTAACGTCTGGCTGGCAATCACGGCCCAGAATCCCCGGCCGTGGTCAAAGCGGCTGGGCGCTGCGGCCGCATTGGCTGCGGCACCCACCTGTCTCCCCAGAGGGCGGGCGGCAGGGGAGCGTGGTCATGCGGCTGCACGTTGCGCCGCGCGGCCCCGCCCCGATTCCTCGTCGGGATCAGCCGGCACGTCTATTCGGGCAAGGTTTTGACCACGGGGGGTGGTTATTTCATCCACCCCCGTTGGGAATTCACTGGGACGAATCGGGACGGCGTAATGTCTGAAAATATCCACTTTAAGGTATTATTTTAAAGTCACAGTGTCTCCTTCACCCAGCTTCTTTTTGCCAGTATCACCAACTAGCATTCATGGATATTTAATTCATAGTCCAGTGTTAGTCCTTGATGATTTCACAATCCCATGTAGTCCCATGTAAATCCTCTTCCCATCATCTTCCTACCAGAGTCCTTATGTATTCCGTGTGTCTCATACATTCCTTTATGATCCATATAGCTCAGCTGCACAAATGAACAGCAATACTGCTAAAATACTCTACCAAGGACATTTCTTGTCCTATTCTTCCCAACAGAGCCCAGGCCCATAAGTTGTACATACATAAACAAATTTTCCTTCCTTCTGAAATCAGAAATATAATAGTCAATAAATTCCACCAATGGTGGCTATAGCATATTGCTGCTGGAGATCAAAAAAACAATAGACCAACACAACCCCTATATATAAGCAAGGGAGAAAAAGTTAAAGATAAAAAAGGAAAAAGCTGCTTGCTGGTACAAATTATCACTCATTCAGCATGATGGTATATAGTAATTGTGACTACAACATAACCTTCTTTCATTCTCTACAGAGTCTTCTATATTTTAAGTGTGCATGTATATGTCCCACTGAGGAAGGGGCGTGGACCCCAAAACACGTTTGGGATTTTTATACTATTTGGGGATTTTTTGACTACTTACGGCATGACTGTATTATAATTGGGATTTTTTATTACTTGTGATACGGTTGTATTATTATTATTTTATTGGTCATGTTTAATCTGATTTCTATCATTGTGTATTATTTGGGGGCTGATTGTTTATAGTATGTTATTGATTTTTTTGTCTCCATCCTCTTTGTGGATTTGGAAGGTTTTGGCCATTGTACATACAGACTGGGATTTCTTATATTGTATTAAATATTGTACCTCTGTTTTCTTTGTTTGTGGTTGTGCTACCAGAGTTGGACCATGATTACTTGCTTAGCCATCATGATGGCTATCAGGAAGGGTGTGTTAAGTGTATTAAAGGGAAGGATTCAAAGTGTTTCCTCCATTGTATAAAGCATGCATATGAATCTCAAATTGGAAAAAGTGCTCTGGCCAGAGAAAAAGACGGTTTAAAATGTTGGCAACTGCAAGACTAAACACACAGGTTTTCAGTGTGATGATATGCTGAAATAGCAAATAAGTGCACTTTTATGGAGGCTACAGTTAGACCCTCCTGTCATAAGTCCAGCAAACAGTCAAGTATCATGGGAACTCCTGCCGAGACAGGATGTAAGTGCCTGGCAGCTGTCCAGTTCCCAAAGTGAGTCCACTTCAGTTTATACCACTAAAGGGAGTGAAGACTTTCTGCTCTAATGAAAAATGTTCAAAACACCATGGGAACAGGGTCGGTCTCGAGTCAGGAGAAAAGCCTCCATGCCATCAAGCAGAATGTATTGAGGTCTGTGTGGTTAAGTATAGCCTTAGTGCTGGGACAACAAATCTGGACACTTGGACAGAGTTCAATGCTCTTCCACATAAGGTTGGAGTAAATTTGGGTACCAACATTGTCCAGACCAGTTCAAGGTGACCAGAATCATCATATCCACTTGTTCCAATTCCAATCTTCCTCAGAACTCCGACAATTAAAACTACAAGGTGAGACGGTGTAAAGGAAGCAATTTCCCCATGGAATCAAGAACATGGCAAATATTATTCTGTCTACCAGCAATTGTGTCATCTCAGAACAGACTCTGGGACTGATGATGCCATGACAATCAATAATGAAGAACTAGACAGCACTCTAGCAGTTGCAGGCTGGCAAAAGGAGGCATGTAAATGGTGACAGCTATGAGGCCTAGTATATCTGAAAGACTGCCTCTTCATGTCCCATTGCAGCCTCCGAGGTTGGCGCCGTCACAGGTACCCTCTCCTTATCAAGTTTTCACAACAAGAACATGCAGAGGGGCATTCTTGCTGGTTGCCCCACAATTATGGGACTCACTTGCCTTGGAAGTTTGTCTAAACCCAAGTCTGTTCATCTTCCCCAGGATATGTAAGACCTTTTTATTTGGCAGGCAGGGGTAGGGTTTGCAAAGTTATGGGTTAGGGGATTTCACTTGTTTTTATTTGTGTATCCTAATATATTAGGGGTTAGGGATTTTATTTGTTTTATTCTGTGCATTTTTAGTATGTTTTTTCATATTGTAACCTGAGCCTTGTGGGAAAGGTGGGATAAATAAATAAATAAATAGTAGACTCAGGAAAAACGTCATCTTTTAGATTTGCCATTCTTGCAGAGACCACAGCTGCCTGTATTCACTGTCATTGACCGTGCAAGTGGCATGGCATCAAGGTACTATCAACATTCTATGCTTAGACTGCTTAAAGACCAATTAGGATATCTGCAGTGCTAAAGAGGTTGGTTCCACCGGCTGGAACCTGGTACAGGTTTTCAGAGGTAGTCACTGAGGGCAGTGTTTCTAGGAGCTTTAACAAGTCTAGGGGCACCATGAGAGACAGGCTCTAGAAATGGCTATGCTAGAAAAGGAATACTTGATGGCCTGAGAAGGAAATTTACCAGGTGTTGAGTGTGATCTTTCTTCATACAAGGTTTGAAGGATCAACAAACGGCACGAAGTTACCATATTACATGCTCCATATCCAAACAATGAATGGGAGCTGCATATCGTGTATGCTTCTTTTTTGAGACTGCCCTACACAAGAGAGATGGAAGATTTGTGATAGGACTCCCAGGCCGGGGCTGTCAAGATAGGGTAACTTTAAGAGAGAAGATTTCATGGTGCTAAGAATGTGAATTGGAGTCACGATTTAGATTTAAGCTCCCCAGGGCAGGGACCGGTCTATTTTCAACAGTTGTAAAGTGTCAAGTACATTGTTGGCGGTATATAAATAAATAAATAAATAAATAATAATCTTGTCTCTGCTGCAACAGAGAGGGAACCAAGGTCAAGCAGGGAATGGGCCTGTGCATATCTCAATATATCATTGCATGCTCTTAGATCTGAGCCTAGCTCTTTTAGACAACTCCAGAGCTGAAGGCCAATAATAGGGATGGCACCCTAGTAAGAGTTAACAGAAATTAAGCAAGCCCCTGATTTATACTCTACCCATGTACATATTCTTTAAAGCAGCATGAAGGAGCCTGGAACCCCAGACTTGCCTCAGGCATTCACTGACCCCAGGTATGCCCTCAAACTGATACACTTCCTCCGGGAATTTCCCAAGTTTTGCTGGGCTAAAGACTCAGCTGGCTTCACACCTCTCTAGGGGTCTGACAAATATGCTGGGCTGTCTCTACTGAGGCAGCCATTATAATGCACGTTTCGTGGAGAGCTTCTGCATGGAAAAAACACCCATTAAACTAGAGCCAGACTGACTTTAAAACAAGTTTAACTAGAGTAAACATAACCAGCACAACAAAAGAAAACAAATAGGCACACATTCCACCTGTGTAATTACTTCTAAGTGCTGGCTATGGATGCTTATGTGACGTTATTGTACTTCTAGGAAAAGTTCAGTGTTACCAGTTCATGCAAGGAGCTCATGTTTCAGCCAGTCATCTCCACCAGCAAGTTGTATTGCCCATTACAAACTGAACTAGTTTTAGGTTGGCCGAGCAATTCTTTTTCAAGCCCTGATGCCCTTTGGGATGAGCGTAGGGTTTACTGTTACTGAAGACATGATAATTGACATCCTGGAGGTCCGCTGTGAACTGCCTCAGAAAGTTAGTGCCTTTAGTTTCCCTATCTTCTTCTTATACATAAGACAAAGTCAAAGGGGTTTGTCAAGCTCCATGTTTACATCCATGCTAAAGTAATAGTAACTTCTAGCTGCACATATACAGTGGCAGAACAGTGTGTGCACACACCCAGATTAGTTAGAATACCTTATCTCCTAACTATATTTCCTCCTCCTAAGTGTTAGTAGATAATACTTCTCTCTGGCTCAGAGTACTCCAGGGTACTTTCCTGGGACCTCCTCTCCTTCCCTGTCCCTCAGCAAACTCCCCTGAATCTCATGGCTCCGAATACCACCTGTACGCAGACGACAGTCAACTTTTGTATCACTGTCTCTCTGACATCTCTAATTGGATGTCTCATTGGCACCACAGGCTTAACATGTCTTAACATGTCTAAAACTGAGCTCATCTTCCCCCCAAACCACCTGCTCCCTCTTCATTCTCTTATCACCACTGAAAGTATCAACATCCACCCTTTCCCCCAGGCATCTTTTACTCCTCCACCTCCCTCACACCTCAGATACAGTCTGTTAAGGCCTGTTGTTTCTCCCTGCATAACATTACAAAAGATCAGTCCTTCCTTACTGTTCCCACTGCTGATGCTCTTGTCCATGCTCTTGTCATCTCTTGCCTTGATTACTTCAACTTCCTCTTTGCTGGCTTTCTCTGTTCTCACCTTGACCCTTTCACTTCTGTTCAGCACTCTGCTGTCAAGGGTATCCACCTTGCCAGCCACTTTGATGATGAAATGATTGCCATAAAATTGTAAACAGACAATTTTATTTATTCAGATTTTTATTCCACCCTTCACTTAAGGCTCAGGGCTCACAATATGAGTGTTGAATATAAAAAAGGCTTGGTGAGTATTTATTGACACCCATCACAGTGATCTCTAAGGGTACTTACATATTTATTTAATCAAATTTATATGCTGCCTGTCCCATTATGGCTTATAGTGGCTTACAATAAAAAACATCTATAAAATTCCCTTAACCCTCCCCTAACTCCCCCAACATCCCACTCAACCCTGCTTACCAAATACCTGGCCAAATAGAGAGGTCTTACATAGTTTCCGGAAGATGAGCAGGAAGATAACCTCCAAGGGGAGTGAGTTCCATAATCATGGGGTCAAACAGCCACAGAGAATGCTGCTCTGAGTGCCCTTGCTGTAGAAACTTCAGGCTGACCTCAGAGGCTGTGACAGAACGTGAGGGAAGAGGTGGTCTTTCAAATACCTGGGTCTCAAATCATTTAAGGTTTTACAGGTCGCAACCAGCACCTTGAATTGTGCCCAGAAAGTTATTGGTAGCCAGTACAGACTCTGGAACACTGGTGTAATGTGCTCCCAGTGGTGCGCCCCGACAGAAGACAGACCTTCACATTCTGTACCTACTGCACCTTCCAAGCTGTCATCAGTGACAGCCTCATGTAGAATGCACTGCAGTAGTCTAGCCTCGAGGTTATGAAGGCATGGACAAGGGTGGCCAAATCTTCTAAAAAAAAAGGTTGCAGCCTTCTTACCAAATGTAATTGGTGAAAAGCGCTCCTGACCACTGCAACAACCTGGCAATCCAGGTACAGCAATGGATCCAAGATCACCTCAAGGCTGTGGAACCTGAGTAACCAAAGAAATCAATAACAGGGGTCTTTACATCTACCAGGTCACAAGGCTGGCCAACCATCATCACTTCAGACTTGTCTGGATTCAGCTTCTGTTGGATTGCCCACATCCAGTCCCCAATGTCAGCCAGGAACGGGGTAAGCACTGAGACTACAGGACCTGGGTCAGATGAAAATGAGATAGAGTTGGGATGTTATCAGAATACCGATGGCACTTAACGCCAAATCTCCATACAGGGGCCTCAGATACACATTGAACAGGAGTGGGGACAAGATGGAACACTGTAGGACCCCACAAGGGAACTCCCAATGGGATGATGAGCCACTGCCAATCACCACCCTCTGGGTTCTCCCAGCCAGGAACAAGCACAACCACTCAAGAGCAGTCCCACAAACCTCTGCCAGGTCACGCAGCTGTGCCAACACCCCATGATCAACTGTATCGAAGGCTGCTGAAAGAGCTAACATAATCAACTGGGTACAACTGCCCTTGTCGACTGCCAAGTGAAGCAATCTCAATGTCATACCCAAGATGAAATTCTGATTGATATGGGTCCAGGAATCCAATAGCATCGAGATGTGCCTGAAGCTGTGAAGCAACCACCCATTCGATAACCTTCCCTAAAAAAAGGAATATTTGAGACAGGGTGATAGCTGGCAGGGAAGTCAACATCAAAAGATGTTTTTTTCAACAGGGGTCAGATGACTGCAGTTTTGAGACCATTAGGTCTCCTTTCCTGAAGGGAGGCACTGACAACCCCAGCCAGCAATGACCCCATAATCTCCCAGCAACTTTACCTGCAAAGTAGGTGGCAAACCCATTACAGACTAACTCCAGGTGGGGAGAGCCGGGATTTAACAGGCTATCACCACCCGGAAGAGCTCCTCTGGATGGCACTTTGCAGATGCTATGGTGGCTTTCTTTGCTGCCATCACCTCCATGGTACAGTCCTTCAAAAAAGATCTATTCTTCAGTTGTTCAGCTTTGGTGAGAGTGGAGCCGCGCCACTTGCACTCCAACTGCCTGCCTCCCACTTTAGCAACCTCAGATCCTTCATATACCAAGGAGACATGCGCTGCCGCAGCCGAGGAAAAGGACACCTGGATGCTACTGTGTTAATGGCCTGAGTCAACGCACCATACCACAGACTGACCAAGACACTGACAGAGAGGCCATCAAGGTCAGTGGGTAAATCCCCCAGAGAGTTCTGAAATACTGTTGGATCCATTAGTCTCCAGGGGCAGACCAACATAAATGCTAGAATTGTAAAAGTTAAGGTAAGCATTCTCTGACCAACAAAATTTCTAACTCATATCAGCAGGAACTTTCTCTATTCACTTTAATCAGAGTTGGATTGGGATTTATTCCAAGGGCTTGATCCAGCACTAACTGAAGTGAATGGCAAAGAAGTTCCTATAGCCTCTGACCCAGGAAAGGTCAAAGTTGGGCCTAATAACTTTAATGCAGTTTTAATGGAAGCTTTTTGTACTTTGTCCATGTTCCCTAGAGTAACACTATCTATTTATTTTACAGTATACTTCCATTGGTGGAGAGTCAAAAATATTTATAAAATGACACAATCCTCACCAAAACAGCATAAATCCACACAATTAACATTAATATAGTTATATTATTATATTGGTATTTATAAAGCATTTATCATGTTGAGTGTTGGCTGTTACTATTAATAGAATTTTGAACTTGGGAATACAAAGATTTTGAGCATGCAAAAGACAAGTCTTTCAAAATTAAACATCTCCATAATTAAAAAAAAAATATTATTATTATTTATTTATGCTTGGACAAGTATTTCTTATTAGAACCTGAACACTGTTCTGCAAAATTTTTAGCTACAGGTCATATAGAACTGCATAGTTTTAGTCAACGTCAAAAAAAAAAAAAAAAAAAAAAAAAAAATCATTAGGAGTAGGATCCAACTAAAATTTCAGAAAAAAATTCTTAAGTTATGAGGATATGAACTTATGGTTTATAATGGAATTGTAAATATGCCCCTAACTAGTACCATGCATTAAGTAAATGATAATTAAAGCAAAGTGGGTTGAAAAATTAATGTGTTTTCTCCCAAATCACTAACCCCGCCCCCCCACCAAATAGCTCTGAATAATAGCATTACTACTAGTAGAGACCTCACCAGTTAAGGCTGAGATGGGCATTCCATTCTAAACGCTGCTTTGGTGTTGATGGACCCTGTTCAAAGTATGATAGTGACTGGAACTTCACATACTTTATCTGACTGTATTATAAAATATTCTAAAAAATGGGTATAGGTAGCATGTTGAGATACACAACTAATGTAGGTATGTACCTATTTAAATGTAACAAGTATAATTTCACCTGTGAGCAAGAAGTTGTTTTATTAGTTGAAAAAAAGACTCACTAGCATAGACAAAAGCCACATTTTGATAATGTTCCCCCTCTAACCAGTTTTTTGTGCTGCTGCTGAACATAATGATGCAAGCAACTAAGTAATTGTGCAAAATTATTGCAAGTGATTTGCATATGAAACACACACCTTTTACTGCCTCTAGCTGGCATTGTTTAACCAGGTTATAAATAGTACAGCTGAAATGCTGCAAACAGAAAACAGTTTATGATGGGCACATGCAATGAATGAGTAAATGTTCAGACACAATGTACAAGCTGGAGGGCTTTCATTAAAACTAGCCCAGGGGGAGAATGGTTCAGTTCCTAATCATGCCCTTGTTTTTCAGGAGCCAATCACAAAGAAAGCATTAAGTTCTATCTTTAACTAAATAAATAAATAAATATTTTTAAAAAACCAACCTCCAACCCTTTCCTCTCAGGCATGTGTCTCATCATTTGGGCAAATGAGGTGACCTGCACTATCCCTAATTATTTTAGATTTCTGTTGCTCAATATTATACCGCATCCTTTTATCTACTTACCACGGCAGCATTCAACACACACATCTAGAAAAATCAGAATTATTCATTTAGAACATAAGAAATGTCATACTGAGTCAGACCAGTGGTCCATCAAGCCCAGCATCCTGTCTCTGACAGCAGCCAATCCTGGTCGCATGGAAGACGTATCTCACAATGGACAATCCATTCCCCGCTCATCACCCCCTACTCCCGACAGTAAAAAGTTCCCATCTCGTAATCTCCTTGGCTAATAGCCGTTAATAGACCTATTCTCCAAGAACTTATCCAGTTCTTTTTTAAACCCAGCTATACTACTGGCCCTGACAACCTCCTCTGGTAACAAATTCCATAATTTAACTGTGTGTTGAGTGAAAAAATAGTTTCTTTTATTTGTTTTTAAACCTGCCACCAGTTAGTTTCATGGAACGTCCCCTAGTTCTAGTGCTCCTTGAGAGGGTAAATAAATGTTCCCTATCTACTTGTTCCACTTCACTCAAGACTTTATATAAAGCCTTGATTAGCCTTTTTAAAGCCTAAATTTTTAGGGCACCTGTCATATCCCCTCTCAGTTTTCTCTTTTCCAAGCTGAAGAGCCCTAACCTATCAAGCCTCTCTTTGTATGGAAGCTGTTCCAAACCCTTGATCATTTTTGTTGCCCTTCTCTGCACCTTTTCAAGTTCTACTATATCTTTTTTGAGATGGGGCGACCAGAATTGCACAGTACTCAACGTGCAGGCGCACAATCGATTTTGATACAAAGTATGTTTATAATCAGAGACACGTGTTCACTGTTTTCTCACCATTTCTGCCAATGAGGAAAATTCTGGACACGAACTCCACTCTTTTTTGTTAAGGAAAAGAAATTGCCCCATAGCTGCGCATCATGCTAAAACAGCTCTCCAAATCCATTTTTGAAACTTACAAAACCATTGGAAATAATACAAAAACTTAAAACAAGAGAGTGAGATTTGAATGGAGAAAGAAATCCAGTTGAATAAAATTATTACTAGGGCCCACTACCTGTCTACCAAACAGAATGCTGAAGAGATGGTCCATTAACCCTACACAGAAGGAGCAAGCAATAGCAATTCCACTGTGCAAATAGATTTGCATTTTAAAATAATGTCCCATGCATACACTTCTGTCCTTGTTCATTGTATGCATCTTCATTGTAAGGATTAGATTAAAAACAAAGGCAGCATATTGCATCTATTTTTCTGTTACAGAAGAAAGAAAAACAAGATTGTTTCTTTTAATGAGAAAGGTAAAAGACTTCAACACAGTTCAGTTAAAAGAGTAGGAATCTCCTACACATGGGGGAGCCAAAGCACTCTTCTTGCTTATACAAATGATACAAATGATTTTATAAGCAAATTTAAAGGGGCTGTTGGAAGGTCATACAAAAATACAAAAGCTTGAGAAAGATACATGGTTGTATGAAGCTGGTATTATCAGCTGTCAATGTATTTGTTTTGTCGAGTTTCCTCATTTCATAATTTAGAATCAAACAAGAAAAGTGTGTGATTTGTCAAGTTAACCTATTTTAGGTTATTTCTAGGGCACTTAACACTTTGGAATTGAAGCTCTGGAGAAAGATGATTATTTAGAAAACAAATTATTATAGTGTCAGGTTTACTCTGAAGGGGATACCTTTAAACTGTGCTACTGCCTAGGGGCAGCCTGAGAAAGGATAATTTGAGAGTCTGGTGCAACAGCAGAACTGGCAATTTTCTGAACAACGTGAAACATTCTTTTCTTTGACCTGCTTGGAGACAGAGAGAGTGCAAGTCCTTAGCTCAGTATTTCATTAGGTACTATAAGAATGAAGTGTCCTGAAGCTGGGCTCATAACTTCACTTCTTGCTGAGGTCACACTAATTGATGAGTGGCAGTTGCAACACAAAATCTGATTCCGTTTCCTCTCTTCTTTGGCAAATCTGTGACATGAGGTTATGTGCCGCAGTTGTTCCACTTATGTGAGAAGGCCAGTGCGACCTTCTAAAAAAAAAGTAGTTTTACTGATGCTAATGTCTAGTCTGTCTGACTTTCTGGTTTACACATTAAAGGTTGCTTTTTCAATTATGGAACTGCATAGTCACTCTGCCTGCCTTTAGACAGTTTGTGGACAGAGGTGCTCATGGCAGACCTTTGAAAATCCTTCAATGAGGTGGAGGCAACACAATTACAAGTAAAGTCAGCTCTCTCTCCACACAGAAATTATATTTCTTACTCCAATCTCTCTCTGCAGCACAGGAGGAGACATCAGCCTTTCCTCATCAGCCAGAGTGGGAATAGGGTGAGAGGGGATGACCTTTCCCTGCATCCCAAGGAAGGTTACTTTTGGGCTCCTTTGGAATAGTAGTGAGCATTGCAATTTTAGCAACATCTAGCCAACAACCTGAACACATAATGTAAACAAGAAATTAAGTTTTACAATCTCCCTGCACAGTAAGTAGGGATTATCTCAATTTTACAGGTGAAGAAACTGAAATTAATTGGCTTGGATAAGGTCACACAGCATCTCTCAGATACTCCTGAGCTAGTTTAAAGTATTAAAACCATGATTCCTGATGAGGCACGATACACAGCACAGTTTGTAGAGAGATATTAAAAGTGGGGTCTGAAGTTTTTATGTCCCTCTGTGAAGTTACAAACCTCAGTATACTCTTTGTGTGTCTCTTGTTCTTATTGTACAGATGACAGCACCAGATCATCTGCCATGTAGTGTATGTAATGTGCGCTAGGGATATAGTGATAATGGCTTGCATCACACTATCATCCTTTCAACTGAGGCAAGAAAAGAGTAATTTAGGGTTGCCACCTCACCAGGGGAAGAAAACCAGAATGATAATTCGCATATACTTACATGCAGCAGCTCATGTAAGTTAATGCAATTATCAATTAGGATGGGCTAATAAAAAAAGTAGATGCTGGATAGAGGGGCTAGGCTTGGCATGGAGTAGGTGCAAAGGCATAGGGGTGCAAAGATAGATGGCTAGCTCCATAGTCCATGTACTGAGGGGCAAGGAAATGTAGTCTGCTTCCTGCACTTCACAAAGACTGGAGGTGCTGGATCTCCTGCACCTTTCACTTTTGCCTCTTGTGATCATGCGCTCCTTGTAGCCCTTGCTACTGCTTGCCAGGAGTCACTCAAGGTCCTGTGCCTCTCATAAGAACACAAGTAGTGCCATACTGGGTCAGGCCAATGGTCCATTGAGCCTAGCATCCTGTCTCTGACTGTGGTCAATCTCAGTTGCTTGGGACAAGTACACAACAGGTCCCAATGGGCAATCCATTCCCTGTTGTTCACTTCCAGCTCCTGACAGTAAGAGGTACTTGGCTAATAGCCATTAAATGACCTCCTCTCCAAAAACGTATTCAATCCTTTTTAAAACCCAGCTAAAAAGACTGGCCTTGACCACATCTTCTGGCAACAAATTCCACAAGTTAATTGTGTGTTGAGTGAAAAAAAACAAACTTTTATTTGTTTTAAATCTGCTACCTGTTAAGTTTCATTGAGTGTCCCCTAGTTCTAGTACTATTTAAGAGGGAAATAACTGTTCCCTATTAACTTGTTCCACACCACTCATAATTATATAAACTTCTATCATATCCCCTTTAAGTTGTCTCTTTTCCAAGCTAAAGCACCCCAACCTATGAAGTTTCTCTTTGTACAGGAGCCGTTCCATACCCTGTATCATGTTTGTTGCCCTTCTCTGTACCTTTTCTAGTTCTATTATTATTATTATTATTATTTCGAGATAGGGAGACCAGAACTGCACACTATTCAAGAACTGCTATTCAATGTGTGGTCACACCATAGATTTATAGAGACATATTATGCTATTATTAGTTTTATAATCAGGGCAGTAGTAAACTATTGGAACAAGCTGGAAGGCATGCATGAGGACAGACTGCCACTGTGCTGTTATGCTGAGGCACGGACTTGGTCCACACCACACTCTTGGCACCATAAGGCAAGGAATTTGCTTCATGATTTAGGCCTTTCTTTGGAGATGCTAAGCAATATTCCCTTGCCCTGTAGGAAAAGAATCGCTTATAAGCAGCTCGTGGAGCAGGCAGTCCAACTGGATTTGGGGAAAATGTCAGTTCTCAAATGCGCCCCACTGTACAGGGAGTTTAAACACTCCACAGGGTTTGAACCATATTTGGATATCTTAGATGACCCCAGTTTACGTAGGGCCTTGATGCTTGTGAGATTCAATTTACTGCCCACCAGGGTCCTGCTGGGGAGGCGTTCTGGAATCTCCTATGAGGAAAGACTTTGTCCTTGCACATTGGGTTGTGTCGTGGATCTGCTTCATATACTATTTGTTTGTCCCCACACGCAGTGAGAGAGAACACGGTATTTTCCGTCTGGGCTTGTCCCAAGAGCACCTCTCTCCCCTGTGCAGCTGTTGGTACATCTTGTCTCGTCTAAATCTGCTGACCTTATTACCAGCCTAGCTTTGATGGCCCGCAAGATTCACAGGCATCGCTCTTGATCCTTTGCTGCTGGCTGCTAGGGGGAGTGCCCTGGTATTCAGCCAGGAATCATGTAATCATTCTAGCAATGACCAACGATTTCTATTTGCTCAGATCTTCTCCTAATTTCTTGCTGTTTGAGCTGCAGGGGTCAAGCATTGCCGTCGTAAGCCCCGAGAAGGGCAAGGCACCATATCAGGCACGGTGTAAGTTTTGGGAGCAATCCCATCCCAGACAAATCCTCTTTATAGTTTATGGGAAATTATTTATACGAGCATGGTTTAATAGAAGTAAGCAATTAATTGATGGTCCTGTTGTCTTTGCTATGTTTATTGTTTTGTTATGTTTCCACTATCAGTAATGTTGTATGTATGCATGTATATTTTATCTTTGAAAGGGCTATGGTGAAAACTAATGCCACAATAAATACTACTACTACTTATCAGTTTTATTCTCTATCCTGTTCTAAATAATTCCTAACATCCTGTTTGCTTTTTTGTTCACCGGCACACATTCAGCTGAGAATTTCGATGTATTGTCCACAATTATCCCAAGATCCTTTCCCTGAGTGGTAATCCTTAATTTAGGACCCAGCATTGTGTTCATATAGTTTGGATTATTTTTCCCTATGTGCACCACTTTGCACATGTCAACATTAAATTTCATCTACAATTTAGATACCTAGTCACCCAGTCTCACAAGATCTACCTGCAATTTTTCACAGTCCTTCAGGTTTGTTTTAAGAAACTCTAAAACCTCTATTAGTAAGTCACTGGTATGCACTATGAGGCAATGCTCAGTCACAAGCGCTTTTTCCTTTGACCAATGAAATTTCCATCTGGATTTAGCAGGTGTTTATCTGCTGTTAAAAATCGCCATTTCTCTTCTCTCCCACTTACTCATTATCAAGATTTTAGCAGTGTGTTGAAATAACTAAAAACATACATAATAAAGTATGTATGTTCTGTTAAGGTAGCAGCATGCACTGCCAGAAATTTGCCACAGCTATTGTAAGTGGGGAAAGTGGGAAGAGAGACCTCAGGGGAAGGACTCTTCCCTGCATTTGAACCATTCCAGATCTGGCACATGGCACCAATGGCCCATTCTTGGGGATATTACATGGGCCAAGAAGAGAGTCAAGCTGCGCCCCCAACTAATCGTTAGAGTCAAAATCTGGCAGTAGAAGCTCATCCCAATTTTGGCATAAACAATGGTGATGTTCTGCTGTCAGTGAATGTATTTAATCCTGTAAGTAGCTCAAGAGGTAGAAGTCCATGTTGCAAGGCTGAATGCTCAGTATCCAACTCTGCTGCTGATTCATGGTTTCAGGGGGATAATTAAGTTGTATATAATTTATTACCCTTTCCCTTTAAAAATTCCTTTTTATTTTTTTTACCTCGCCCCCCAAAGATAAAAGAATGTAAGGTTGCAAATCAAGCACACAAAAGTTAGGAAATGCCAGATATATGGTTGCCAATGCAACCCTAATTCTGTCACCTAGACCATATTTACTGTGAAAGAGTTGAGATACTTACCTGATTACATACTGTTCTCCCAATTCCACAACAGAGTACAAGTTAGAAAAATTAATGCATTTCTTAGCTTCTGACTGCTTGTATTTCACCTAAACAACATCCTTCTAACCTATGTTAAAACCAAAAAACTATTTATTATACAGTGGCCAAAACAAGCTACCTTCATGTTGTAGTCTGATGATCATGTTATCAAGTTCAGTAGTGAACATGACTAAAGTTCTGGAGGAAACTCTTTTTCTCCATCTCTCTCCAGACAGAAGAGTGTTGGAAAAGAGAAAAAGAATGGAAATAAAAAAGCTCAGGATCTCTCATGACTTAACAAATGTGGTGATAGGAGGGTGGAAGATGGTAGAAACAGAAAATTACTTTCCCTAAGATTTTAGAAAGCATGATAACTCCCAGCAGTGGAAGTTTTTCCTGTGGAGTTTAGTGTAAGACGACTCTTGGATCCTATTTTGCTCCGTAGATCCAAAAACAATTTAAAAAAAATCATGCTTCCAATTATTTACTGACAAATCATAGCTACTGAGTTTTCTGAAGACAGCTTGTAAGGATCATTGTCAACTTGCCGGGAGTTCACAGGGGAGACCAAAGTTTGTAAATGATGAAAACACCTGTCCACAATATCACTGCTATTTTTGGTCTTGCTAATTTCTTTGGAGGGATATGTTGTTGAAAAGTTGCACTTCTAATTTTTTTTTTTTTTTTTAAAAAGGAGGGGGTGCGGGGAGAGGAAATCCTAAGGACTGAGTCCTGCAATGTGTGGTGTCTTCTACAAAGCTACCGATTCCCTTCAACTGAACTCAGCATAAGAGGTGAGAGGGCTCGGAACCCCTCAACTGGCCGTCAGTGAACAACCATTGCTACAAAGCTTTGAGACAAATCACAAGTCCAAGATAAGGACTTCTTATGAACTTAATGCTTATGAACTTTGCCTCCTTATGGACTTAATGATTTATAATGGAGAGTGATATAATGTGTACTTTCATACTTTTACTGATAGTAAAAAAGTATAAAAATAAAATTCTCTAAGAACTGAGCTCCCAGCCAAAAGTATCAAATTAGGACTTGCATAAATATGAACAAGTACATTGGTCCCTCAAGTACCAATGTATATGTACATTTGACAATATAATAATGTTCATGGCTTTTTATTTTTCACTCAGCTGAATGCAACATGCTGGTCTTTGATAAAGAAGCTTTGTGACTGTGACACCTTACTTTAATAAAAAAAAAAAAAGAATTTAGCAGAAATAACTCCACTTAGTGTTTGAGTGAGCAATGTAATGATATCTGTTTGCTGTGCTAGCTGTCTCCAGATTGGGCTGTAATTACACCACAGAAGGAAGAAAGGTAGCTGAGTCTCAATCTAGATCATTTATGTAAACTCAGCCTTCTTGTCAACGATGTTCTCCGATTGCACGCATGCAAACCACAAAAAACATCTCCTATGAACAAAATAGAGACAGTGTCAAATTGCAGGCTTCTGATACACCTTATATTCCTTCTGTAATTGTACTTTCAAATTTGATACTGTAAGGTTAAAAAACTTCTCAAGTACTACATATTTATCAGAAGAGTGAAAGCCTGCACTAACAGAAGGCTTTTTTCACTCCTCTCTTGCCAGAAGATTGATGCTGAGCCTTACAAATTAACATTTATTTGACTTAAATGAAAACAAGTGTCACATAAATCAAGGAAATTATTTAGTGTAGGATTGTGTTAAAACAAATTGCTTGATATGAGGGAAAGTTGGTTTTCCTCCTGAAAGACTTGTAAAAAAAAACCCCACCTCGTTATTTGAGCCAGAGAAAAATATTTTATACATATAGTATAAAAACACAGGCAAATTGCTTCTCTTAACAGAACCAAGCTAATATTTGATTAATATTTTAAATCTCCTACTTACCATGCTTGACACATTTTCTCAGCAAGTTTCTCAAATAGTGAAAGCATTAGGCACAGAGTAATTTTACATTTGGATACATAAAAACAGTGTGAGAAGACATGACTGCATGTAGACAGATAAAGGATTCCGCCCCCCCCCCCCGATTAATTCATTGAGCTGCCTTTCGTGTTGATAAATTGGTACGTTAATTCTTGATTTAAACAGCCCTCTCTCTGGCAGATTTTGAAAGTGTTTCTCCCGACACCTGCAGCTTCACGCCCCCCTCTGTCCTCTCTAGTGCAGGAAAACCACAGGCCACCACACTGGCGCCATCCCTGGCTATGTCCAATCAATAAGGACTTATTTCCTGTCCATTTGCTGAGGTCACAGAAGCGAGTCTCATTAATTATTTCTACCGGTGCAGCCTCAAGTGTGTTTCTGGCATGACAAGTGAAAACTGTTTGACCTTTTTCCCTAATTTTGTTTGTAGCAGTTCCAAAAGATGCATGTTCATTCAGCAGTGTGGTAAAATGAATTTCTCTCTCTATCTCCCCCACTCCCACTCCCATCCACCCAATTATTTTCTCCAAATGAACAGTTTCTTTTCCAGTGGTATGTCATGAAAATCTGGTCACAGCATAAACAATGTTTTCTAAAGCAGATCTGGCCTCAGAGGAAGGAAAGCACTCCAGGGCCTCCAGTGCTCTGTTTCCATGGTAACGACATAGGTCAATAGCTGAAGTCACACCTTTGCCAGCCTTGATTGCTTCTTGCAACTGTTAGAAAACACATGCATAATAAAATCAGTTTTGACAATTCTCCATACACAATTATTTCTAAGATAACATTATGGATTCTGTATTTCCATTACCTGTTCTTGAGGTAAAAAGGGCAGTGAAATCAAATCACTCAAAAAGCTCTTATAATATTCTCAAACATAAAGCTTCTCTACTTCAGCTCCCAACTACAATAAAACACCAATCAATTTAAATTACACCACTACTTCTTAGTAACTCAAAATGCTAAGCCTCCCAAGGATGCACGCAACAAAGGTGGAATTTCAAATACCTGGATGCTTTACACCTACAAGCCACCTGATGGATTTGGTGCACAATGCTGGACTGATAAACCAAGGAATCATTTGTATTCTTGTACTCCGTATGGGGGTATCAACACTTAAAATGGATTTACAATATATACTTTATATAAGAGTTCCACATTTCATTTACAGCAGACAAAGAATTATATGCCCGGTCATCTGTCCAGATTTATTCACTTTATGAATATATATTATTCTCCTTGAACACTGCAGATTTAACAGGGGGCTCTATTTCTATAAATGATTGTCCATAATATGAAAAAACTCAAGAGTCAAATATTAGACACTTTCATTATGTTTCCTCCACTGGTTACCTCCCCACCCTTCATATCCAGCTCAAACTCCTTTGTCTTCGCCTTCATGGCCTTGCTCCTCCCTATCTTTCTGCACTTATTTCCCACTACATTCCCACCCAGGAACTTTGCTCCTCCTCTTCCAACATCCCCTCCCTTGCCCCAGTCTCCTGCTTCCTAGACCATCTTCATCCTGCCTCCCATGCATCCCTCTATTCCTGAAACTCCCTCCCTGTAGAATTTTGCTCTTCCTCCTTCCTTCAGCCTCTCTCTCCTGTCTGACTTTTCTAGCTCCTTATCCCCACAGACTGATCACTGATGTTCTTTCTACTATATCCTATAATTTGTGTGGCTGTACCTCAAGATACCTTGGGAAGACTACCATGCCTTGGGCAGCCTTAACCCACTCTGGGCAGCCAGATCATAAGATGCAGTGCATTGTGTGGCTGGTGGCCACCAGATGTTCCCGTGACACGTGGCAGGACGACACGTGGCTGGCTGCATCCTTGGAAAAACACCGTAGCAGAAGATCCAACAGTGGCCTGGCTGCCCCATGGGGGGAGGGGGGTTCTATTGTTTGTCCAGCTTCCCACGCTGGCCCCGCAGTATGGCAGCTGCACTTGCTTGCCACAGAGCCACACAGTGGCCAGGCCCTCCACAGCTCGTGTGGCTGCACCCAGCGTCCCCCTTTCCCCCGTAACTAAACTTAAGCATGTGACTTACAGGGAGAGACAGGAATACATTAATGAGGTTGAGAAAATGTGTTTCCCCCCTTTAGTCTTCCTTATCTTGATCATCCTAGATTGTAAGCCCCTCGGGGTCCTGTCTCTAATTAATGATACGTCCAGTGCCCAGTACATTGCTAGTGCTATATAAATATTTGACAGTAATAATAATAATTTCCTATGCTACTTATTTTATTGGAGTATTAGAGAATGGCCTTACTTTAAAAAACACACGTAAAATGGTTTTCATGGCAATAGTATCCTGGCAGTATCGACATAAACCGGTGAAATCTGTTGAGGTCTGAGTGGCCTAAGATGTGCAACCTTCACAGCAGTCTCTGCCCAACAACCAGAGGAATTAAAGGTAAGGAATCGAACCCCAGTGGCAGTATCCCTATTTCGGTGTGTCAGCCTCTATGACTGAACCCATAGAAATACCATACCAAAGGTGTACATGGACCAATTAAAGTATTTAAAGGATATGTTCCTGCAGTATATTAAACAGTCCACATTACCACAAAATCACTTCTATTCAAGGTTTGTACAAATCAGTAACTAACATATACATTCAAAATGACACAAAAATACCCGAGAGCCAAACAGAACTGTAAGTCATCTATTTTATGCAGGTAATTACATTTATCTATAATTAATGGCTTTTCTTATCTGAACATGCACTAAAAGTGCTTTCATTATATGTACCTGTAGATGAAATCAGTTAAAAACATATTATGGAACTTTAATGTTCAAGCCCAAACCTATACAAACATTATTTCCCACTTCTCAGAGTTTTCATAAAACTGTGCTTTGGAAAGGTATTTCTAAATTGTACGTGCACTTAAAAAGAAATTCTAATTCTGTCATTCTAAAGTGTACAATTAATTCAGCACCTTTACTAATATGTCTAAACCAGTCACAAATTCACAGGGTAGATGGAATCAGGTGACAAAGAGAGGCACTTTAAATAGTTCAAATGGGTTGACTTGTGTTGCCAGAAGGTGTCCAAATCTTAGATCAAGCTGCTGAATTTCCACTAACGTGTGGTGGCCCGTCAACATCACACAAACCACGCAAACAGGAACTGCCAAGCCAGGTCACACTAGGGATCTATCTAGACTTGAGGGATGGTTTATATTACATTGTTGTGTTTTTTTTTAAATCTGCATTTGTAAATGCTATTACATTTAATGGAAATTAGTGCACAAATTCTAGATTGTATTGAAAAGTACATTATTTCCCTTGCTTGGTTTTAAATTCATCATCATTGAATTTTAAATTCCACTTTTATATTATAAAAGTAAATAAGAGATTCCTACATTTTGAGGAAGTGCCCGTTTTTTCTTCTCTTTTTCATTTGTTGATTTGCATACTTTCATCATATTTTCTACTACTCATCTTCTCTCTAAAGGTCTCAATATTACCAGTTTCTCTTTATATGGAAGTTTTTCCACACCACAAGAAATAGATATCATTTCACCCACAATGAAAACAGCACCACATTTACAGTGACATTCAAAAACTGGAGCAGCAACACGGAACTCTAGATTAGGGGAGGAAATTAATATTGTATCCAAAAAACTCCTAGAGAAATATGCAATTATTATTAGATTCAATTCTCCAAACTGGATTTTGATCAAGACACTGAAGCTAAAAACCCTTCTCTACTTCTGCCAAATTTGCTGTGGAATTATTAATAGCCTCAGACAGAAGGGATTTCTGTTTCAGTTTCATCCAAAAAGCAGTTTTTCCAGCAACACAGTACTTGCCCAGTGCCATGTTGGGATATTAAATTCATAGTGTCACCTCCTCAACTTTTAGTACCACTTTTTTGCAGTACCATGGATTTTTCTTGGAGTACTGACCAGCTGGATTCTGGTTTGTTTGAAATGTAATGGCTCACAGACCATAGGCTACTATCTGAATTAAAAACCAATCAAACAAACCATTTAAAAAACCCAAGCTGCTTCAGTACTTTCTCATACTGGGTAAAAACAGATGCGACAGTGGCTCAGGACTCACCTGTTCATCTGTTCCCACACCGCCAGATGTTGGCCTGGAACTGACCCAGGGCTGGTAGGTGGCTGGCCCGGGATGTGTCCTTGGGAAAATTGCTGAAGCACATCCCAGACCAAGGGCCACCCACGCGGGCCACGCCGGGCCAACATGTTTGTTCGGGGCCCCAGTTTCCCAACCCGGGCTGGGAAGCTACCTTGCTGCCTCGACGTTTGTTTTTCCTACTGCCATCCATCTCTTGAAGAGAGACGTGCCCTTTCTTCCACATTCTCATGACAGCTCAACCGCCTTCCATTTTCAGGCAACCTACAGAACTATTAATAAATGAATTATATATGGGAATCCAGCTGATTCCCATTCCATACTACTTCTTCCTTTACTCTCAAGTCTTCATTTCTAGTATAATTCATATCCTATCCCCTTCCACACTAGAAGACAGAAACCAGAAGAAAATGAGGGAGTTCAATATATAGATCCAAAGGGATTTGGGTAGAAGGCAGGCAGGGACCTTGCTCCAACCAAAAGCTGCGAAATAATCCTTATGCTCTAGGAAAGTAGCCAATAGCTAGGTTCAGGATTAAAGATGTTCCTAGGATGTAATCAAAATACCATGGACTAGTTTTTGAGTGAGAAAAAAAAGTAAGTAGCCAGGTAACAGACATCGGCATAGGTCTTAACTGCTTTGGTAAATAGGCTGTGCGCATGGCACACTGTATCTGATTGCAAGACTTCATTCTTATGAAGGCAGAAGACTTTGACATGTACACGAATTCTGTATATGTGGTTTATTGTAACATGTGCAAGGCCTTGATACAAAATACCACCTTGGATTTGCTTTGGTGGATTATCCTGACCGAAGGGTAGAATTCTACCCATGTTGCCACTTTGATTTTACAGCACTGTTTTTTTCCATTAGGGACATTTATAAATGTTAGGTGGTATTCAATATTAAGATGAACAGTAATCTTTGACCTCTTTGCTGAACTGTAAGGAGTGACAATTGTGATAGTGGCGAGCCCTATGGGTGAAAACAGACATGACGCTAACCACCCTTTGTGGTCATTTATGCATGGGTGTTTTCAGGCATGATGGGGCTGGTTGGCCCCATCACGAAAGCAATGTATTCATCCCCTGCCAGGATGACCCCGTCACGCCATATCAGATGTGCTGGGGGATCCCGGCGGGGAATCTGGGAGGGAGCGGGGCCACGCGGCGCAACGTGCGGCCACACTCCCCCACCCCCCCGCGCTCTACCGCCACCCGCCCTCTGGGGAGATGGGTGGGCGCCGCAGCGTCTGGCCGAATTCGCCACGGCCCGGGATCCTGGGCCGTGGCGCCCGACCAGACGTGACGGCGGGGTTCACCCCGGCGTGGAATCACAGTCAACATGCGACGGCCTCCCGTCCCGCCGCTCGCGTGGTGAATGTGATTCCACACCGTGGTAACATCTGGGGGGGGGACATCCGTTCCCCCCAACAGACGTGCCGCGATCACAGCCACCACCGGGAATTGACCGTGGTTGACTGTGATATCGTAACGTCTGAAAATACCCCATGTTGCAGGGCTGCATAGGGCACCAGTACAGCCCTGCAATACACATAAATAACCACCAAGGGTGGTTAAAGGGTGGTTAGCGTCATGTCTGTTTTCACCCTATGTTTTGGGAACTGGCAGCTTATTTCACATAGGGTACTAATTAGCCATTTAGGGTACTAAATAACCATTTGCTGAACAGTCTGTGCTTAGTACCTGCTTCAGCTGGATTTGAATCAGTGATGCAGAGGTGAGAAAGTTTCAGATTTCCCCTCTCAACCATTCCATTTATTATGTGCCTGCAGCACAACTGTGTATTTTGTATAAGACGGACACATTTAAAGTGAAATTCAGCGTGCATGGGCAGGTGGGGACAAGGCAAGAGGAGGAATGGAAGGTAGGTGGCCTCTAGCTACCAGAATGATGTACCAGGGACCCAAATTTCTCTCAACAGACAAGAGGACGCCCTGAACAACTTACATGTATTTACTTCAAGAAGCACCAATTCATGAGAAACCCTCCCCCGCCCCAAATAATACCAAACAAACATAAAAACTCTAAAGAGATTATCTAAAATATACCGACACTGGAAAGCTTGTTGGGGTTTGAAGAACCAGAAAATAATTGTATGAAAAACGATCCTGCAGGTAGGATAAACCTAGACCATATTGTGTTTGTTAAAAGATTTTTTTTCACTCCAAGTATTTATTTTGTAATGTTAGAAAGGACCAGTTTGGATGAATCCCAATGAAAGAAGACTACAGGGAAATATTCTGAAGAACCACCAGACTATGACAGAGCTCTAATTCAAACAAATATTTGGAAAGCTGTGAGATGCTACATGGAGCTTACTCTAATTTTAAT
This sequence comes from Sphenodon punctatus, assembly GCA_003113815.1. Classification (NCBI taxonomy): domain Eukaryota; kingdom Metazoa; phylum Chordata; class Lepidosauria; order Sphenodontia; family Sphenodontidae; genus Sphenodon; species Sphenodon punctatus. The sequence goes on along the minus strand of QEPC01006051.1, from coordinate 2,146,609 downwards.
TATTTCTTCCTTGGATCCTACTCTGAAGAACAAAGTATTCCATCAATGAAAATTGCATCAATGAAAATTCAGAATGCAATGAACCCTAACTCATTATTAACTATTAATTATTATTATTATTATAAGCATTTATATAGTGCCAGCGATGTACCTGGCGCTTTACAAAAAAATAAGATAGACACAGTCCCTGCCCGAGAGCTTACAATCTAAAGACAGGGGGAGGGGAGACAGGGAAAGGGGAACAGAGGGAGAGACAAGGGATGTGACATTCATGAGGATGTGAGAACTCAGGTGCACGTTCTTGGCTTGGTTACAGTAAATTGGGAGTTTACAGATAACAGGTGAGGGATAATCCTGGGTGGGGATGATTAGCAGGAGTTAGGAAGGGCAGAGCGGAAGAGGTGGGTTTTGAGGAGGGACTTGAAGGTGTGGAGGGTGGGGGCAAGGCGGACGAGGGCAGGGAGGGAGTTCCAGGCATGCGGGGCAGCAAGGGAGAAGGGATGAAGGCGGTTGGGGGAGCAGGGGAGGCGTGGGAGGGTGAGGGAGGGGATGGAAGAGGAACGGAGTGCTCGAACAGGGGTTCGGAGGGAAATCAAGGCAGAGGTAGGGGGGAGTGAGGTTGTGAAGGGCTTTGTAAGTGAAGACAAGGA
>QEPC01006051.1:2123532-2135919 GCA_003113815.1 Sphenodon punctatus | reverse complement strand
AGATTGTACTGGATGGAGGGTATCAGCAGGAGTTAGGTGAGGGGAGCGGAAGAGGTGGGTCTTGAGGAGGGATTTGAAGGTATGAAGGGAGGGGGTGAGGCGGATGTGGGCAGGGAGGGAGTTCCAGGTGTGGGGGCAGCTAGGGAGAAGGGACGAAGGTGGTTAGGGGAGCACGGAAGGCGTGGGAGGGCGAGAGAGGGGACAGAGGAGGAGCAGAGTTCACGGACTGGAGTACGGAGGGAAATTAGCGCAGAGAGGTAGCGGGGAGCAAGGTTGTGAAGAGTTTTATAGGTGAAGACTAGGAGCTTGTGCAGGATTTGTTCAGGAAGGGGGAGCCAGTGAAGAGAGGAGGGGCTGCACATGGTCAAAGCGACGAGCGAGGTGGATGACCCTGACAGCAGAGTTTTGAATGGAGATAAGGGGAGAAAGGCGAGAGCTGGGGAGGACAGTGAGAAGGAGGTTACCGTAATTGAGGAGAGAGATGACCAGGGCATGAATAAGAGTTTTGGCAGAGGAGACAGAAAGAAAAGGGTGAATCTTAGCAATGTTATGGAGGGAGAGGCAACAGGATTTGGCAACAGAGTTGATGTAGGGTTTAAAAGAAAGGAGTGAGGCAAAGATGAATGTGTGCCAAAAATGCTTCCAACTAATAGAGCTGTTTTGTGTCCATGTTATTTCTGTGTATCAGAACCAGATTGCTACAACACGAAGGAAACACGTTTGCATATTTGTACAGATGCATGCATCTTTCAAAGATAATGTAACCAGAATCTCCATGGGTTTAGCACAGAAAACCTGAACATTTAGTTTTACTAGCACTTCTAGAGAAAAGCTACATTGTTTTTTCAGAAAAAAACAAAGGGAGAAAGGAGGGTGCAAAGAGATACTTTTTCTAAGATCCAGTCACCTGCTGCTTCCAGCAGTAGCGTAAGTGAAATTGGACTCGGCATTATGGGCACTCTCTCCCTTTCCTACTTGAGTCATTTAATACCAAGCTAGAGATGGGACAACTTTTCTCATCTCTGGAAGAGACCTTCAAACAACATCATGATGGATCAATAATGTGTCTGGATGTGGTAGCGATGGTGTAGTAAATAGGAGTGGAGCAATCAGAGACTGATTAACAACTTTGTGAGCAAATGGTTTCAGATATAGTGATCTAAAATGAGATTTTTGAAATATCAATGTCCTTGATATCAAAAGATTGATAAGCTGTAAAAAGAGACAGGCTAAACTTTTTTTTAAATTTTTTTTACAGAATGCAGTGAACTTGGTAGCATTGAGGACATGGACTCAATTAAATTCAAGAAAGATAGTTCTCATCAATGCCATGTGAAGTCATAAATTTACAGGCAACTCAGATCATTACTTGGACATTCTCTAGCTAAAATTTGAAACCACTGTTCATCAAATACACAAATAAAATCAAAAACATTAACAATAAAAAAGTATCAGGCTGTTTGCTGCTGAAAAAATACAATATGTGAAAATAAACTCTGTGCCTAAAATCCAGGCATGTGGAATGGGTAGATCTCAACTGATTTTCATTTATTATTTTTAATTAATACTGTGCAAATGAACATTTAGAGGGCCAACTAAGCCAACAGTTACGTATATTTATACAATTAAGGAAGGCAGGACAGTAGCCATTTCATCCAAATCCAAGACACCCATGAGAATACTTCAATATTTTAAAGAAAGGTAGGGATACATAAATTAAAATAGTATACTCCATTCCTTGGTGTACTGCATCCAATACTTGTGACTATCAAAAAGATATAATGGTAGGTCTCTCGAGAAGAGGAACAAATATCATTAAGAGGTATGACAAGTAGGATAAAATTCCAAAAACTAAAGTTCAATTTGGCAAACACTTAAAAGGTCAGTTAAGACTGGAACTACTTCTGAAGTAAAGACAAAGCTAATAAAATCTTATATTTCTAAGGTTTAAATCCCTACACGGTCTTGGCCCCTCATACCTTAGGGACCGCCTCGCCCTTCGCGCTCCAGAGCGGCTCCTGCGGTCTGCCGGGGGTGCCCTCCTGGAGGTCCCCTGTGTCAAACGGGGGGCCACGATGGAGAGGGCATTCTCGGTGGTGGGACCGCGGCTGTGGAACTCCCTTCCGGAGGAAGCTCGCCTGGCCCCAAGCCTTTTAACATTTCGGCGGAACTGTAAGACCTGGCTGTTTGCCCAGGCCTTTGGGAGGGAGGGTGGGGAGGGAGGTGTTTAGTCCCCTACCCATTTATTTTACCTGTCTAGCCCTGTTTTATGTTTAATATTTAATATTTAATATTTAATTGTTTTAAATGAATTTTAGTGTATTTTATTGTTTTATTGTTGGAAGCCGCCCCGAGCTGCGTTGCAGGAGGGGCGGGGTATAAATTTGGAAAATAAATAAATAAAATAAATAAAATCAAGCACCTAAATTTAGCTCAATATTCAAAACACAAATTTATTTTTCATTCCACTCCAATTGATGTTATATGCTGACCAGGTACACATTATGGGCTTTACAGGTTTCTTAGATCATCAGCTTTTTGCAAGCACCGAATGTAAATGCTGCAGGGAAGACAGAGAGGACCATGATACCATGTAGCCTGTCGAAAGAAAATGAGAAGTCGAAGCGAAGTGACTTGCTCCGCAGAGGTCACACAGCGGGTGATTGGGAGAGCCATGAACAGAACCCAGGTCTTATGATTCCTAGATCAGTGCCCTCTTCATTGTACCATGCTGCCTTGTCCTTCAGGTGTTTTTAAATGAGCGCCATGGAAGGTGGGGGTCTGTGGCTGCTGAGTGGCATGGCTGTGTGGTGTACACACACACACACACACACACACCACACACCGTGCGTGGGGAGCGCATCAAATGAGCGACTCCCAATATGGCTGCTCCTTTAACGAATGTGGCCACACTGGCCTGCACGAGGCACTCCAGATTTTCGAGGAGTGCTCCATGCGGGGCCATGAGTGGCTGCTGCTTGGGTCACAGGAGCGTACCTCCTCATGCGTCACCGTCACGTGGGGTGGGGGTGGGTTTTTTCCCCCACATACTGTATTTTTAAATTGTTTTAAAATTTTATATTGTTTTAATGAATGTTGTTCGCCGCCCCAGGCTGCCCTGTGGGCAGGAGGGGCAGGATATAAATTTTAAATAAATAAATAAATAAATAAATAAATAAATAAATAAAATGAGCAGTTGGGTGCATGGACGGTGTGGGCCATGCGTGGACATGTCTTGTTTAAAAACATCCTCAGTTATTTTAGAAAGCTGAGCACGTATATGCATACATATAAGGCTGCTGAGGAACTATAATTCAAATGAAGACCATAGAGAGTGTTTACAAGGAAGTTGTTTGAGTTCTGATTTGTTCACAACCTGATGAAGAACTCTGCGTGGATCAAAAACTTGAATACCTTCACCAACAGAATTTGGTCCAGTCATGCAAACTACTTTGGGTGAAATCAAATTAGAGGTTAGCCCGCTGCAGCCTGAGTCTGGTCCATGCAGCCCCCACTCACATGTGGTCCAGTCTAATAAACAGGCATCCCCTAGCATCTTTCATGTGCTTGCAGGCAGCCCCACCGGCAGCACAAGTCAGAAAAGCAGGAAGTGGTTGCTCCTTCAACACTCTAGGATTTCTGCCCGCGCCTCTTTGGTGCTGGCAGTCCTGGACCTACACAGGTGCTGCACGCAACCTCACTAACAGGATGTGGACACGTGGGTGCACATTAGCCCACATGGAGGACTCCACAATCTCTGAGTGGAAACAAATGAAATGATAGCTCACATCAGGTGGAGGTGAACCTGCCCGGTTAGTAGGTGTTCACCAGATGTTCGTCCCCACCAGACATGGGGCCACCACCCACTGGACGCGCAGTCCCCACTCATGGCACTGTCTTGGAGAATCTGGAGCCTGCCGTGCAGGTAAATGTGGGCTAATGTTACCGTTCACGGGCTGGTTTGGTGGCAGGAGGGTGGAGGAAGTTTGTTGGTTGTTGCTTTAAATTGTTTTTATGTTGGTGGGATGTTGCGTGTGTGTGCGCATGCGTAAGCAGGGGCAAGGTTGGGAGGGGGAAGGTTTTTGCCATAACCTCCCTGTAAGAGGAGGGTTGCAGGGGGAGGGAGTGTCCTGGCTCCCCTGTGAGAGGGGGGTATGGGCATGGAAGGGGGTGGGGAAGAGGATGGTTGGGAGTGCCCTGGCCCCCGTGTGGAATGGGCTGTACAGGCATGGGAGATCAAGGGTGGGGCGTGATGCCACAGTCCCCCAGTGAGAGGAGGAGTATGTGCATGAGGGATTATGGGGGAATTTGCAAAATTGATTTCATTTTTTGTGAACTGAGATATGGAAGGATGAGTGGGTAGGTTCTTTCAGTACTTTATGTTTCTACTTGTAATATTATATTTTTGTTTTACTGTAAGCTGCTCTAAGTACTTCTGGGAGAAGGGCAGGATATAAATTGTAATAATAATAATAATGCTGCATACGTGTCTGCATCCTATAACTAGGCTGCGCATGCAGCACATGCGCATGTTCAGGTCCACCAGAACCATAGAGTAGTGGGCACAAATCCTAGGGTGTCAGAGGAACGACCACTTCCTACTCCTTTGCTTCTACTCATTTGCGCTGTTGGGGTTGCCTGCAAATGCATGAAAAACATGCTGGGGACTGCTTGTTTATTAGCTGGACCTGTAAAACATGCAAGGGAGAACTGAGTGGGGGCTGAAGGGACAAAACCGGGACTAAATCAGGCTAACCTCTCATTTGATTTCACCCTCTGAGACCATGCTGTGAGCGGGGGCTGCAGGTCCGGTGGGTTATGGCCCCATGTCTGATGTGGGCTATCGTCTCATTAGTTTTCTACCTTTGTCTCCATTTATTACATTTGGGACCAGCACAGTAACCACATCCTCTCTCTATACTACAAGAGTAAAGTCATCCATATGACTATATGACCACCCTATACAGACCTCACCAAAATTTCTCAGAGATGTATATTTAAGATAGAACGCTGCATAACCCTTAATTCCCAAGTCTCCTGTTGTCATTCGGTCTGAATGAACTCCAAACTAGAAATTAAATAGAATGCACATCTAAACATTTTAAATAAAGTGCAAGGTGCCTGCATCGTGATATTTCAAGCCCATAAATGAGAAGTATTATAAGTCTCAATCCAGATCCTAGGGGTGGACTAGTTTTATTTACAGCAATCTTATATGAAAATAAGGGGTACTATCAGGATGTAGCCTAATGCAGAGATCCCCTTTTGGTCCCACCGAATTCAACTAAGGTCATATACATATTATAGAGCATAAGTAGGGATCAGATTCAGTTTTAACTGGTTCAATGGAAGGAAATATTTGCTATGGAAAGTTTCATGTAGATGGGATAATAAGTAGAAACATAGGATGTAGTAGAGTGGTAGAAAACAGACAGGGTACAACACAACTACAAAGTGATCACAAGCAAGAGGAGGACTGACAAATAGTTAATTTTTTATTTAGTTAGTCCTAGTAATGGGCCTGGTGCTGAACAGCTGAGACTAGGGAGGTTCCTGCCCAAGAAACAAGCCGGGGGAGACGAAAAGAAGAAACGGGGATACATTCATGCAGCTGAGAAGTTGCAGGTGGACATGCTTAGTTACAGGAACCCTGAATGAGAAAACAGTATAAGGAGAAGCATCAGTGAGCAGTCAATGGGACAAGGAGCTAGGGAAAGCCTCAGAGGTAGGTATTTAGGTGTCTGACGGTCAGGGGGGAGGATGCAGAACATATGTGTATAGGAAGGGAGTTCCAGGCATAGGGGACAGCATGAGAGAAGGGGCAAAGATGATTTAGGGAGCAGGAGACTTTGGGATGGCTCAGTGTGGTGACTGAGGCTGCGTTCCCATCTGCGGCGGTGGTAGCGGCGGCAGAGGAAGGGGCCAGGGAAGACGCGGCAGCACGGAGGAGCCGGCTGACAGAAAAAGAGCCAGTGGGAATGGGGATCTGCCGCGGCTTCTCTCGCACATGTCAGGGTGCAAAATCCTGCCCTGACATGCGCGAGAGAAGTCGTGGCAGATCCCTGTTCGCACCGGCTCTTTTCCTGTCAGCCGGCTCCTCTGCGCTGCCGCCGCGTCTTCCCAGGCCCCTCTGCTGCCACCGCCACCACAGATGGGAACGCAGCCTAAGAAGAAGCAAAGTTCCCAGGTAGGAAAATAGTGGGGAAGGAGGGCAGAAAGATAGGGAGAAGCAAAGTCATGAAGAAACAATACAAAAACAATCCCTAGCACAGCCTTAGAAAAGAAAGATGTATGAAATTTCTGAAGTCCCCAAATTTTAGAAGACAAGACAGTTGCTTATTTGTTTTGTTTTTTTAAGTGAAATAAAGGTAGCAAAATGGCCCAATCATTCAGGTTTGACACTCAATACACGGTTAATATAATTGGAAAACCCAAGAAGGGAGGATGGAGTGCTGGCAATCATTTAGCACTACAACGGTCATGGCAATTAATTTAATGGATCAATTATCTAGTTCGATATGGCAGTTCTTGAGCTCCTATTTGGTGAATAAAAAATGAGTGCATACTACAGGGAACATTTAAAATAGTATTTAACCAGAGTGTAATTTACTCACCTTTTTGTAGTCAATTAAGCTCCCTTTACCTTGTGCCTTAAACATAAAAAGGAAAAAAATATTTAAAATGTCATTTGCTATAGGCAAGAGTCCCATGTAGGCCTTCAGTCAAGAATGCTATATGTAAGGGATTTATCCTTTAAAATCAATATTGCAAATTACATAAATTTAAAAATAAAATCATATTTGCCAGTTGAATGCCCTTATTACAGCATGGAAAGAGATTACTGAAGCCAGCAGGTTCACCCTCTTGGAACTTGCAACGCCTTATTTTGATGGAGTGTTATTGTCCAGATTTCTTAGCAACTGGCTCTTCAGCCCAAATGTTTTAGTCCTGCCCAATGTTGCTTATATGGATTGAAAAAGTCTGAGATCCTGAATATGAAGCATACTTTTGTAAACCAGTAGAGATATAAGACTACACAATATGCAAAAGCAATAGATACGTTTATTTCCTCCACCCCACCTGTATATAGGAACAGCTTGTGTGTATAAAGGGGGGAAAAGTCTAGACAGTTCCTTCAAAGACACATCATCAGAGGCACAATATCGAAGCTGGAAGGCCTAAAGTTAGGCCTACTAGCTGTATTTTAGTTTGAAATCATACAAGAACATGCAGCTCTGCCTCTCCATCCCTTGTCTAATCTGTATTTAAAAGTAATCAGGTATTGGCTGCAACTACACAAGAGGCAGATTATAGGAGTGAATGGGGAGTCCTCAGGTGGGGGCAAGCCACACCCCCTTGCGAAGAGAAACAGCTTTCTGCACTTGTAGGAAACTGTCACTGCACTGACAGCTTGCCACCCTCACCGGCCGCTGGCCATTCTGTGGCACCTAAGGATTCTGCCCAGGCCCTGCCCCTAACAGGTTTGTCAGGGCGGGGTTCAGGCCTGGGCAGAATCCTGAGGGGCAGTAGCACAGCTGCAGGAGGAGGAGGGAGAGAAGGCAGATGGGAAAGGTGGACCTGTTGGTATATGCAACATCCATAAGTTAATGCCTGCTGTATTAAGAACAGTAATTGACTATAGAGCCACCAGATGGCGCTGCTAAGTTTATGTGTACATGGAAGGGAGATGGGATTTTACAGTTGAATTCCTTTGTGTAACCACTCCTTCTTCCCTTCTCTCTCATTGTCTCAGTCTCCATTTTGTCTTCTTACTAGTTAGATGCAACTAAGGATCTGTGCCTGAGAAAGCTTAAGTAAAGTTCTGTTTTTAAACCTTCAGCTGCATTTGTCCTTACTGATTGCGAATCAGTTATTACTCTGCAACAGGTTATGGGCCCAGACCTCTTCAGAACAGCCCAGAACAACTCTAAAGACTGGAAGTGAGCTGAAAGGAAAAGAGGCCCAAAGGAAACTCCCAGAGGAGGCCTACTAACTGTAAGTGAGCAGAAGAACCAGAATCCCAATCTGAGGGGAGGGAAGCAAGCATGGCCAGCAGCTCTGAATTAAAGCTTTCAGTCTGCAAGCTGAATAACACAAACTACCAGTTGTGGAAATTCAAAATAGAAATGCTCCTATCCAAAGATGACCAGTGGGAGGTGATCACCACAGACAGACCTGCAGCAAACCCTGAGGTGTGGGACAGAAAGAACAGACAGGCAAAGGCAACCATAAGCCTGCTAGTAGAAGATGACCAGTTAATCCACATAAGGGAGGAGGCCACAGCAAAGGGCATGTGGAATGCACTGCAGAAGCTGCATGAAAGGACCAGCTTGAACAGTAAGCTGTTTCTCCTAAGGAAACTGTACCAGATGAGACTTGGTAAAGGGAAGGAGATGCAGGATCACATAAATTCAATGCTGGAAGTGGTAGCACAACTGCGAGGCATCGGTGAAGAGATAAAAGACAACCACGTGGCGGCCTTACTTCTCTGCAGCCTGCCTGAATCATACAGCGCCCTCATAAACGCCCTAGAGACAAGGCCTGAGGCAGAACTAACACTGGAATTTGTAAAAGGGAGACTCATGGATGAATTCCAGCGCAGGAAAGAAATCATGCAAGATAATCAGGACCAGGATAAGGAAACTGCCCTGAGAATTGCAGATAACAGATTGCACAAGAAGGAAACAAGGGCATGTTTTCGGTGCAAGAAAGAAGGACACCTAAAGAAAGACTGCTCCATATGGAAGGCAGAACAACAAAAGCGATCTCCACAAGTGTCTAAGCAAAGGGCCAAGGCTACAACCAGTGACACAACCACAGAACAGTGGAGAGGATGTTTTAGAGCAACACAGACCAACTCATCACAGGACTGGTGTGTCGACTCTGGAGCCACAAGTCACATGACCAGCGACAAGAGCTTTTTCACGGTACTGGACCCAAGCAACAAAGAAGAGATATACCTCGCTGATGGAAGCAGCATCACTGCAGAAGGTATTGGCGAAGGAATTCTAAGTTGCAACAAGCCACACGGAGGCACACTAGCAATACCAGTAAAGGATGTGCTGTATGTACCTGGCTTAGAGGGAGGACTCCTATCCGTTAAACGCCTAACAGAGAAAGGGCTCACCGTCAAGTTCCGGGGTAATGAATGCACAATCCAGAAGGGGACAAGGGTCCTAGCCAGAGCCTATGCAGATGAGCACCTGTATCGCTTGAGTGCAACCAAGGAACAAGCAAAACTCACTGCACATGAGCAACACAAGGACTGTATTCATCTGTGGCATCGACGCCTGGGTCACAGGCACCCAGAAAGTATAAAGGAACTGCAAAGACAGCAGCTGACAAAAGACCTGATAGTAACAGCATGTCCCTTGACCATGAGATGTGAATGCTGTATCAAAGCTAAAGCCACCAGAGCAACGCTCCCCAAGGCAAGCCAGACAAGAACCTCCAAGCCACTTGACCTCATACACAGCGATGTGTGCGGCCCCATGAAAGTACCCACACCTGGAGGGAACAGATACATAGTGACATTCATAGACGACTACTCAAGATACACAGTCACATACCTCATGAAGCATAAGGATGAAGTACTGGAAAAATTAAAGGACTACATAACCATGACAAGCAACAGATTCCAACGCAAGCCGCTCGTACTTCGAACCGACAACGGAGGCGAATACACAGGAAAGAGAGTTGAAGACTTCCTGAGAGCCCACGGGATAGAGCACCAGAAGACGGTACCATACACGCCCGAGCAAAATGGGGTAGCTGAAAGAAAGAACAGAACCTTAACAGAAATGATCAGGTGCATGTTGACTGACTCTGGACTGCCAGAAAAATATTGGGGCGAGGCAGTAGTTACGGCGACATATCTACAGAACCGACTCTACTCAAGAACAGCAAGTAAAACTCCGTATGAACTCTGGTATGGAGAGAAACCTAGTGTGGGACACATCAAAGTGTTTGGATGCAAGGCATACGTGTACATTCCGGAAGAGAAACGCACCAAACTACAAAACCGAGCTGTGGAAGGGATTCTTGTTGGATACAGCGAACACTCCAAAGGATACAGAATCCTCAACCCACACACAGACAAAGTAACTATCAGCAACAGCGTGACTTTCGAAGAAAACCCAAGCAACAGTGTAATGTCCTTACAAGAATCAGGAGAAGAAGCATGTCCTGAATCAGGAGGAGAAGAGCGTCCTGAACAAACAGTTGAAATCAGCACAAGCTCAACTGAGATGCAGGAACAAACCCAATCACCTGCAGATGTTGAAATCAGAAGATCTACCAGGGAAAATAAAGGCAAACCACCCACCCGCCTGTCCTACAAAGCAAGTACCGACAGACTGTCTGAGCCATCAACATGGGAAGACGTCTTACAAATGTCAGAAGGGGAACACAACAAATGGACAAAGGCAGCTACAGAAGACATGGTAGCAGATGCCCTGACAAAACCTTTAGCAGGAGAGCGCCACCGAAAGCTACTAAGTAAAATGGGTTTAGTAGGTTAACTTCTGTCTGTTGAGAAGGGGTGTTGGTATATGCAACATCCATAAGTTAATGCCTGCTGTATTAAGAACAGTAATTGACTATAGAGCCACCAGATGGCACTGCTAAGTTTATCTGTACATGGAAGGGAGATGGGGTTTTACAGTTGAATTCCTTTGTGTAACCACTCCTTCTTCCCTTCTCTCTCTTTGTCTCAGTCTCCATTTTGTCTTCTTACTAACTAGATGTAACTAAGGATCTGTGCCTGGAAAGCTTAAGTAAAGTTCTGTTTTTTAAACCTTCACCTGCATTTGTCCTTACTGATTGCGAATCAGTTATTGCTCTGCAACAGGACCTCCCTCCCCCACTGCCTTCACTGCCCATCCCTGCTCCCAGTCCTGCCCTATTACCCCATGTTCGTGGCCTGAGCAGCAACTGACACTTTTAAATTGCATGCAGAGGCTGCCTGAAACCACCTTTCCCCCTGTGCCAGGGATGGCGTTAGCACAGGCAGGGCGAGGGGATGAGACCAGGGCAGAGAAGGGTGGGGCAAGACCTAGCCCTTTCTTCCTCTCTATCCCTATTCCATGGCAAAGACCTGTCCCTGTGGCACTGCCTCCAAAGATCCGGCCCAGCTCCTAGAGCGAGGAGATTGAAAGGGGCAGGATCCAGGTGGGATCCTTAAGGCACAGTGGGTGCAGCCAGCAGAGGGAGAGGGCGAGCTGTTGCTGTGATGACAGCTCCCTACGCCCACTGAAAGCCATACCTTCTAACAAGAGGGCATGGCTTTCCCCTGCCTGGGGTCTCCCCATTTGCTCTTATGGGACGCTTGCATGCATCTCTTATGGATCAGAGTCACTGAAATATAAAGAATCCTATTCTCTACTGTGCTTAAGAGAATTCTTGCGTATTTAGAAATTATTCTCACTCCTAAAAAACAGAGGAGAAGCAAGGTGCATTGGAGCCCCACAACATGAAGTTTGACATGAGGCAACCTTTGAAAGCTTTTATTTATTTATTTATTTATTTAATGAACTGCTGCATATTGTAACTTTCATATTGGGAAATTCATCAATATTGCCAGTGGAGTTAAATATGTTTGCCAAATCTGCATTTGTTGTATTCTATGTATGATTAAAATGTGCGCACACAAACAGAGCACTGCAAAATTCCCCGTTCACCCAGGGAAAATAGGAAGTTTCAAAGACAGAGTAAAAATAATGCCACCATCCTCTGCATAAGATGTCTAAGTTTTCCAAGATTGTTTAGGTTAAGGCGAAGGAATATGGTACGGTCAGTAGACTGCCCTTAGTCTTGGCCTTTTGTATGTGTCCTTTTTGCTTGTTCCTTTTTGAGCCATCTTACTCTTATAGCTCTTAGTAGGCATGGGAAAACCGGTAAATCCGGAATCCGATAATGCCGGTACTGGGCATACCGGTATTATCGGATTCGACCCGGTAAATCCGGTCCAGTTACCGGATTCCAGGTACCGGATTTTTTTTACATTGCAGCCATTTAAAAATGGCTGCAATGTAAAAAAAAGCCCCACCAAAAAAGTAAAAAAAACCAACCCTCCCCGAGTCCAGGCTGCGCGGGTGGAAGGGGGGACACCCCCCACCCACCCTGCCCAGCCTGGATTTTTGTTTAAAAAAAGAGCCCACCCCCCAGCACCAGCGGCCACGGCGTCCCCGCAGTCGCCGGTAAGTATAGACCCGATCCCTGGGGGTGTGTGTGTTTAACACCCCCCCAACCCCCCAGGGATCACCCCTAAAAGTTGAGTGCTTGCTTGCTTACCTTTGCGGAGCTCCGGGTGCGGCGGCGGCGTCCGATCCGGCGGCCTCAGCGCCGGCTGTGGCTGCCGGCGTCCGAGACGCTCTAGGCCTTCCGGGG
>QEPC01006051.1:2094692-2116136 GCA_003113815.1 Sphenodon punctatus | reverse complement strand
GGGGGGGGGCATAGCTCAAGTGGTAAGAGTGCATGCTTTGCATGTATAAGGTCCCAGCATCTCCACCTCAGAACCTGTGGCAGCACACCTGGGGGAGGCCCCCACTGGGGGCTTGGAGGGGCCTCAGGTAGCACACCAGGATGGCCTCTGCCAGAGACCCTGGAAGAACCAGATTTGGACCCAAATTTGAAAGCCCTGCTGTCATGTCAGGTTGTGACAATACTGGGCTAAGATGGACTAGTCTGGGATATTCCCAAGGAGTGCTGTGTTGCAAAGGAGAAGATAATACGAGGCTGATGAGAAACAAAGTACAATCCTGCAATGCCAAGTTACAAGAACATTGTATGAAAATTCATTGCCTCCAGACAGTTAGCCAATTCCTACTCACCTCGTTCATGCCAGTGATCTTACAAAATAATCCAAAAGTAACATCTTTTAAGTGGGAAAAAAATAATACAAAAATTTAGGCTTCAACAGTAACCACTTTCATGAACTCCATTTAGTTTTTGAGATGCAAGTGTATTTTGATTTTTAACATTTTCATCCAAATAATACCTTAATTTGGGCCACTGGTGCAAGCAAGATGAATAGAGTTTAGCCCAAATGACCCAAATTCTATACTCATTTATACAACTACAGCTTCAGAACACACCTGAATTTGTTTCCAATAAACTATGTTTCCAATAATCTTCTATGTACTGCAACTAGATTGTGAGCCCCTTGGAGCAGAGAATCATCTCTAATTCATTTATTGTACAGCCCCAGGTACATTATTGGTGTATTATTATTATTATTAGTAGTAGTCACAGTAGTAATAAAAATAACAAACAACAACAATAAAAACCACCACCATCACCTGTGGCAGCTACCAGCCATTGTCAGGATTTCAACAATTTCCCCATATTCAATTATATTATATCTCAACAAAACATGGGGTGTGCCAGTTTTTTTAATGGCTTATCTACAATGGGTTTTCAAAAACTATTAACCTGTATTAATAGACCCCTGGGCTTAATAAAGGATAAGAATGGCTTTTACCGAGTTAGCCCAAACCTATTGTTTTTAAACAGGAATACTACTGAATGAGTGATTTTACGCAAACAGATATGTACGTTTTCAGGAGAGGTCCTGAGGGACAAAAAGCTTTAAGTTTAGACATCTTACAAAGGATAAGGACACAGGCATCCACTACTTCTGGGCAGTAGTGACATCTTCAGTGCTGGAAACTTTTTTTAAAAATATCATATTGGAGACTTGATAGCTCAGAGGATTAAACATAGGAATTTAGAATCTTCTGTCTTTTGGAGATTAATTCAATTCCAGCCTTGGTTTGCAGTGATCAAACACTGTTTAATTATTGTTCAGTGACCTACACAAAATATATCTGTTTCCTAAACTTGTAGTTGATGTCCTGTTCCTAAAAGATCCGTCTTGATCACAAAACACACCATGACAACTGGCACCACTGCTGACTTAAGAGAGGCCAAAATCTGGATGTATATAAAGACTGATTAAGCTTTCATGCATAGAGGTCAAGCACTCAGGTCTCTGCAGAGACATATTGACAAAGTAATGTGGTGAAGCCATCACTAAGGGACATCAATCTCCAAAGGCTGTTAATCTGGTAATTTCTATGAGGGTCAAATTTTTTTTTTATATACACACAGAACTCTAGTTTACTTGATTGATTTATTAATGTATTAATGTATTATGTGTTTAACAATCTGACAATTTAAAGCAGAAGTAAGCAATGTTACCTCTTTTCACACTACATAACTAACAATTTAGGGTTTTTAAAAATATCGTTCTACAGTACTGCAACTGTAAGTTGCAAAGAAACCCTAAATACAGTGGATGATGCTTCCAGTTTATCAATGTCAACACCAATAAAGATGTCTTGTTTAAAAATAAAAATATTTGCTGTTTTTATTTTAGAAACAAAATTGGCTTACTGAGAATTGTAGCCATTAAACTTTATCAGAGAGTTTTTAAACTGCTAATAATCTTCCTAAACAGGCAGAGATGAAAAAAGCTTCTAAGAGACCATTACATGTTTTGCGCCATTCATTTGCCACTTAGAGCTCTTAGGAAGCACAGTATTTATTGTTCTTAGGGTAGCAAATGTGACATACCTTTATATACTAACATAGAATTGCTACACTTAAAGTTTATTCCCCTGTAATGTACTATGTAAAATACTGCTCAACTAGTTTCATTTATTCCAATTGAGGCAAATCAGTTGGGATTTATATGCACTTATAACATGATTTATTTGCAAACATTTTCAGGGCTGTAGAAAAAAGCTACAAGAAATACTTCCCGGAGTGTGTAGCTGGCTATTGGAGTGACTGGTCTGTTAAGAGGTAGCACCAGCAGGAGAGTGTAGGTGCTAGCTGAGGCCCAGGCACTGGAGAGGCAGTGCTACATATGACTAGTAGTGCTATAGAAACGATGTAGTAGTAGTAGTAGAAGCAAGAGGATAGTGCCTGGATGCCTCACACCTGGGCTTGGCCCAGGTCAGCCCAAACCCCAGAAAGCCTCAGCTGGCCTTAGTGAGGAAAAAAAGAGACCTTGGGGAAGCAGAGGCTGAGAGGAAGCTCTGCTGCAGAGAGAAAGCAGCCCAAAGGGGAGGGGTGTATCTGGGCGACAGCTGGCGTGCCTGGCCAGCAGAACCGGGAGAAAGCTTCCTACTGACAGGACTGTGTAAGGGTGCCTGCCTGGCTCCAGGAGGAGTGCTATCTGGCCAAGGGGACTTGGAGTAAGAAGCTACTGTCAGTCATATGAACTTGGGTTATATGTATCTGAAGGATTGAACACTGACTGTAAATAAAGGCACCAGAGGAGCTAATGTCTGTATAGCCTGGTCTTATTGGGGTCTGGATCTGGTGAGGACTTAGGGCGCTTTTAAACGATCCCGCTCGCAAGCGGGATTGTTCATTATGCCACATCTCCCCCCCGCCTTCCTCTCTACGACATGTCTGATGTTCAGAAGAGCATCAGACACGGCGTAGAGAGTATGTGCGCATGCATGTCCTTCTGCGCATGCGCACTCTGCCAGGGAACCCGGAAGTGTGGGTTAAAGCCGGCACATTGGCGATCCGCCTTGAAGGGGGCAGGATCGGTGGGCCGGCTGGACACAGGGGAGACTCGGCTGCACTCCGCGTCGGGCATTTAAACGGACGGTCTCAATGGTGGCTGTTAAAGGGCTTAGCCGCCATTTCCGTCTCGTTTAAAAGTGCTCTTTCCCTGGGCTCAGGAGACTTACCTAGCGGTGGAGAATGCAGGCAGCATTCACCCTTACTAATGGGTGGGTCCTGTGCCACTAGTAGGAGAGTGCCGCGCCTGCGTGAGCTCCCTAGGAAAGGTCGAGCCAGGTGCAAGAGAGGGAGAGAGAGATTGCACTCCATAGCATACAGGATGGAGTTCAGTATGTTGGTAGAACAAAGGATCCAATAGTTTGAGGAACCCTTTTGGCAGGAGTTCCAGAGCTTCCAGGCGTACCCGTGGGATGCAACCAGAGAAAGGGACTATAACAAAAAATCCGTGATGGACCAATATCAACAAACAAACAAGAATAATGGAATGCAAATTTACAAAATATCAATTATGAAATTGTATTGTTATAGGAAAATATCCAAAAAGTAATAATAATTATGACAAACAGATACAAAATAATGCAGGCAGTGAACATCACAAACAGATGAACCAAAGTTCATATCCGACATGTTGACAAAAAAATTCAGATCAAAAGGTCCATTCATAGTTAAGAGGCGCCTGACATGTTTCAACTACTGAAGTCTTCTTCAAATGATGGTAATCTGCTAGAAATACAAAATCAGCCTGTTGCTTGTAACAATAGTCAATTGAGTAGACCCGTGGGATGCACTGCAGGAGAAGCTGCTCAGGGAGGAGCCAGGTACTCCAGGGAGGCACAAGGCTATAGTGGCAGATCAAGGATCGCGTTTATTGAAAAGCTGATCTCCAGCTCGGGATTCTCCGGGACCTTTACTGACCAGCAACATCAGCAACATCACTGACCAGCAATGTCCAGCAACGAAGGAGAGGTATCCAGGAGTGGAGGAATCAGGGAACTCAAGAGAACGGAATCCCAAAAAACTTGTAATTGTGACAATGGGGTCATGTTTGCAGACTTTTCCCCTCCCAAAGTTACAGGATTGCAAAGACTCTGGGACGTCAGAGCATGTGGTGGTGGTGTCAAGAGTTTGAACATATAAGAGGGGTGTATCCCAAAAGGAAGAAAAGGGGAAGTGAGAAAAACTCTTGGCAGGATTGGGGTCTTGTGAGGTTTGTTTATTTATTTATTATATTTTTACTCCACCCTTCTTGCCTACGCAACTCGGAGCGGCTTATAATTTCTTTAAAAAACAAACATAAAACCAATTACCATAACAAATAAATATCACAATTTTATACAATTTGTAAAACCCCAGCGAATGCATAAAAGAAAAAAAAGAACATTCCCATCCCCCAACCCATCCCACCCTTCCCCGCCAAAAGCCTGGCGGAAGAACCAGGTGTTACAGTTTCGCCGGAAGGCGAGAAGGTTAGGGCTGAGGCAAACCTCCAACAGGAGGGAGTTCCAGAGTGATGGTGCAGCCACTGAGAACGCCCTCCCATCCATCCAAACCCACCGATAACACGGGATGTCCAGGAGGGTGCCCTCAGTAGATCACAGGGACCACTCAGGGGCCCAAGGGGTGAGGCAATCACTCAAATAAGCAGGGCCCAGGCCGTGAAGGGCTTTATAGGTCAAAACCAGCACCCTGAATTGGGCTCAGAAGACAACAGGCAGCCACTGCACTGCTCGGAGCACAGGTGTTATGTGCTCCCTGAGACCCATCCCAGTTAGGAGGTGGGCCACAGCATTCTGCACTAGCTGCAGCTTCCAAACTGTCACCAAGGGCAGCCCCACGTAGAGTGCACTGCAATAGTCTAGCCTTGAGGTGACAAATGCATGGACGACAGTGGCAAGATCAGAGTCCAAGACATATGGGCAGAGCCTCTTCACCAGATATAACTGGCAAAAGACACTCCTGGCCACAACCGGCACCTGGGAATCCAGGGGTAGCTGCAGATCCAGGAGCACCCCCAGGCTCCACACAAATGGAACCAAACAAGGATGAATTCCCCCAATAACAGGGAAAACCTCCTCACCCAGAACCCCGGTCTCACCTACATCACCTCCTCTGTCTTATCAGGACTGAACCTCAATTGGCTCAACCTCATCCATTCTCTCACACCGGAACAGCAAAGAGACAGTAGGGCCTGGGCCTGATAAAAATGATAAGTACAGCTGGGTGCCATCTGCATACAGATGGCAGCGAACCCCCAAGCTGTGCACGATCTCCCCGAGCGAAAAGCAGACACGTTAAAGAAGAGAGGGGACAAAATAGTACCCTGCGGGACGCCTCACAGGAGACCAGCAGGGAATGATGTACAATCCCCAAGCACCACCCGCTGTGATCTATCTGCAAGATAGGAACAGAACCACTGCAAAATATACACCCCTGCCAGGTCCCGCAGGCGTGTCCCACAGGTTATGTTGGAAATTGGGGCAGGAGCAGCCTGTTGGGGTTACTGTCCCTTTAAGAGTGCCAAGGGCACGAGCCTCAGGTTGCGAGAGACTGGGGTGCACAAGAGAACCAGCTGGGACAGCTAAAAAGGGCCCGATGAGGCCAGCCCTAAAGCAGGGGGGGAAAGCCTCTAAAGAGTCAATAGAGAGCATGGCTCTGTACCGGCTCTTTCAGGGCTGAAGCCTGAAGGTGCTAGCCACACCCACTGGAGCTAAGCCAGAGAGATACCTCCCTGGGAGCTCTCAGCATGGACCTTAGTTAGCCATGGAGCTAAGAGTCAACAGAGAGCATGGCCTGTGGGAGTAGAATGTAAAAAGGAATTGGAGATGAGGCTTCAGCCCTGCACAGTGAGGGAACACTAGTGTAGGAGAGAAGGGAGCAAGCAATTATGACAGAGGTCACACAAGAGAATATAGAACAAATTTTTAAGACCAATCGGAATTTGACAAAGGCAATTTCTGAGCTAGATAAGGAAAGCCCTACCAAATGAAGTGGCGAGATCGAGAACAGGCCTGACAGAGTATGAGGAGTCCGAGGAATTGAAGGGAGAGTAGCCAGGAGGCAGAGGCAGAAAATAGCAAGGCAGCAGAAGCCCCAAATGAGCCCAAAGGATAGGGAAAAGGGGAGAAGTACGCTTCCAAAATAGAAAGGGTAAAAGAACAGCAGAGAGAGAGGAATCAAGTGAATGTGAGAGCTCGCCCAACAAGGAAGGAGGGACACCTCAGGGTTAGCTGCTTGATGGCAGGATGAGTAACATATACAAAGAGTCAAATAGGTTCAAATGATATCTTTTATTGGATCAACAGTAGTCCAATATACAAGTGTTGAGAGCCCTGGGAAAAGGAGACAATGATTGAGTGTGACCAAGTAACAGCGTCATGGATTAGAGGCACACAACATCGGGTCCCAGGACCGAAAGCTGGGAACAGCTGGGAGAGCCTGGCTCCCACCCCTTCTTTTTGAGGGTGGACGGGTCTCCAGGACAAAAATTAGAGTGAAATGGTGGGCTACAGGGAGGCGAATAGAAACCTAGATTACCTAGATAAATTAGAATTACTTCTGGTGGTTTGAGCTAGCTATAACGGAGGAGGCGGCCAGAGTCCAGAGTGGCAGGGAGATGAAGGAGCCGGCCATCCTGGGGGAACAAAGGCAAGAGTGACCCAAAGTGGGGTTATAGAAGTGAGGACAGTCTCAGGGAGGGACTGCGCCACAATTCTAATGGGTTCCACTGGTTACTTCCATATTGAATTATATGATGTATGGGATCACAAACGTAAGGAGAACCCCATGTGTGGGTTTCTCCAGGGACCCTTATCATACCGGTTATCTATGTGTATTACCTTGTTGGACATGTTGAGTTATGGGTTTTGTGCTTGCCTGCACCCTATTATTTATGCCAGCTAAGTCTACTTTTGAATAGCCCCATCTCTCAAGGGTGGGGAGGTATGTAGCAGAGTACAGGCTGCTGGAGTGACTGGCTCTTTAAGGGGTAGCACCAGCAGGAGAGTGCAGGTTCTAGCAGAGGCTCAGTTGCTAGAGATGATGCTCCAAAGGCATTTACTAAACTCAGAAAAAGTCCCATCCAAGAGATAAAAATGTGGACATACATAATAAATTTTGTAACTTTAAAGTAAAAAATAATCTGATACATATTAGCATGTGTTTTACTACCAAACCATATACACCCTGACACTGCATTTGAGCCACTCCAATTTTGGTCAAATCTTCACTGGAATAAAGGAAAACAGAGTGAGATTGTAATTTGAATTACTCTAGTATTTTAATCTTAAATGGAAGGATTCATGACTTAATTCCTACAGACAGAAATAAAAGTGAATGAAATGATGTGTCTCTCTAACAGCAACACAGTTATGTTGCAACATCTTGGGTTGGATTGATGTAAGCTTTAACAGATTTCTGCCTGTTGGACATGACAGGGCATATTTTTTATTAGCCTATTAATACATGCCTTCAGTGTTTTCTGAGGAGCAGAGGTTAGTGTAAATGGGCCCATAAAACACATCTTGGAGTACTCAGATACTTTAATCATGAACAAGAGAAAAAACATGTTTTTTATACAAATATGCTTAAGGAAGTAGCTCAGAGTGGAATAGCAGCTAATTTTGGAAGGATACAAAGAAAAAAAGTGACAGCAGAACCTTCTCACCCTTTTTACAAAGTTATTTGGGGATACGCTTTGTTTTTTAACCATTTCCTTTTACATTTGCTCCCTCCTCCAATTCAATATTTTCTCCATCCTGTTCCATTCCACTACAGAAACACTAAAATCCAACGGATGTTCCTGCAGGTGAATGTACCTGGCTATTGTGAGGACCGGTTATATTTTTAGTGTTTACTTCAAAGATCAATGATTTTCTTTAAGGAATACTGAAAGGAAACCAGTTGCTCATAATGCACAAAGAATAGCACAAAGTGCATCCAAATGCAACTCTGTAATGTAGCCTCTGGTTTCTACTTTGAGAGAAATGGCTTTTGTGTCAGTCATTATGGGGAGGAAATCATGGCCTTAGAGAGAGGGCCCATCCCACTCCCATCTTTTGCCCCCCACCCAACCACCTGCTTCCAGCAGGAGTCCCAAGAGATTGGGGATATTATATTGTGGAGATCTGGGAAGACAAGGATATTAAAGGTCACACAACATACAGCCCTCTCTCTCTTCCTCCAGAAATGGTGCCAGCAGCACACTATTCCACCCCCGTTTTCTAGCACGGAGAACAGAGTAAGAGCTATGTTTTTGGCATGAGCCACTCACCTTACTGGGCCTGGAAAGGATTTTGTCTTGGATTAGAGCACTGTCAGGACTAGTTGTCAGGACTGGGGCTCTGGGTGGCACTGGGCGGTCCGGGGCGGTGGGGGGGGCACACCTACCGCTTCCTGCCCCTATCCCCGGGACGAGTGCGGCAGGGGATGCCTCCCTGCCGCGTCCCATTGCCAAGGCGACCAGCCCGGTTACACCCAGTGCTGCACCACCCTGCCCCTCATGGCCCCACAGGGGACGGGGCTGCTGCTACAGCTGCTGCGGGCTTAGAACACGGGGGGGGGGGGGCGGATCTTTCCCTTCTTAAACCGGTGCAGGCAGTTCCCTGGCGCCAGTAATCGGAGCGAGAAGCTGGCCCCAAAGCTAAGTGTTGTGATTTGTTTTTGTGAGAGACGTGCGGGTGTTGAGAGTGTGTGTGTGTGTGTGCTTGGGTGTATGGTATAACTGTTCCCTGCTCCTTCTTGTCCTTGGAGAACTTGGAGACTGCATTGGGTGTGGGAACGAGTGTCAGCGTGCAAGCCCTTTCCCTTCCCCCTGTCCCGGGTCCCTTCCCCCACCCTAAGTGTGTGTAGTGTCTCCTTCCCCCCAGACCCTGGGTCCCTCCCCTTGTCGCCCCACAACCTGCCTCACTGTGAGTCCCTTCCCCTGCCCTTTAGAGCGAGTGAGTGGTGTGTGTATCTGTGGCGGGCAGAGCCTGGCCTGGCCTCAACCTTCTGCTCTGTGCCCTATGATGATCGGGGCCCCGTCTCTCTGAGACACACAGGGCCGCAATACTATCCTGACAGGCAATTTCCCCTTCCCCCGTTGAGGACAGAGCTCGCTGTCATGGCCCAGAGGCGGTGGGGCAAAAAGCGTAGGTGGAGCGGGGCGCGGGGAAGCCTTAGAAGCCATGCGGCTCAGCCGCGGCGCTCCCCGCTGCCCCTGCAGGCCACACCCCCACGCAGAGCCAGGAGAGACGCAGGAAGAGCGTCGCAACGCTCTGAACGTCCGCCGGCGCGGCCGCTACAACAAACAGAGGCGGCCGACGCCGGGGAACTCCCACAGGGACTAATTAGGCAGCCGGCCAGGGCGGCGGCTGAGACGTCGGGGGTGGGGCCAGGAGGAGCACAGAGACGCTCGGCACGGCTACGTGCCAGGGAGGGGCCCACCACAGGGGGGATTTAAGGAGGGCCAGTCTCACTAGAGCGATGCCGGTGAACAGCATTGCTGTGAGACTGGCCCCCTGTGTGGATCCTAGGAGCTTGGAGAGATAGAGACGGAGTGTGCGAGTTGGTGTGTACGTGAGTGGTGCGAGTGCGGACGTGTGTTGTTTGGGGTCGAGGGAGTAGAGACTTGTATTGGGGTGTGGTTGGTGTGTGGGGGCGTGGGGAGCACTATCCCCCTCTGGGATCCTTGATACCTTCCCTGTCTGTGTGCGTGTGTTCGGTGGAGTCCTACCCTATCCCTTCCTGATTTCGTGTCCCCCTCCTGACATTCCCACAACTACCAGCACTTGGGGTGTGGATTTGGGGTTCCCTGCACGTACGTGGTGTGTATACTAAAAGTGGGGATAGGACTGTTATTACAGACCCTGCACCCAGTGTGGGGCCATCCTCAGGGCCTTGCTGGTTCCCCCCCCTATGATGAAATAGGCCACGTCTCTCTTGCAGAGGTTTGGGCCCTATACCAACCTGAGGGGTGTCTTCCGTTCATATTGAGGATTGCCCTACACTGGAGCAGGGGGTTGGAACTATTTCAGGTTAAAAGGGTGTGCAAGGTACCATCTCCCTCTCTCTGTAAACCCCCCTATCCTAACAGTTTCACCGGCACTAAGATGGACCTTGCGGCACAGCTAGAGGAGATGGCGATGGCCATTAAAACCCTGGCCATGGAAGTGAGGGATATTAAGGAGCAACAGGCTCAGGGGGCCGTGGGGGGAGTAGGTGTAGAGGCCTCCCCCATGGGCCCTGCGCCCCCTGTGGCAGACATACCTTTTGCAGCAGGGGGAAGGGAACCAAAACATCCACCAATAATGAAATTTAATGGTGAACGAAAACAATTCCCAGGATTTATAGCATTGTGCAAATTGGCCTTTCAAATTCAGCCACGTACTTATCCTACCGATGAGACGAAGGTGGCCTTTATTATTGGGCATCTTGAAGGGTTGGCCCTTGATTGGGCCACCCCCTTATTAGTAAAAGAAAGCCCCTTGCTCAAAGACTATCCCGGGTTTCTAAGGGAGTTTCAGTTCCTTTTTGATTACCCCCACCGGGTGAAGGACGCAGAGGCGGCGATCATGATTTTGAAACAAGGGAGAGGGCCGCTTTTGGACTATATAACGAAATTTCAACACTTGGCGGCCGAACTAGATTGGCCGGACCAGGTGCTGAAGGTCCTGTATCGAAAAGGGCTTAACGATGAATTAAAGGATCAGTTAGCCACAACGGAGATGCCCCCCACCTGGGCCAAACTGGTGAACCTTTCCTGCCAAATCGATGATCGTTTAATGGAGAGGCGACGAGAACGAAGGCAGGAGGGGAGTAGGTCTTGGCCCCTTCGCCCTCGGGGGATAAGTCCCGGGACCAACGATGGCCAACGGCTGGAAAACCCTGAACCAATGCAGTTGGGCGCTTCCAGGGGACCGATCTCGGGACCGGAAAAAGAACGACGACGTACCGAGCGTCTATGTTTCTATTGTGGGACGGGGGGTCATTTTTCCCGAGAGTGCCCCCAACTACCTCCAGAAAGAAGGCGGGCGGGAAACGAGAAGAGCCGGGGCGGGCAGGGGGAACCCCGGTAAATCATATTACCCCTTTTCATCTCGGCGGCGTATGTCTTTTCCCGCGTACAAATCATTTATGTATACCTTGCACCTTGACCATCGCTCCCCAGCGCACGTTAGTAATTTGGACACTTATTGATTCCGGGGCTTCGGGGAACTTTGTAGACGAAGACCTTGTCCGTCGACATAATATTCCCGTAGAAAGGAAAAAGCTCCCGGAAACCGTTTATTCTATCGATGGCTCCCCCCTTCGTTCGGGACCTATTCAGTATCACACTCGAGCAATGGATGCAGCCATTGGGGCACACCAGGAAGAACTGAGGCTAGATGTAGTGCGTACCCCGGCCTTTCCCGTGGTTTTAGGGATGCCCTGGTTGAGGACGCACAACCCACGGGTCGATTGGCAGCGACGTCAGATCACCTTTGACGGTGGACCCTGCCATACACATGTGCAGCAGCAACCTTCGGTCCAGGCGGTAGCTGTGACGATGGCACAAGGCACCACTACGGGTCATACCTTACCCCCCCAGTACCTGGATTTGCAGGCCGCCTTTCGGGAACAGGAGGCACTGCAATTACCTCCCCATCGGGAGTACGACTGCCCCATTGAGTTACTGCCTCAAACCATGCCCCCGTACGGGCGGATTTATGCGCTGTCAGGCCCGGAATTACAAACCTTGAAGAAATACCTCGAGGATAATGTGGCGAACGGATTTATCCGCCCCTCCAACTCCCCTGCTGGGGCACCTCTGTTCTTCGTCCCTAAAAAAGATGGGGGCGTACGACCATGTATAGACTACCGGGGCCTCAATGCCATTACCATTAAAAATCGTTATCCCCTGCCCTTGATTCCTGAACTACTGGATAGACTACACGGTGCCTCCATCTTCACCAAGTTAGATTTGCGGGGGGCGTATAATCTATTACGAATTCGAGAAGGCGACGAATGGAAAACCGCCTTCCGCACGAGATATGGATTATTTGAATACTTAGTGATGCCCTATGGGTTGGCTAATGCCCCAGCAACGTTTCAGCATTTGATAAATGATATATTCCGAGATATTTTGGATATCTATGTCGTCGCGTATTTAGACGACATTTTAATATATTCCCAGACCAAGGAAGCTCACGTACAACATGTTCGGACTGTCTTGACCCGTCTAATACAAAACAAATTGTACTGTAAAATAGATAAATGCGTCTTCCATCAACAGATAGTTCCCTTCCTGGGGTTTATTGTATCCCCCCAAGGGATTAGCACAGACCCCGAAAAAATCCGCGCCATTGTAGATTGGCCTCCGCCGAGGGCCATAAAACCCCTGCAGCGATTTTTGGGGAGTGCGAATTATTATCGCCAGTATCTCCCCTGCTACGCGCAGTTGACCACGCCCTTAACAAGGTTATTAAAAAAGGGGGTCGCCTACCATTGGGGGCCTGAGCAACAACGGGCCTTTGAGGAAATCAAGAGGGCCTTTACCCAGGCGCCTATATTACAACACCCAGATTTTTCGCTCCCCTTCATTGTGGAAACTGATGCCTCCAGTGTAGCCCTGGGGGCGATGTTATCGCAACAACCCGCAGGGCACTCCCGACCCCTGCCATGTGCATTTTACTCCCGGCAATTATCAGCGGCCGAAAGGAATTATACCATTTTGGACCGAGAGCTGTTGGCCATCAAGGAAGCCTTTGAGAACTGGAGGCATTACCTGGAAGGGGCTTCGTCCCCAGTCCAAGTAGTAACGGACCATAAGAACCTAGTGTATCTACAATCGGCCCGCATTATGAATGCGCGGCATGCCCGATGGGCCTTGTTTTTCGCCCGGTTCGTGTTCCAAATCACGTATCGACCCGGGAAGAATAACGTTATCGCAGATGCCCTGTCTCGGTACCCCGAGATTACCCCCGAACCAGCACATCGAGGGGAATTAATTTGGAAACCTCAACGCCTGCTTGCAGCAGGACTTACACTTCAGCAGTTTCAACGTCTTACCCAGGAAGACCCACTTCTATCCCCAATACGGGGAACAGAAGTAAAAACCGTGACAGACGGCCTGCCGGAAGTAGCGAGTGTTCCCAGCGCCGCTCGACAGGAAGTTCTAAAGGCACACCACGATGCACCTCTCGCGGGTCATCCAGGGCAGAAACGTACTCTGCAGCTCGTACAGCGGCACTTCTGGTGGCCATCCATGAAGAAGGACGTTTTAGCTTATGTGCGAGGGTGTAAGATCTGCGCCCTCACTAAAACCCCTCGGGCTAAGCCAGTGGGATTGTTGCAGTTAACACCCTCACCTCAAGGGCCATGGCAAAAACTAAATATGGATTTCATCGTGGAACTGCCCCCTGCAAAAGGGCATACTGTTATTTTGGTTGTCGTGGACCAGTTCACGAAGATGGCCCACTTCATCCCCTGCAAGCAACTGCCGACTGCTACGCAAACCGCAATGCTGATCATGCAACATGTAATTAAACTACATGGACTTCCCTCTGTAATTGTCTCCGATCGAGGGTCTCAATTTATCGCTCGGTTCTGGAGGGCATTGTTTAAGGCCGTACAGGTGCGTTTAACCCCCACCACGGCCTACCATCCGCAAGCCAATGGACAGGCCGAAAGAACGAACCAATCCTTGGAGCAATATTTACGCTGCTACGTCGACTACCTGCAAGACGATTGGCTGGACTATTTAGCCCTGGCAGAGTTCGCCTACAATAATGCCCCCCACGCCTCGATAGGGACGTCGCCCTTTTTTGTAAATTATGGTTTCCATCCTCGGCTATTATTACCAGATCTTCCAACCATCACTGTCCCAGCG
Organism: Sphenodon punctatus; assembly: GCA_003113815.1. NCBI lineage: Eukaryota > Metazoa > Chordata > Lepidosauria > Sphenodontia > Sphenodontidae > Sphenodon > Sphenodon punctatus. The sequence goes on along the minus strand of QEPC01006051.1, from coordinate 2,102,192 downwards.
GCAGGTGCGATGTTACAGGTGTTACGGAGGTGTCATGATCATGCGCGTGTCATGTTGCAAAAGGCCCGCCAACAGTATAAACAGGCCGCCGATCGTCACCGCCTACCAGCACCAACCTTCGCCTCGGGCGACCTCGTCTGGATTGACCGGCGGCATTACCCGTCCCTCCGACCGTCAGCAAAACTGGACCTTCGTTATATGGGGCCCTTTCCTATTCATCACCAGGTAAATCCGGTGACATATCATGTATCGCTACCACCTCACGTCCGTTGCCACCCGGTGTTCCACGTATCTCTCCTAAAACCTGTACATGCCCCTCTATTCCCGGAACCCTCTCCGCCGGCACCAATAGTCAGTATTGAGGATGCCCCCGAGTATGAAGTCAAGGCCATTCTCGACGCCCGTCGGTTTCGTGGTACACTCCAATACCTTATTGATTGGAAAGGCTATAGTGTGGCGGATCGTTCGTGGGAAAAAGCCACGGACGTACATGCCCCTCGCTTAGTACAAGCCTTCCACCGACGCTTCCCTACAAAACCTCGCCCTGGGGGGGGGGCCCTTGGGGGGGGTACTGTCATGGCCCAGAGGCGGTGGGGCAAAAAGCGTAGGTGGAGCGGGGCGCGGGGAAGCCTTAGAAGCCATGCGGCTCAGCCGCGGCGCTCCCCGCTGCCCCTGCAGGCCACACCCCCACGCAGAGCCAGGAGAGACACAGGAAGAGCGTCGCAACGCTCTGAACGTCCGCCGGCGCGGCCGCTACAACAAACAGAGGCGGCCGACGCCGGGGAACTCCCACAGGGACTGATTAGGCAGCCGGCCAGGGCGGCGGCTGAGACGTCGGGGGTGGGGCCAGGAGGAGCACAGAGACGCTCGGCACGGCTACGTGCCAGGGAGGGGCCCACCACAGGGGGGATTTAAGGAGGGCCAGTCTCACTAGAGCGATGCCGGTGAACAGCATTGCTGTGAGACTGGCCCCCTGTGTGGATCCTAGGAGCTTGGAGAGATAGAGACGGAGTGTGCGAGTTGGTGTGTACGTGAGTGGTGCGAGTGCGGACGTGTGTTGTTTGGGGTCGAGGGAGTAGAGACTTGTATTGGGGTGTGGTTGGTGTGTGGGGGCGTGGGGAGCACTATCCCCCTCTGGGATCCTTGATACCTTCCCTGTCTGTGTGCGTGTGTTCGGTGGAGTCCTACCCTATCCCTTCCTGATTTCGTGTCCCCCTCCTGACCTTCCCACAACTACCAGCACTTGGGGTGTGGATTTGGGGTTCCCTGCACGTACGTGGTGTGTATACTAAAAGTGGGGATAGGACTGTTATTACAGACCCTGCACCCAGTGTGGGGCCATCCTCAGGGCCTTGCTGGTTCCCCCCCCTATGATGAAATAGGCCACGTCTCTCTTGCAGAGGTTTGGGCCCTATACCAACCTGAGGGGTGTCTTCCGTTCATATTGAGGATTGCCCTACACGGGAGCAGGGGGTTGGAACTATTTCAGGTTAAAAGGGTGTGCAAGGTACCATCTCCCTCTCTCTGTAAACCCCCCTACCCTAACACTCGCGTGTGTGTTTCCGGTGCGTGTGGATTGGAGTCTGTGTTGCCCCCTTTCCCCAGTCCCTACTGACAGAATTACCGGCATATATCTCCCTTTCCCCGCCTAGGGCTTAAGGTCATGGATTTAGCTCATGAAATGGAAGAGTTGTTACGTGCCTTGCAGGCCATTGTCTTAGAGGTGAAGGACCTGCAGGCAAAGCAGGCAGAGTTGGCCATGGCAGTAGGGCAGATAGCCGCAGGGGCACGGCGTGTACCAGGGGCGTTAGCTGCAGCTCCTGTGGTAGCCGCTGTTGCGGCTCCTGTGGCAGCCCCTGTGGTAATCCCAGAGGCTCCTGCATCACCTAGCAGCTTGGGTGGGGCCCGGGAACCAAAAGGTCCTCGGGTGGAGAAGTTTTTTGGGGACAGATGCTCGTTTCAGGACTTATTAGCCCTATGCGAGCTGACCTTTACCATTCAGCCTGCTACGTACTCTTCCGACACCTTAAAGGTGGCTCACATCACTGGAAACCTGGGGGGGTTGGCCCTGGAGTGGGGCCAGGGCCAACTTGTTGAAAGGGAAGAGCCCCTTATTGTCCAACTATGTAAACTTTGTGAGGGAATTTACCTTTCTTTTTGACCACCCCTATCATCGTCGAGACATTGAGACTGCTATTATGTCCCCTAGGCAAGGGAAGGGTAGCCTACTTCATTATGTAAGTCGATTCCAGCAATTAGCCCTGGACTTGCAGTGGCCTAACGAAGTACTGACCATGTTGTTTCGCAAAGGACTTCATGACGAGATTAAGGATCAGATGGCCTATACTGCCCTCCCGGAGACCTGGGAGGGCCTTGTTTCCCTGGCACTCCAACTCCAGGATCATATGAGCAAGCGATGGCGAGAACGGCGACAGGATTCCCGTGGGTTTGCTCTCCGGGTACACCACGGATCCCGAGCTGATGCTAATCAGGGCCTCCCGGGGACCGGTGCCGCTGGAGGAGAGGGAACAAAGGCGAAAGACCAAGGTGTGCTTTTATTGTGGGGGGCCCGGTCATTTCCAAGCCAAGTACGTGCGCTTGAGACCTCGCATCTTCATGAATGTTAGACCCCTTGTCTCTCCCTCTGTTCCCCTTCCTAAGTCTCTCCCCCAGCTCCTGTCTCTCAGATTGTAAGCCCTAGGGGCAGGGACCGTGTCTATTTTATTACTTTGTAAAGTGCCAGGTACACTGCTGGCGCTATATAAATGTTTTTTAATAATAATAATAATAATAATAATAATAATAATTTCATTCAGGAGTGCCCGTCCTTGCCCCCGCAGCGCCGGGATCAGGGAAACACTCAGGGCCGGAATGGGCAGGGGGCATCCCGGCCATAAGACAGCACCCTCCTCGGCAGACGACTCTCGAGCTGCATTTGCAAGTACCTCTCACGGTGATTATCGCCCCCCAGCGCTCCTGGGTGGTCTGATCGCTCATCAACTCTGGGGCATCGGGGATATTTATGGAAGGGGGCTGGGCCCAGGCCTGTGCCCTGCTGTTGGAACAAAAGGCACATCCCGAGTTGGTGCATTCAATCAACAGCTCCCCCCTTGTCTCCGGACCTATTACTTCACAGACTTCGTTACTACCCTGTGCCATTGAGGTCCACCAGGAACTAGCATCCTTTGACATTGTTAGTACTCCCGTATTCCCCGTGGTTTTGGGAATCCCTTGGCTTCATCGCCCCAACCCTTACATCACCTGGACCTCCAAATGTCTTTGCTTTACCTCCCCTTATTGTACCCAGACCTGTCTAGTGCCAGAGCCCCAGGGAACCACCGCTATCTGTGGAAGCACGACCTCAGCCACGCCGTAGTTACCCCGAGTATGAGGACTTCGCAGATGTCTTTAGCCTGATGCAAGCTGCAGAACTTCCCCCACACCGTGTCTATGACTACCCCATCGACTTATTACCAGGCGTGGAGCCTCCCTTTGGGAGGATTTATGCCCTCTCCTCACCAGAACTTGAGGCCCTCCATTGCTACTTGAATGAGAGTTTGCGAAACGGCTTTATCCACCCGTTATCGTCGCCGGCCGGAATGTCCATCTTTTTTGTAGCAAAGAAGGATGGGGGCCTCCGCCCCTGTATTGACTACCAGGGGTTGAACACACTGAATCGCTACCCTCTTCCCCTCATACCGGAACTGATGAACCAGCTGCAGGGGGCCTGTGTGTTTACCAAATTGGATTTTTGCGGAGCATATAACTTGGTGCGGGAAGGCGACGAATGGAAGACCACCTTCCGCACCCGCTATGGACACTTTGAATATCTGGTAATGCCGTTTGGGTTAGCCAACACCCCAGCAATCTTCCAGCATTTCATCAATTATGTGTTTCGCGAAGTTCTCGACTTGTTCTTCATAGCCTACCTTGACGATATTTTGATTTACTCAGCATCCTTGTCCCAATATATTTACCACATCCATCAAGTTTTGCAGCGTCTGCAGCAGCATAAGCTGTACTGCAAATGTGAAAAGTGCGCCTTTCAAGCCCCAAAGGGGTTGCGATGGATACCCGCAAGGTGAAGGCCATCCAGCAATGGCCCACTCCCAGGCAGGGAAGCCGCTTCAATGATTCTTGGGGAGTACAAACTACTACTGCCAATACATCCCCAACTACGCTGAGGTCACCAAGCCCCTCACGACCCATCTCAAGAAAAACCAGGAGTACATCTGGGGGCCCCAACAACAACACAGCTTCCTGTACCTCAAAGATGTTTTTCAAACTGCCCCCATCCTGCGGCACCCCAACGTCAGCAAACCCTTTTGCATTGAAGCCAATGCTTCCAGTCAAGCTATAGGAGCTGTGCTCTTACAGCCAACCAGTGACACGGACGCCCTACATCCCTGCGCCTATTATTCCCGCCAACTCACCACAGCTGAGCGGAACGATGCTATTTTTGACCAAGAGCTTCTGGCCATAAAGGCGGCTTTCGAACCCTGGCGACATTACCTGGAAGGGGCACAATACCCCGTGACAGTCACGACTGACCATAAAAATCTTACCTTCCTCCAGGGTGCTCAGATCACAAACATTCAACATGCTCGCTGGCCCTTGTTCTTTGCGCGCTTCTCTTTCGTGATACGGTACCACCCGGGGAAGATGAACATTCTAGCTGACACCTTATCATGCTACCACAACGGCTGAGATAATGTACCCCAGCCTCAAGGGCCGATCTTAGACTCCCGCGTCTTTGCAGGCATCTATCTGTCCCGACAGGACCTGCAACAAGCCACCGCCGCAGAACGCACCTTGATGGACTATCCCTCCTGCGTGGTTAAGGAAGGGCTGCTTCGAAAAGAGGACCTCATCATGGTGCCCCCCTCCTGTTGGAAGTACATCTTGTGGTCCAAGAGTTATCTTCATTGGCAGGTCATTTAGGACCTGACCAAACCTGCACCTTAATATAAAGGACCTTCTGGTGGCTGCAGTTAAACCAGGACGTACGACGCTATGTGCAATAATGCTCGGCCTGCGCACGCACCAAGAGAAATCCCGGGGCACCAGTAGGCCTTCTCCAAATCATCCCCATACCCCACGGCCCCAACGCGTGGGGATGGATTTTATAGTAGAACTGCCCCCCTCCAGAGGGTATATGGCCATCTTTGTAATTATTGACCATTTCACGAAGTTGGGTCACTTTGTGGCCTGCAAAGGCCTCCCCACGGCCCAACGTACCTCACGTTTGTTTTTGTGACATATCGTTCGCCTGCATGGATGGCCAGCAGAGATCGTCAGTGATTGGGGTTCCCAGTTTGTTTCTTGTTTTTTGGGAACCTTGTGTAAAACCCTCCATTGCGTACCACTCTCAAACAAACGGACAAATGGAGCGAGTAAGCCAAACCATAGAACAATACTTTTGTAGCTATGTGAACTATCTACAAGATGACTGGTACACTTGGCTTCCTGTGGTGGAGTTCGGGTATAATAATATCCCCAATGCCTCTCTTGGCAACTGCCTGGTTTTATGTGACCTACGGATTTCACCCCCCGTTGGGCACAGTAGACGTCTCAACCATCCAAGTCCCTGCGGCTGGAGCTCTTGCCCAACAAATCCACAATACCCAGACACTAGCCAAGCGCAACTTGACCCAAGCCCGACAGACCTATAAACGTCACGCGGACAAATAGCATCACCCTGCACCATCCTTCAACCCCGGGGATTTGGTGTGGCTAGACCATCGGCATTACCCCTCCACTCGCCCATCTTGCAAGTTGGATAATCAATACATCGGCCCGTTTCCCGTAGTCCGGAAGGTCAACGACATGGCCTATACCTTACGCCTGCCACCGCAAATGAAAATCCACCCTACCTTCCACGTGTTGCTCCTCAAACCCTTTGTAGGTACCCCGCCTAGCACACCTTCCGTAGATACCATTGCCCCCGCTGCTCAAGATTCCGTCTACGAGGTGCGGGCCATCCTCCACTCCAAACTTCGTCGGGGTCACTTGTACTACCTGGTGGATTGGCTCGGCTATGGTCCTGATGATCGCTCTTGGGAGCCTGCCTCCTTCGTGTCTGTGCCCCGTCTGGTGCGGCTGTTTCATCTTCGCCATCCCGGCTGTCCTCGGCCGTCCTGGTCCCTCGACCGGGGGGGTACTTTCAGGGCTGGAGCTCAGGCTCGGGGTGGTGCTGGGCAGTCCGGGGTGTGGGGTGTGCCTACTGCTTCCTGCCCCTATCCCCAGGGCAAGTACGGTGAGGGATGCCTCCCTGCTGCGTCCCGTTGCCAAGGCGACCAGCCCGGTTATGCCCAGCGCCGTGCCGCACTGCCCCTTGTGGCCCCGCAGGGGGTGAGGTCGCAGCTACAGCTGCTGCAGCACGTCACACGGCTTAGGTCACGCCAGGGGGCGTGTCTTTCCCTTCTTAAACCGGCGCAGGGAGTTCCCTGGCGCCAGTAATCGGAGCAAGAAGCTGGCCCCAAAGCTAAGTGTTGTGATTGTTTTTGTGAGAGATGTGCGGGTGTTGGGGGGGGTGCTTGTGCGTACATAGGGTTGGTGTATGGTATAACTGTTCCCTGCTCTTTCTTGTCCTTGGAGAAGTTGGAGACTGCATTGGGTGTGGGAACGAGTGTCAGCATGCAAGCCCTTTCCCTTTCCCGTCCCGGGTCCCTTCCCCCACCCTGAGTGTGTGTAGCGTTTCCTTCCCCCCCAGACCCTGGGTCCCTCCCCTTGTCACCCCACAACCCGTCTCACTGAGAGTCCCTTCCCCTGCCCTCTAGCACGAGTGAGTGGTGTGTGTGTGTGTGGCGGGCAGAGCCCGGCCTGGCCTCAACCTTCCACTCTATGCCCTGATGATGATCAGGGCCCCATGTCTCTGAGACACATAGGGCCGCAATAGTATCCTGACGGGAAATTTCCCCTTCCCCGTTGGGGACAGAGCTCACGTGTGTTTCCAGTGCATGTGGGTTGAAGTCTGTGTTGCCCCCTTTCCCCAGTCCCCACTGACACTACTGAGGGTTTTTATTTCTCAAGTCAGAGCCTGATAGTAAAGGACAAGTGCTGGCATGTGCTATTGCAACTTTTGCCATATATCCAGTGAACGTAAGAACATAAGCAGGGCCCCGATTCTTCTGCAGTTTTCCCCCCAAAATTCTGCGACCCAAAATTGAAAATTCTGCGACCCAAAATTCTGCGACCCAATAAAGTTACAAAACAAGTCTAGTAAAATTAAAACTGTCAGATGGTGATCCATTTCCTTGTACCAAGGAATAAAAATTCTGCTTATAATTTTTTCTATAATTTTTGATATATTTCAAATATCAGGCAACCCCTCCACCCAAACACATGGCAAAGCAGTGGGCACAGCTCCTAACCCCCCCCAACACATGGCAAAGCAGTGGGCACAGCTCCTAACACCCCCCCCCAAAACACATGGCAAAGCAGAGGGCACAGCTCCTAACCCAACCCCCCCAAAACACATGGCAAAGCAGAGGGCACAGC
>QEPC01006051.1:2056581-2093143 GCA_003113815.1 Sphenodon punctatus | reverse complement strand
CCTTCTCTGTACCTTTTCTAGTTCAGCTATGTCTTTTTTGAGATGGGGCGACCAGAACTGCACACAATATTCCAGGTGCGATCACACCATCGATTTGTATAGAGGCATTGACATCCTCAGTTTTATTCTCTATCCTTTTGCGAATATTATAACTCCTAAGATTCTGTTTGCTTTTTTGACTGCTGCTGCACATTGGGCTGAGGATTTCAGTGTATTGTCCACAATCACTCCCAAATCCTTTTCCTGAGTGGTAACTCCTAGCTTAGTACCCAGCATTGTGTACTCATAGTTTGGGTTATTTTTCCCTATGTGAATCACTTTGCACTTGCCCACATTAAATCTCATCTGCCATTTAAATGCCCAGGCACCCAGTCTCGTAAGATCCTGTTGCAGTTCTTCACAGTTCGCTCGTGTTTTAACTACCTTGAATAACTTGGTGTCATCTGCAAATTTGATCACCTCACTCTCAACACCCTTTTCATTAATGAATACATTAAACAGCACCAGTCCCAAAACAGATCCCTGGGGCACACTTTCTACATCTCTCCATTGTGAAAACTGACCATTCAGTCCTACTCTTTGCTTCCTATCCTTTAACCAGTTACCAATCCATAGTAAGACACTACCCTCCTATCCCATGACTTTTTAATTTTCTCAAGAGCCTTTTATGTGGGACCTTATCAAACGCTTTCTGGAAATCCAGGTACACTATATCTACTGGGTCTCCCTTGTCCACATGCTTATTTACACCCTCAAAGAATTCCAACCGATTAGTGAGGTATGACTTACCTTTGCTAAATCCATGTTGACTCTTCCCCATTAAGCCATGTTTATCAACATGTCCAGCAATTCTGTTCTTAATGATAGTTTCCACCATTTTGCCAGGCATAGACGTCAAGCTTACTGGTCTATAGTTTCCAGGATCACCTCTGGATCTCTTTTTAAATATTGGGGTTACATTTCCCACCCTCCAGTCCTCAGGTACAATAGCAGATTTTAGTGATAGGTTACAAATTACTAACAGTAGGTCTGCTACTTCATATTTGAGTTCCTTCAGAACTCCGGGGTGAATACCATCTGGTCCTGGTGAAGTGTTCGTATTTAGTTTGATTTGTTCTAGGACCTCCTCCAGAGTCATGTTGATTTGTGACAGCTCTTCCAATTCGTCACTTACAAAGTAAGGTTTAGGCGTGGGTATCTCCCCAACATCCTCTGCAGTGAAGACCTGAGCAAAGAACTTATTCAACTTCTCTGCAATGTCCTTTTCCTCCCTAAGCACCCCTTTCAGCCCGTGGTCATCTAACAGCCCAACTGACTCTCTAGCAGGCTTCCTGCTTCTGATGTACTCGAAAAAGTTTTTATTATTAGTTTTAGCATCTTTAGCAAGTTGCTCCTCAAATTCCTTTGTGGCCTGCCTTATTATCTTTTTACATCTACTTTGGCAACGCATATGCTATTCCTTATTTACCTCATTGGGACTCTCTTTCCATTTTTTAAAGGATGCCCTTTTAGCTCCAATAGCCTCCTTCACCTCACCATTTAGCCACACAGGCAGACATTTGGTCCTCTTCCTAATTTGTGGAATACATTTAGTCTGTGCTTTCAAGAGGGTGTTTTTAAATAGTCTCCACGCTGCCTGTATACATTTAATTCTTGCAACTGCTACTTTAAGTTTCCCTCTAACTAGTTTCCTCATTTTTACATACTTCCCCTTTCTAAAGTTATATGTTACCGCAGTGGTTTTATTTGGCATTTTCCCTCCTGTGAGTATGTCAGATTTGATTATATTATGATCATTATTGCCCAGCAGCTCCAGCACCGTTACCCCTTCCACTAAATACTACACTCCACTTAGGATTGGTTCCAGAGTGGCTCCTTCTCTTGTTGGTTCCAGAATGAGCTGCTCCAGGAAGCAATCATTTATGGCATCTAGAAATTTTATCTCTGCATCCTGCCCCGAGGAGACATTCACCCAGTCAATATGAGGGTGAAGGTACTCTAAGGGCCTGCTTTAGGATTGCTGGGGCCCTGAGTAAGGCCACTTTGCCTTGATGCCTGCTCCAAGAGCATCAGCGTAACAATGGGAGTCCCACCACTGTCTCCTCTCTAGTAGGGCTAGGGAGGTGCACCACTTTTGCAGAACTCTTCCATTTGCAGAACAGTTGACAAACCATGGCGTCTTTGAGAGACTATTTGTGTTGGTTAATGACATGCGACTCAGAGTGTCTGCTATGTGTTGTCCTGTACGGCAACACACTGAGAAACCATGGGAAACACTGTTGTCAATACACCATTCCCATAACAATCACAATCACCACCACATTTTATTTTTATAGGGCCTCCCTGTTGAATGGCACTTGGGTACTTCAAAACTTTAATACAATAAATTACAATATGACAACCTAAAATACATGTAAAATATAATATATCTATCTATAGGTACCTTTTAATGGTGAGGAGGGAGGAACTAAGGATTTCTGAATATACGGCTAGAAGTGTGCACCACCTTATTTATGTCTGACATGATTTGGACTGCCTTTCCTCTGATTTGCAACAGGAATGCCTGGAAAACACTTCTGATAGCCTGAAATTCTAACAGATTGATATGGAGGGTGGATTATCAATCTGACCACTGGCCATTTGTAGTTAGACTGCTACAATGAGCACTCCCACCCTAGTAAATGTAATGCTGGGTGAAGAGGGTTTGAAAGGCATGCATTTTTGTATATTTCTAGATCATATATTTAAGAAGTCATAAAGATGGAGGCAGGGTAGTAATCCACATGCCAAGAGGGCAGTAGCAAGTAACCAGCCAATGCTGCTGAAAGGCCTCATACTTAGTCATAGGTATGGTGTAACCACTGTCATGGAGACACACATGCCCATAATATGTGGGAACATGCTGACTGGTTGTGTGTGACCATGGTGCAAGGAATTAATCATATGTCATAGTAGAGGAATCTGTCTTTGGGTAGGAAAGCTTTGCGCTTGGGTCAAATCCAACACAGCTCCTAGCAGTTGGATGTGGATGGCTTATGCAGGTATGGGCAGATCAAGATACCACTCCTTCACAAACAAATTGCTACCAGTGGGCCAGCCATAGGAGGGGAAGGGAAGAGCAGTCAACACAGTTACCCCAGGCCCCATGCTGAGTGGGGCCCCCACAGGAAGTAGTTCCCAGGAGCCTCAAAAGAGGGCTAGTGGGGCCCCAGGAGCCCTGCCAGCATCAATCCCGAGAGTCTCTGGGAACCCCACTGCTGCACTTGAGGGCCCCCCAAGAGAAGCCCTGTGCCTGCTGCTGTTCCTGATATTTAAGGTGGCAGGGCCCCTCAGGAATGTCACACAGCAGCAGCAGGAGCTCCCGGGGCCCCACAGGAGCACTGTAGAATCCTAGAACTGTTCCCTTGATCCATTAAACTACTTATCCTGTGAAAGAGGGTGATAAAGTTGGATGAACATGATGTGTTCTTGATGAACCCATGCTGGCTGCTACTAATCACCCTTTTTGTTCTCTAGACATTTATGAATTGTATGTTCTATAATTTTTTCTAGTAACTGGGCACTGAGGTCAAATTAATTGGTCAATAAATTCCTGTGTATTCCTTTCCCCCCCTTTTATATGCAGGCACTATGTTTACTCTCCTCCAATCTTCTGGAACCTTATCGGTGTCACTGAAAACTTTGCAAGTAAAATTGTCAGTGGCTCTGAGATTTCATCAGCTGGTTCCCTCAGCACCCTAAGGTGCATTTCATCAGGTCCTGATGACTTGTATTCATTCAGGTTAGTCCAATATTCTTTGGCATGCTCTTTACTTATGCTGATTTGCATTCCTTCTCCCATTATGCTCGTGATCCCACCAATATGGTAACACACCTTCCTTATGCCTTCTGTTAAGAGTTCTCCATTTTCACTGGGCAGCAGAACCACGGTGTCATTACTCTTCTTTTTACCAGATGCATTTATAGAACACTTTTTTGTTTTCTTTAACATCTCTTGCCAGTTAAAAATCATGTTACACCTTTGTCTTCCTGATTTTGTCCCGCCCCCCCACACTTATGCAGGTATGGGTAGATCAAGATATCACCCCTCCACGAACAAACTGCTACCAGTGGGCCAGCCACGGGAGGAGAAAGGAAGAGCAGTCATTGTAGTCACCCCAGGCCCCATGCTGAGTGGGGCCCCCACAGAAAGTAGTTCCCGGGAGTGGCAAAATAAAAAGGAGAGGCAAAATAAAAAAGGAATACCCCCCCTCCCCCAAGTTACTTGCCTCTCCTCTTTTATTTTCAGGCAGGCAGAAAGTACCTTAAGCAGCTACATCACTCTCTTATTATTCTTCCCATCTTTTCTTTCCATGGGAATAGCTTTTGGTTGAGCTTCCAGTTCAATTTACTTTAGGGGTTGTCCAATTTCATTTGGTGTTTTTAAATGAGCAAGGCTTGGGGAGGGGGGCGGCTGTGGTCAGTGCCCCCACGCTCCCACGCAAAGTGCATGGGGAGAGCTTCAAACAAGTGGTTCCCAGTATGACTGCCCCATCCATGGAGGCTGCCACTCTGGCCTGCATGGGGCACACTGGATTTTTCAGGAGTGCTCCGTGCATGGGTGAACACACAGAGCATGGGTGGATGGTGCGTGGGTCACGGGAGCAAGCCTCCTCACGCACCAACTTCCAAACAAGGGGTTGGGTGCGTGAACGGTGGGAGAGCGTACATAGATGTGTCTTGTTTAAAAACGCCCTTTGTCTTGTAGGATGTATGTCCACAAGACCTTACTACATCTGAGTATATTAAAATCTGGGAAGGTTTTTTTTTTTTGGTTTGCTGGTTTATGATGATGATTAACAACAACAACAACGAAGTCCAGTGTCCTCGCTTTGTTCCTTTTATGCATTTCTTCCCTTAGGATAATGAATTACGTTGTTTCATGATCACTTAACAGACGTGGCAATCATTGCTCAAAAGCTGTTCGGGACATAGATACATGAACAATGGATTAGCAGAGTTGTGTGAGGAAGTTAGGACAGGTTATCATTATTTCAGTTTCTGATCCTAATCTCAGCAGACTGAAGAGGAAGTAAAAGAAGATTGGATTCTTTAAATATATCCTTGGTAGAAGCAGTAATATCACTCCTTAAAAGTTTAACCTCTACATGCTATATACTATGGCCCCGATCCCATGGTCTGTGGATCCCGTGCACAGTCACATAGGACCCACACACATCCAAATTGGCGGCACATTGTGCTGCGCACAAACTGAACACATGCAGCTTGAGCATGGGGATCTACAGACCATAGGATTGCGGCCAATAGGTGTTTTTAAACAAGATGTGTCCACACATGGCCCCACACCATCCACATGTCCAACTGCTTGTTTGAAGTTGGTGTGTGAAGAGGCGTACTCCTGTGACCCATGCACCGGCCACCTGTGACCGCAAACAGAGCACTCCTGAAAAATCCAGGGTGCCCCATGCAGGCCAGGGTGGCCACCACTGTGGAGGAAGCAGCCATACTGGGAGTCGCTCATCTGAAGTGTTCCGACGCACTTCATGTGCATGGAGACCCCGCTGCTGCCCCCCACACTAACTACAGACCCTCCCTCCTGCCACTCTTGTTTAAAAGCACCCTGTGTGTTAGTTTTCATCATTATGAAGTTCTACATACATTTTTAATTCAGTTTCTTTTAGTGCAGTATAACTAGCTCTTAACTTCTGCCAGATAGAACAAGTCTGAGGTTATTATAAGAACAAGGCAAATTTTGTATACTTAACTGAACTAGTATAAAGGTATACATAATATCCACTTGTGGAGTGCCATAAGAAATGCATGAGAACATGTGTATCTTCAAGTTCTGCTGAAACTTGCCTATCTTACTGAAAATCCAGTTTTAAAAAGTTTTTTGTTTAAAATCTGCATGAATAAAAATTATGCTAATCCTTTAAATAAAAAAACTCCTGAGTATTTTGGTGACTTTGCTGAAGTAATTTCTTTATCCATAGACTGTTGTGCTTGAACTTTCTCACACTCTCGTAATCATATGCTTCAAACCCTGACCTAAAGGGACCATTTCCAGGACTGGGTGAACAAGACAGCCTCCCTGTCCATGTATTCTATGGCTGATGTTGACAATACTAACAAGTGCCAACTGGAATAGGGATTTACATGACATCAAACACATACCTCCTAGCAATTAAACGGATACAAATCTTTTCACTTCCACTGAATGGTAGCACAGTGGTAATCAGAAATAAATTTTAAACTGATGATCTACCTGGGAGACGCCCTGTTCTCTATTATCAATCCTGTCTCCCAATAAAATTCCTATAAGATTCATATTTTGGAAGCAGCCTGGCCATCTGAGATGGCTTTCTTTGTTTCTGTTAATATTCCAATGCCCCAAAAGCTTAAGATGTACCATATATACACATTTCTGACTTTATATCCATGCAGTAAAGACACACTACTTGGTGAGCTGCTGAGATAATAATGAAAACTCCTGAAAATGGATTTCCTATTATATTCAAATACTAAGAGAGGATTGTGGTAAATGAAGCAATTGTGGGTTTTTTTATTTAACCATCCTGCTGAAGCGAAATCATTTCAATTTAGTAAGTGTAGCCAAGTTCTTCTTTGAAAGTTTTGTTAAATGACTCAAAAATCTTAATTCCAATTCCATCAAATGAACCAAAGCCAGTTTAACTATAATGTCATCACAGTTCTTGTCATGCAGAAAAGTAACTATAATAATATGGCACATTTGTATTTGTTATAGACTTCTTGAATCTGAGGTGCAAAGCTTAACCCTCCTTTGCCTGAGAAACTGATTGACTAATAACTGCATCGGGGGGTCAAAAGGACCCCCATTAATAAATAGCTGAAAAATAATGAATCTAATTGATTTGAAATGGACTCCAGATTAAGAAAAAAATTGACAGTTTATTAGTATAACAACGGAAAAACAGAAATACAAAACAACCCCCCATGGTATTGGGGGTCACCATGACCCCTCATGTAAAGCAGCAGCACAACTAACAAAAATGGTACAGGGGGTAATGTTGACACCCCGCCCCCCTCCAATCCAGAAAAGGAGAGGAGGAGCCAGCTCAAAAGTCTTGAATTCTCAGTAGGTGGCCAGATATGCCAATTTTAGAGGACATTTATGAAAAAAAACAGGGCTTCATTGTTTTCAAGTGAGCTCCAAACCTCACAGTAAATGCAGGGGTCATCAACACCCTATTTTTCCAACACAAAGCTGCTAATGGCTGTGATATAAAAACAGTGTCAAGAATTCACTCTAAATAGGTCTTAACTGCTGTGTAAAGCTGAAGAACAATAGAAGTTGGCAAGTTGACTTTTCACAGGGGGTCAATGTAACCCCCCAAAGCAGTTTATGGTGATATTTTCCTAAACACACCACCAATGACCTTTGTGAACTCAAACTAAGTGCTACATTTTTTCCTTCACCCTCACTGAGGGTTTTAATTAGAGGTGCTGGGTTAAGTTTCATTTCTTTAAAAGACACATGTATTTTAAGAATATATGTGCAAGGGGTCAACATGGCCCCTGAGTGCAAAGGGCAACTAGTGCTTTCATTTTCCCATTGACTTCCATTGGGGGTAGAAAGTACCCTGGTGATGAAATGATAAAAACCTCAATTTTAAAAAAATGGGGAGGGTGCGGAACATGAAACAACACAGGACAGTTGACCTCACACATCTTGAGGAATACATGGGGGGGAGGAGTGGTTCAGGCTTGCCAAAACAGTTTTATGATTTTTTAAAGCAGCCTTGGGGGGTCATAAAGCCCCACTATAACGTAGGAGGTTTTAAGTGACTGAACCAATTTCTTTCACTGAGTCAACTACTTTGTGATATATATGCAAGAATGACGTTCTTTGGAGAGGGACACAGCACAGCTCCTCCTGCCTCAACATGAGACTTCCATTTCGGGAAAGGTTATATAGGAACACAAAATGGCCCGGGGAGGCATCAGAATTAAGATCAATGATATACCTCCTGACGGATAAAAATGTGAAGGTCACTAGGGAAGTTGCTCTTTATGGATACGTGATTAGAAATGAGAGCACGCATGATCAGGAAACAGCAACAATGATGAGAGTCTTTATATAATATGAATGACTTTGCATGTTAATTTTATTTGGTTATCTGCAAGGTCTTCTTTTCCTGAGAATATTATAGTGGGGATCCTTTATAGGAATTGGCAAATGAATTATATAACACATTGCCTGACGATGGAGATTTATTTATCCTGTTTCCTTCCCTAGGCTATTGGGAGGTACGGATGCGCTGTGGCGGTTTAACTGTTTGGTTATATAGATACAACAATAACCCATGGGATATAGTTTTATACTTTGCAATTGTATTGTTATGTGTTTTTGTCATAGCCAAAGGACTAGCACAATAAAAGTATTATTATTATTATTATTATTAGTTCACTCAATGACGTGGTTATATTTGGGAGTAGCAGAGCACTAGAGTTAACCTTTTGATGAAGTGGTGTACAATTTTCACAAAACACAAGTCAAGAGAAGAGATAAAGATAATGTGAATTGAAAAAATCAGTATGTTCAATTTTTAACTGCCATTTTCACAGAGACAGTGCAATGCTGATAAACTTTTAAACTCTGAATACTAGAGAGCGATAAGTGTCAAACCCATTATTTTCAGTATTCTTATTTGATAATTTTAATAACATTTTCACCAGAGGTTTCTTCCTTTAAAAAAAGCAGCAGCAAAAAATAACTGTTTGCAAGCCAAAGGTTTGCAAAACATCACTCAGCAAACATTTCTGAAAGTATCCATTCACTATGGTTGAACTGAGGTTCCAGATTGCAGGTATTTCTGAAGCTTTCTAGGATTGCAATTAATCTTTTTCCCTACTAAAAATAAAAAATAGCATGTGAGAACAGTCAAGAGCTTATTTCAGTAACAGATTACTCGGGTTAAAATAGGGGCTGATCCAAAGTTGCTGCGCAGCAGGTGCACCTGCGCAACACGTGCGCAGCACGGTACATATTGTGTGCTGGCAGTGGCAGCACCAAAAGTGGCTGGGGCTCAGTGAGATTTCTGAGTGTGGAGATGAGAGAGCAGCTCAAAGCCCTCTTTCCTCCACCCCTCTCCAAGTCCAGCATCACCCACCTGAGTCCACAGCCACAGCTCTGCCTCTCCCAAGATACCCAGCTGCAGCCACACTCAAAGCCCTCTCCCCACTCTCATCTCAGGGCAGGGAGGAGGGACAGGGCTTTGAACATGGCTGGGCACTCATCAGAGAAAAAGTCAGGGTCAGGCAGCAACACTCTGGCAGCGACACTATGGATGCACTCTGCATGCTTACTGTGTACGTGCATTGTGTGTGCACTGCTGGAGTTTGGTATACATGTTGCATATGTTTGGACCCTGGATGAGCCCCTAAACAACTGCATAGTCTTACCTCTGCTAAGTTAGAATTTTCATAATATATCCCTTGTACTAAGTCACCAATTGCACTTGATACGAGCTCCACAACCTGGAAGACAGAAAAGACCAATATTTAAACAGGAGCACTTATTACCAAATTGCCAGAGTATTCAGAAATCTCACTAATCTTGCAGTATCAAGCCTTTGAAAGAGCTACTAATAGCTCAGGAGTTACTAAGAGTTTCTGGCAAGAGTGCTTTGCCACACGATGAACAAATCCAAATTTCCATATTAGAACCTCAAGCAAATTATTTCCTCCTCCTATCAAAACATTAACTTGATATAAATGAAACCCAAGTAACAACTATTATTTTAAAAGTGTGAATTAAGGAAAGGAGGCATTCTCCCACTGCCAACTAGATATTTTACATTCTCCCTCATTCGGAGTTGTTAAAATTCTAATATTCATAACTCACACATAAAGAAGTCAGATTCTATAGAAAGTTAGCCTTTCAAATATGTTCATTTGGTATTCTAGTGCTTTGGTAGAGCATTATGGATGTATTTACTGCATGGCCTGAGGGTCAGCTGTACTACATATACTGAAATCTTCTGCAACATGGGACTATTTAAAATCATATTTATCAAACTGCATTATCTTCAGGGATCAGACTTTTTATTTCATTCAAGTGACGCCTAAAAATCTGAACTTGATCCAGAATGTAAAACAAGCACTCTACAGTCTCACTGGAACTACTGTAAAATTTAGAGTTGTGTGCATGAGCTGTCTTAATTGGAACAAAATACTGGGATTTTTTTTTTTTTGTAAAATCAAATGCAGCCATTTCGAATAAGCACACCTTTAGGCTATCCCCTTTGGTTGCTCACAAAGTTTTAATTTCTTGAATGTTTAATTTCCTATGCGTGTGGTTCTATATCTGATTCTCCCCTCTTTGCTTCCTAAAATTCAGCTTAGCTCTTATTGAATTAAAAGGATTTTGTTTCAGTTTTTATCATTCCTGTAACTGAATACATTAACTTAAATGATATAGCCCAAAACAGCAAAATACTTAAACCTCTAGACATACTTTACTGGTCCACATTCTTATACTAGCTCTGGTATTTACAGCAAGGGATTGCTTTTGAAGCACTAATTCAGATACATATGTTTGGACAGACAAACACATACACACACCTTTAGAAATGGTGCTGATTAAAAGGCAAGCTTTTTCTTCTGATGATTATGGGTTAATTTGCAAGACCTATAAAAACAGCCCTTCAGAAAAAAAACATCGTGTTGCCCTTTACGTAATCAGATACTTAAGAAATATTGTAGCAATATGAGCTGCAGAGGAACTAAAAGGACAATGATCCCACAGTGTTACCAGATGTGTTGAGTTATTTAAGTGGGGAACAGAGAAAATGAGGAACTTTTTTTAAAAAAGGTATCAGATAAGCCCTAGTCCCAAATCCAGGAGGATTGAGTATCGCCAATAGGTCTATGAAAGTCTGTAACCAAAACCCCAGCATAAGATTGTATTACAGTTTATACAAGCAACATCCCAAGATTCTTCTGATGGCTGGGACACATAATACAGATCAATCACTCACTAAAAAATGTTATGGTTTGTGAAACGGTCTGAGCCCAGAGACCTGCACTGGTAATACGAAGAGGAATTTACAAAGACACTGAGTCCTACTCTAAATGTCAAAGTGATAGTATGAACTTTTAACAATGCTTCTGGCTGTGGATAACTAGACCTTTTCCTCTCTCTCCTGAAACTCTAGACAGAGCAGGACAGAGTGAAAGATATATTTTTTTTTAAAATGAACTCCACTAGCAAATTGCAGTTTTACTGACTTAAGTGATTAAAATGATCTCCATAAAAATTAGTTTTTAAATGGTGTCTGATTTTCTACCTTGCCATTTTATTGCCTTTCCTCTACAAAGAGGGAGAATCCTAGGAGGCTCTTTACTGGCTCAGATACAATTTGAACTAACAATATCTGAAATTAGGAAGAAAAGGCTAAATGTTAGCTATACAGATAAAGCTGTAATGTAAACACCTTTTCCTTTCATGTTTCCCGGTTTCTCTTTCTTATAGACCCATAGTAGAGATGACAACTTCCATTTCCAGTGCGGTGTGAGACACTTGTTTAAGAATCTGTCATTTCATCAACCCTTAATCTGCTCTATGAAAGAACATCTGTTACAAAATGTCAGTAGAATATGCAGTAAGTAGTTCTGGAATGTTAGGAAAGGGATGAAAAATGAGGAGCAGAGTTATACATCGAAGGGTGTTAATAAACGAGATATTAGCTCATATTAGCCCACACCAGGTTGGTGTCCACCTGCCCGTTTATTAGGTGTTCTCCCTCACCAGAGACAGGGCCACCATCCATGAACCTGCAACCCCAACTCACAGTGTGATCTCAAAGAATGTGGAGCCCACCATGTCGGTGAATGCAGGCTAATGTGTGCCCCACGTGCCCATGCACTGTCAATTAGGTTGAGGGCACTTCCATGTTGCAAGCACCATAGAGTCATGGGTGGAAATCCTAGAGCATCTGAGAAGCAATTGCTTCCGGCCCCTCTCTCCGTTCTCGCTCTCACTGGTGCTGCCATTGGGAGCTGCTGCAAGTGCATGAAAGACATGCCAGGGGCTGCCTGTTTATTAGGCCAGATGTGCAAACCATGCAAGTGGGAGCTGAACAGACAAAACCCGGACTACAGTGGGCTAACGTCTTGTTACCTAACACCCTATATGGATCCTAAATTATTTTAAATTAAACAAAATAAATAAGCTTGGCAGTATTTTTGGCAGTTAAACGCATGGTTTTGTCAATATCATCATCGAGGGTCAGGCTAAGTAAATGGTCATGCTTTGTCTTAAAGCATTCTAATTTGGTACAGCGAAGTACCACAATTCAACTCCTCCACATTCTTCCTTTTTACTGAATGTGGCAAAACTCTCAAATGTTGGCACACAACCGGGGTAATGAGGAGAGGGAGAAACAGCCATGGAACCTCTGTGCTTAGAAAAAGATGCTGGAAAGAAGATCTCAACCCAAAGATGGGAGAGACATCTGAAGGAGTTGTGAGAACAGAAAAATGGGAAATTGCTCGATGGGAAGATCAGCAGGCTGTTTGTACCTGAATTTTAATGCTATGTTTTCCAATCTTTGGAAATGCCCAGAAGTCCAGCTGTCATCTCCCAGCAACCCTCTGATCTGTTTATTAGAAAGGAGGGTTCTCCTGATCATGTTCTCCACAAAGATACTGGTGATGGGTGAGGCTACTTATTCCTATTTTTCTTCCCCTATCTCATCTCTTTATGATCAATCAAGAATAAGAATAATCGAGGATCTCAAGTAGCATGAATGAGGGGTTCAATACTCAGTCTCCAGTTTACAACAGGTGACTTCTTCCACCCCACCTTTCTCTTCTCTATTCCCCAGATGAGTCTGCTTCCCTATTTAATGGAGAATGTACACTCCCAGAATCCTTTGTGCCCATTCTCCACCTGAACTGTCTTCTCTGTAGAATTATGTAGAACTCTCACTCCTTTGGAAGAGTTCTCCTGAAGTTTTTACCAGATTCTATCTAAGTGAGAGACAGGATGTTTTTAAACAAGCGCCACAGGAGGGGGGGGGGGGGGGGGGGAGAGGAGTCCATGGCTGCTGAGTGGCATGGTTGCAGAGCACCCACACATGTAATGTGCGTGGGGAGTGCTTTAAATGAGTGGCTTCCAGCATGGCTGCAGAGCCCATGGGGGCGGACACCCTGGCCCGCACAAGGCAGTCTGGATTTTTCAGGAATGCTCCATGAGTGGCTGCTGCATGCGACACGGGAGTGTGCCTCCCCACGCACCATCATCACACAAGCAGTGAGGCGCGTGCATGCATCTTGGTTAAAAGCACACGCGTGTGTGTGTGGGGGGGGGGCTTACTCAACCAAGCTCTGCCTCTCATTCTTGGGGACATTTCTCAGCTTCCTAGGATTTCTTTTGGGAGGAGTATACACTATAGTCTCTTTAGACTACTGTTATCTTAAGCGGCAGCCTCTTTCCAAACAACTTTCCTAGCCTTGCCGATGGGTTTTTTCAAACTCAGGGTATTTTCAAACGTGACACCCCGGCCAGTGGCCACACTTACCCCAGCGTGGCCATGGGTCAGGGTGTCAGTGACTGCTTCCACCCCACCAGATGTTTACCATGGGAGGGAGCAGAAGTGACCCCAGACCGTGACAGAGCTAACACAGGAAGTGTGCTGAGCTCCTGGCCAGCACACATCCTGTGTTAAGTCCTGCCACAGTCTGGGGTAGGTGTCCCCGGACCATGGTAGAGAGGGCCATCATGTTGGATGGCCCGCTCCACCTAACTCCAGCTTGTGGCTGGAGCAGTTCCAGGCGGGTGCAGCAGTCTCAAAGGCCACCACATCTGCCTGTCGGGGAGAAGGTGAGGCTGTGCTGAGGAGTGTGTGGGGCGGGGCTGTGCAGACCCATGTCTGCACGTCCCCTGCCCTCTCCCCATCCCTTCCACAGCCCCAGCTGCCTGAACGTTTGTTCTGTGGCAGGGCTTACCTCTGCCCGGGGTGAGGGCTCTCATCCCGGGTTAGGTTTAGGGTGGCATGGCAGGTGAAAAACCCATCATACCCTTGCTCGAAGGTAGTGCTTCAACACATGAAAAGGAAGAGTCAAATACCCCAAATAGTCAAAATTAAAATGAATTTCAGCATAACCTTTATTCAAAATTTTGAAAAATAACCCTTTAAACATTTTTTAATACACATTTAGAATTTCAGTGAAAATAATTAACAAGAATATTCCCTTCCTATGTTTGAAACATTGCAGCACTAAGAAGCTGAAAGTGAACCCAGATTTCTTGATTTTGATTATCTATAAGCAAAGGCAAAAGCGATAAATAGCCAAAGTGCCAAGAAAGGGAGATTTTAGAAATTCTTTCCCTATTACAGATGTTATTACTAGACACAAAAATACGTCTCAGAGGTAATTTGTTTATAACATACAATTTTTAGATTGATCACAACAGTGGCAGCTTTCAGCATGTTGCCACCCTACAAGATGTCAGAGCCCTTCTCTGCCTGGAGTGCTTGAAAAAGGGGCAAGGAAGGACTGTTAGGCCTCTAGCATTTCCTCTCTAATTCAAGTGTTGCAGGCAAGGGGCTTCAAATTCTCCTCTAAACTGCTTGTTCATCATCTATGGAGCAGGAAAGTCTCAGAGCTGGAACAAGCTCTGCAGGAGGGGGAATACTCCAGCTCCCACTCAGCTGCTGAACAGGGAACCTGGAGCACTATCCACTTGCAGATCTTGCATGAATGGGAGCCCAACCCTCACTGAATGGCTTAGAAACTTTGTGAAAATGATGAGAATGGGAGACTGGTCCCAGCCCCCACAGAGGCTAAGTGAAATTGACCCGGAGAATTGAATTCTAGTCAGTTTCACCAATCTTCTCTTCAGCTTGGGCTCTCTTTGGGTGGGGCTGTGGGGGGTTGGGCTGGGGGAAGTGAAAATGACCCACATACAGGAGATTCCCTATCTTCCTGCAGATGGGGCTCCCAGTTTGCTTGGGTTTTTTTGCTGATCTGCTGTTCAGTGAGGAGCAGGGATTCCAGGAGGCACAGAATAGAGCCCTGGTGAAATTGGACAGGCTTCCTTTCCCCAGTCAATTTTACCCTCTGATTGGGATGAATTGCAAATTGCCTTAAGGCTTCTGCCTACCTCTGCCTAGCAATAAAGCTGGACCCAACAACCTTGTTGGGTCCAGCTAAGCTATTTTATTCTTCCTGACCCTCGCTATTTTCTTTCCTTTAAAAAATAATAATTAAAAAAAATATTGTCCCCTGATTTTAGTTCAAAATGTACAAAGCTAATCACTCTCCTTACAGTGATCATCTGTCTGGCAAGAATCTTTAAGAATTCATGTAAACAGAGAACTTGATACAATATATTCATAATGGACCTCTCTGTAGTAAAATGCAAACACCACTACAAGAATGTCACAAGCAACCCTGCTGTAGGTTGGAAGAACAGCATTTAAGAAGTTTATAAAATCATGAAAAAGTAAATAGGGAACCACTGTTTGCCCTTTCTCACAATAAGAGAACAAGGGGACACACTCTGAAGCTAAATGGCAGCAGATCTAAAACAAATCAAAGAAAGTACTTTTTCACTCAGTGGACAATATAGTTGTGGAACTTGTTGATGGAGAAGAGAGTGAAAGCCAGCACCATAACTAGCTTCAAATGGAAATAAGATAAATTCTTAGAGGATAGAGCCATAAATGCCCACTAGTTGGGGCTTAAACCCCTGGCTACTGGTAGCTGGGAGTAGTTAGCAGGAGATGGGTCACACCTCCATGACCTGTACTTGTACTTCTCTCGAGCTACTGTAGCTGGCCACTGTTGGAGACAAGATGCCAGGCTCAATGGACTATGGGTCCGATACAGTATGGCACTTCTTATGTTCTTATATTCTTATTACCTTCTACTCCTGAAATGTCATACTTGTTTCATATTTGTAAGTAATTTACTATTTAATGTATTCATTGTATGTTTTGAAGTGCTAACTATTGTATCTTTTCTCCTATAAACTATTTTCCTACAGCCTCCTGCCAAGTATGTGCTATTATCTATGTATTTAGCCTGCATTTATTTTATCATTTGACTATGGTTTCCCCTCATTGCATTTAAATCTTTGAAATGCTAATGACCTTTCCCTCTAACAACCCCCTCCCAACAGACGTTGGTCCAATAAAAGATATTTGGACGCTTTGTCTTGATCTTTTATATTTGGGAGACCAACATGGCAACCACACTCTCTCAAATAAATAGTCATCTCTCTCAGGAATAGGGAAGTAGATATACGTTTTCCCTCCTGCTCTGCTACCACAATGCTCTTTAAGCAGAGGAAACCAATGTGCAAATCATATTTGCAAATCTGATAGGACAGACCCTTTCAACGGACTGTTCAGCCAGCCAATAATAATAATAATAAGTTTATTGCAAGCAATCATGCTATAGCAAACATAAATAAAACAAAAAATAAAGGAATACAATAGGCCAAAAGACATGATAACATACCCAAACCCCCGAAGGGGAGGGAAAAAAGATACAGAGCCAAAGTAAAGACCATGGTAATGGTAAGAAAAGAGAAAGGAAAAAAGACACTGTCCACAAAATAAATAGTCCATATCATCACCCCTTTATACTGTAATCAAATAAATAAAAAATACCAAGCTTAGTCAATATTTCCCTTCTCCTATTGGCTGAGACCAAAAAACTGGCCACCCTTAGGATTGTGGAGACAATCTTGTCTGATAACAACTGAACTAAATCCGACCCTACTCCGCCCACATTTTTATGTAAGAGTGGCGACAATTTATCCCGGGCTTCCTCATACCACAGGCAACTAAACAAAGTGTGGGCAACTGTTTCCACTTCCTCTTTAGGGGAAGGACATGGACGCTGTGCTAAGGGAATTTTATTAAATCTCCCTTCCAACAGTGCTGATTCCAGACAGTTTAGTCTGGCCCTGGAAAACTGTCTCCTATGATCTTTTAGTACTAGCTTGGCAAGGTAAGTTGCGCAAGCACTAGCGGTGTTTCTTATGGGTAGATAATGATCTGCTAACTTAAAACTAGAAAGCTCTGTTGCAGATTCTTGACTGGCTACATCTGATATTCGCACTGCGAGTATTTCTTTGCCGCTTTGTAGCCTATGGGTAGTAAGATATCTCCCGAAAATCCAAGCAAGTTCACCTTCTGTTCAACCTGCTCATACCACTTCCAAGGCAACTTATCCACTAGTACCCTTTCAGTCAGCTGGGCAGCCTGGCAAAATAGGAGTTTAAGTCAGTAGCCCACCGCTAAAGACCAAACCTGGGTAGACAAAGAGGTGAGAACACGCTCCATTTTCAGCACCACTGATGGGGCATAATTTGGTACTGCCAAGATAGATCTAAGGAACCTTGTGTGTATTGGTTCCAATCCAACAGCGTATTCTAAAGCCCACAAAGGGGCTCCATATAGTAATTTAGCAAAGCATCTGGCACTAAAAACTTTTACGGCCGGTACCACTAAATTACCTCCCTTAGATTAAAAAAAGAAAAGGACGGACATAGAGTCCAACCTTGCTTGAATCAAGGCAGACTGCCTATGGGAGGACCAATTCCCCGAGGCATGAAAAATAAACCCCAGGCATTTAAAGGTCCTAACCTGATCAAGGAGGAATCCATCAAGTACCCATTTATGGAGCAGTTTGCTTCTAGAGAAGACTAGAATTTTGGTTTTTGAGTAGTTGATCTTTAAGGAATTTTCTTTACAAAAATCAGAAAAGGCAGTCAGCTGTCTATGAAGCCCAAACACAACATACAGCATAAGATAGTGTCATTGGCATAAAATAGACATGGGATTTGGGTTTCCCCCCAGATCAGCCAGCCAATGATGCGCGAGACTGCAGTCAGCAATCACAGGAAAGGGTGTAATTGCTTCAGCCTCCCTCTCTGGCAAGTTTAATTGTATTTTAATGTTCATCTTACTGAGAGAGAAAATGGTGCAGAAAAAGGTACGAGTACAGGACCACCAAGCTACATAGCTACAGGAAACTCTTTGATCAATAAACACTGCAAGAAGGGGAAACGTTTAGGGGGGGAAACTCCAACTATTTGCACATGCTTAGGTGCTGACAGACATCAAACTAGGCGATGTCAACAAATTGATTTGTGGATTGAATCAGTCAGAACTGGTCAACCCTGAACTGACATAGATGGTATCTGTAAGTGATGTTAACTATTCTGTGTAGCGTAGACTGTTTGTGCCTGCATCAATAACTGTGATTCAGGAGTACTGTCATTTAGCACCTTACAGATGGAATAGACTAAACAGAGCTGCAGATGTTTGTTAAACTAGCAAATCAACAGCCCACTCGTAGCACTATGAGTAACAGTCATCAGAACCCAGAAATGAAGCTGAATCTCAAAACATTGAGGTTGAGCCATCAAAATTTCAGCCTCCTTGTAAATCTTAGGGATGCTAAAGAAATAAAATTTTGTCCTAAAAATGCATGCAATTAATTTGTTCAAAAATGAGTTGCGTTTTTCTTTCTGTATGACACAGTGCATCATAACATTTGATTCAATTTCTTATTTAGAGCCTAATTCCCTTAAAACCTGACCCCCCAAAAGATTATTTTTAAGACTAGTTTTACCACAGTACAGAAAGATGGGATGATATGTATCTAGCACTCTATTTAAGGGTCGCATGCAACTTAATCTTTCCTAGTAGTAGTAATAGAAGCTATTCGAAAAGGACCTCAGCTGACTGTGCATATGTACAACTGCAGTACTGAAAGTAGTCATCACATACAGATGTATTCGTCTTTTGTGAATAAAAAAATATTACTAAAAAGCATTCAGAAAAAGGTCTCCAAGATGATCATTTCTGTAGTTCTATTTCTGGAGGGAAAAGGAAGATATCTGTTCAACCTGGCTAATTAAAGCAACACCATTCAGACAGAAGAAAAAAATTATTAGTGTTGCTAGCAAGAGTCTGAATGATTGAAAACAAACATTTTGAAATGCTAACTTTTCATTCATGCTCTAATGTTACATTTCAGCAAAGTTCACTTGTGCAGCAGCCTGTCCCAGTGTTACACTGCTTGTAAGCCAGCCGCCTCATTTGCTGGATGTCATGCACAATGCTAATACCTTTTACACTGTGCAGCAGGGTGCAGCTCCCCGGGGTTAAGTCCCTGCAGGATGAGACCCCTGGGTAGTCACTTTCGTGGGGAATTAGCACTTCACTCGCTTGTTGTGGGAATCAGCTCAAAGTCTTTATTATATATACACAACATAGTCCAATGTATATCAGGGGTGCCAGCTCAGTCACCTCACCCCTGCAGTCCCAGTTGGGTCTCTCATCTTACATGAAGCAACAACTGCCCATAGTCCATCTAAGCCAGGCCCGCATGTCCGTGGCTCACATTAAGCCTTCTCCTGGGCATTGCCTTCCCCAATACCTGGGCCCACTCCTTCTTGGCTCTGGTTCTCCTAGTCTTCAGAACCCTAGAGAGTGTCGAGTGGCAAGAGTCCCAGGAGATGTTGCCTGATTGGCTTCCAGAGACTGCCTCCTCTCTCTGGCTTCCAGCCTCTTATGTAGCTAGAGTAAGCTTGGCCAGCTCCCCCTGGCTGGCAGCCCTTAAAGGGCCAGTGTGCTGCCCACTCTATCCCTTTTACTCTCAGCCAGTTTCCAGCTCAGGCTGGTCTCTTGCTATGAAGCTGGCTCCGCCACACCCATACGCATGCTCAGTCCTTCGACTGGCTCTCTCAGCCCCCCTCTTAAAGGGGCCACAGCCCCACAGGACTGCTCCCTGCTACACACTGCAATACAACAGGATAATCATTAAATAAAGAAAAAGATTAATTTTTGATAACATTTGTTATGCCCTCTACAGCTAAGGCTACCCATAGGTTATTAGGCAGTTATAGTTAGCACTACAAGCACTCTTGATTAGTATAATCTACTTCCACAAGTAAGCAGTGCTTTACACCATTAGTGTATCATCCACAGTTATAGGTATAGGGTGGGAGAAGCAGTATAATTTATTTACTGAATGTATATGTCACCCTTCCTGCAAGGCTAACGACTGCTCACAATCCATAAAACACAATGAAATTCAAACAATAAAAGCACACATCCCTCCCCTCAAGCTTCCACCCTCCCCCACAGCCCTACCCAGAAACCAACCCAAGCCCTATTTATCCCTGCCTGTGACATGTTCTTCCAAATAAGGAAGTTTTGCACCGCATCTGGAAGTTGTCCTGGCTTGGGCTCAAGCGAACCTCTTGGGAAGGGAGTTCCACAAAACGGGGGCAGCAACCGAGGACACCTTCCTGCACAACCCCACCCCACAGACAAGGGTAGCAGATGGAACCTGCAAGATGGCACCGCCAGCTGACTGTTGGGGCCACACAAAGGGAAGATGTAATATTTTTTTCATTCACGTTTATTTATTTATTTAAAACATTTAATATTCTGCCCCTCCTGCCGAGGCAGCTCAAGATGGCTTGCAATATATAAAGTACTAGACATATAAAATAAATTACCACTAGAAGATGGCCATGGCAGTTCTGCCACACCATTAGTTAACCTGGAATAGGATGGATGGGCATTACCACCTGACATTTTTATCTAGGGATCTCCCTAGGTTATCTAAGGATCTCCCTAGGTTATTGAACAGGTGGTGGCCTGTCAGCTGCAGGAACACCTAGATCACACCGGCTTTCTTGATCCCGCGCAGTCTAGCTTTCATCCGGGCTATGGCACAGAGACAGCGCTTGTGGCTTTGGTTGACGACCTCCTCGTGGAACTAGACAACGGTCGTATGACCTTGCTAGTTCTATTAGCTCTATCAGCGGCTTTTGACAACATGAATCATGAGATGTTGGTGACATGCCTGCATGATTTGGCCGGGGTGGACGGAACCATTTTACAATAGTTTCATTCTTACCTTACAGATAGATCCCCAGAGGGTGGTGCTCCGGGATTATACATCTTCCCTGGGAGACTTCCCGTGTGGGGTGCCGCAGGGTTCCATTCTGTCCCCTCTCTTGTTCACTGTGTATATTAAGCCGCTGGGGGAGGTGGTCTGCAGCTGGGGGTGGGGGTCTGCTGTCATCAGTATGTAGACAATACCCAGCTGTATTTGTCTCTCTCATTAGACCGAGGCCCTGCTGTTTCCTTGCTGTCCCGATGTTTGGCGGCTGTGGGGGACTGGATGAGGCTGAGCTGGTTGAAGTTCAATCCTGATAAGACAGAGGTGATGGTGGTTGGCGGGGCCAGTGATCTGGGTGAGAGGATCTCCCCCATTATTGGGGGTGTCTGCCCTCCTTTGGTTCTATCTGTGCAGAGTCTGGGGGTGTTCCTGGATCTGAGAGATCACCTCACCCCCCCAGGTCCCAGGGAGGCGCCTGAGGTCGTCCGGGGATGCTTTCCTGGAGGTCTGCAGTATTGGCGGGTCTGTACTGACAGGAGGGCATTCTCAGTGGCTGTGCCATCGCTATGGAATGTCCTCTTACTGGAGGTTTGCCTCAGCCCAGATCTCCTGGCTTTCAGACGTAACTAAGCCCTGGCTTTTCCGCCAAGCATTTCTGCAGGGGGATGGGGGGATTGGGTTAGGGTGGGTTAAGTGTTTGTCGCAGGCCAGTGTTTTAATTTAATTTAAGATTTATATTATTATGTATCTTTTAGCTCTATCAGCATTCTACAAATTCTATTGTATTTTATATTTGTATTTATGATTTTATGTTGTAAGCCGCTCTGGGTCGCCAGAGGTGAGAGGAGCAGGATATTAAAGTTTTTAAAATAAAATAAATAATAAATAATAGATTTAACATTTTATACACACACACTAAACAAGAAATTCAATATTTCTAATGGTTTGAACTTAGGCATTTACAGGTAGATTTACCAATACAGCAAAGCAACACAAGATGACATACCATTGCCAGGGGCCACTGGGAAAGCAAACAGTTAAACTGGAAAAACAACATGGATGTTTTACTCTGGCAGAACAGGGAAAGTCCCCAAATTGTACTGATGTTTCGTCTTCATATTGCAAATGACTTATTGGTTTTAGAGGATTGTTAGTAAAACTGGCATTATGAACTTGGGGTAAGGAAGGGCAGGAGAAAGTCAGTCATTGACTCCCATCCTGAGTTAATGAGACTGTGGTTCCCAACCACTTGAAGTTTAAATATCTTAAGTCATTTTGCGACTTAAGTATAATCCTATGACCCCAGACAGCAATAAAGAGAGGGAAAATATTGCAAATACCAGTCAAGCCATGACTCCATCTCTAGATGCTTTGTTTCCCTTGGAGTCCTGACCAATATTTTGGGAATTCTTTCTTGCACTGGCTACCTATTGTCTACCGGGCACAACAAGGTACTGGTTTTGATCTTTAAAACCCTAAACAGCATGGGACTCACTTTTCTGGGAGATCGCCTGGCCTACCATATCCCATTGCGGTCTCTGCAGTTGGCTGGGGACGTCCGCCTGGAGATACCAATTTGTAACTTGGTCTCCATGGCAAGGAGGGCGTTTTCGGCCACAGCTCCACAGCTATGGAAATCCCTTTCCTAGGAAGTTCAATTATGTCCAGACTTGAGCACCTTTAGGAGGCAGCGTAAAACAATTTTGTTCACAAGGGTGTTTGGCAGTTGGGGTTAGGGTGGGTGAGGTAGGGGGGTTGAGGTGGAGAGTGGTTGGGAAGGATGGTGTGGGGTTATGGGGTGTTTATGCTTTGTTTTTATGGTTTTTGTTTTTATATTCCGTATTTTAATACTGTAAGCCAACCTGAGCCGCCTTTGGCGGGAAGGACATGGCAGGAAGTTTAAATAAACAAACAAACAAACAAACCTTTAAGGACTATCTCTGTGCTTCTGCCTCAGTCCCACAGCAGTGCTACCCTAGAGCATCAGTGTGAAGTTCAGGAATCAGCGTCATGGACTCCCATACTATCAAACACTAATACTTAAAGTAGCCTACAGCTACTCTAAAAAGCAGTGACAGCTAGGTCAAGAAATCAACTAATGAAAACACAAAACCTCTGCCTAGTATCTCTCACCGCATTCAGTCATTATAATCAACAGAAGCAATGCATGTCAATTAGGACTGGTGAGGTTGCAGCTCGTCTGCATACGCTCCCAGCATCCTCGGCTGTCATCGCTCGAGGACACCACGACTCTCCTGGGGCTTGGCCTTCCTGCCGCCCCAAGCTCCACCGACCAGCGGGCCGAAAAGCGCGCGCCTAAAGGCGCGCGCCTTACAGGTACTTTTCTCCATTTCTTTTCTACTGTACTTCCCCCTCCTATCTTACTCACTAACATGTCTGCCCTATTTTCTCGCCTTTTCTTTCCCTCCTCTCCTTCTCCTCTTCCTGTCCATCTTTTTCTTCCTCTACTTTTCTCCTCCCAGCTTCTTCCTCCCCCCAACCGATCACCACTCTCTAACCTCCCCCATACATCCTTTGCTCCCTTGGCTACTTTCTCTCATTGCTCCCCTTCCACTCCTGTCTCTAGCCTTCCTCGATGCTCCCCTTCTCCCAATCTTATCCCTATTCCTCCTGTCTCTAGCCTACCACGACGCTCCCCTTCTCCCAATCTTATCCCTATTCCTTGCCTCCCCCCTCATCAACTACCATTTTTCTGCTCCCTCTGGAACTGTCGCTCATCTATCAGTAAAGCTCCCTATATCCATGATCTTTTCCTCTCTCGCTCCCTCCAGCTCCTTGCCCTTACTGAAACTTGGATCACTCCCTCGGACTCTGTCACGCCTGCTACCCTCTCCTGTGGGGGTCTCTCCTTCTCTCACCAACCCCGCCCTGAAGGACGGGGTGGTGGGGTGGGCCTCCTTCTTGCTAAATCCTGTCAGTTCCAACCAATTTCTCCTCCCCCCTCTCTCTCCTTCCATACCTTTGAGGCTCACTCCGTGCGCCTCTACTCCCCCCTCCATCTACGTGTTGCTGTCATCTACCGTCCCCCTGGTCCTCTCTCTTCCTTTCTTTCTGACTTTGAGTCCTGGCTCACTTTCTTCCTCTCTGTTGATATCCCCACTCTCATCCTTGGTGACTTCAACATTCATGTTGATGACCCATCTCAGCCCTCAGTCTCTCGCTTCCTCTCCCTAGCCTCCTCCTTCAACCTCCACCTTTGGACCAACTCCCCCACCCATACTAATGGCCATTCTCTTGATCTTGTCCTCTCTAGAAACTGCTCTGTCGCTGATCTCTCCTTCGATCCTCATCCTATATCAGACCACTTCCTTGCCTCTTTCAACATTTCCCACTGTCCCCCCTCCTCTTCCCCTTCTCTACGCCCCTTCCGTGACCTTCAAGCTATTGATCCCCTGGACTTTGCCTCCTCTCTCTCTCCCCTTCTTCCTACAGTCTTCTCTTCCTCCTCCCCTGACTCCGCTGTCTCTGCTCTCAACGCCTCTCTCTCCTCCACACTTGACTCCCATGCCCCTCTCTCTTCCCGCCCTGCCTTCTCCCACAACCCCCGTCCTTGGCTCACCCCTAGTATCCGCCACCTCCGTTCTTGCACTCGTGCTGCTGAACGACTCTGGCGCAAATCCCATTCTCACGCTGACTTCCTTCACTTCAAATTCTGTCTCTCCACCCTTACTTCTGCTATCTCCCTTGCTAGACAACACTACTATGCCTCCCGCATTGAGTCCTGTTCTCGGGACCCTCGCCGCCTGTTCTCTACCTTTGACTCCCTCCTCAAGCCTCCCTGTCCTCCCCCTCCTTCTTCCCTTTCTGCTCAGGATCTTGCCTCCTTCTTCACCTCCAAGATAGACAAGATCCGCCTCGACATCGCTTCCCACTCCTCTCTTCCCACTCCCACCCCTCTCCCTCCTCCCCCTCCTTCTCTCATGTCCTCCTTCTCCCCTGCCTCCCTTAAGGAAATCTCCTCTCTGCTCTCCTCCTCCAACCCTTCCACTTGCCCCCTTGATCCCATTCCTTCCCGCCTCCTCACCTCCATTACTCCCACTGTCGCCCCTTCCTTCCTGCACATCATCAACCTCTCCCTCTCTACTGGCTCTTTCCCTTCTGCCTTCAAACATGCCACAGTCTCTCCTATTCTCAAAAAGTCCACTCTTGACCCCTCTGACCCTTCTAGCTATCGTCCTGTCTCACTCCTTCCTTTTGCTTCCAAGCTGCTTGAACGTGTTGTCTACTCCCGCTGCCTTGACTTCCTATCCTCCAACTCCTCCCTTGACCCCCTCCAATCTGGCTTCCGCCCCCTTCATTCTACTGAAACTGCTCTCGCTAAGATCACCAACGATCTTCTGGTGGCTAAATCTAAACGTCTCTATTCCATTCTTGTCCTCCTTGATCTCTCTGCTGCCTTCGATACTGTTGACCACTCACTCTTGCTGGATTCCCTTCACTCCCTTGGCTTTTGTGGCTCTGTCCATAACTGGTTCTCCTCCTACCTCTCTGACCGCTCCTTTAATGTGTCTCTCTCCAACTCCGCCTCCTCCTCCTTCCCCCTCTCAGTTGGTGTTCCTCAAGGCTCTGTTCTTGGCCCTCTCCTCTTCTCGATCTATACCTCATCCTTAGGCAAACTCATTGCCTCCCATGGCTTCCAATACCACCTCTATGCTGATGACACTCAACTCTATCTCTCTACTCCCTCTCTCTCTCCCTCTGTTCAAGCTCGTCTCATCAACTGTCTCTCTGACATCTCTACCTGGATGTCTCAACGTCAACTCAAACTCAACATGGCTAAAACTGAACTCCTTATCTTCCCCCCTCATCCTTCCTCTCCTTCCTCACTGTCAATAACTATTGATGGAGTCACCATCCTGCCTGTCCCCCAAGCCCGTAGCCTAGGCTTCATCTTTGACTCAGCCCTTTCTTTTAAACCCTACATTGACTCTGTTGCTAAATCCTGTCGCTTCTCCCTCCATAACATTGCTAAGATTCGCCCTTTTCTCTCTGTCTCGTCTGCCAAAACTCTTGTTCATGCTCTGGTCATCTCTCGCCTCGATTACTGTAACCTCCTTCTCACTGGCCTTCCCCGGTCTCACCTTTCTCCCCTCATCTCTGTCCAAAACTCTGCTGCCAGGGTCATCTACCTCGCCAGTCGCTTCGACCATGTGCAGCCCCTCCTCTCTTCGCTTCACTGGCTTCCCCTTCCTGAACGAATCCTGCACAAGCTCCTAGTCTTCACCTATAAAGCTCTTCACAACCTTGCTCCCCCCTACCTCTCTGCACTTATCGCCCTCCATACTCCAGCCCGTGCACTTCGCTCCTCCTCTGTCCCTTCTCTCACCCTTCCACGCCTTCCCTGCTCCCCTAAGCGCCTTCGTCCCTTCTCACTTGCTGCCCCCCATGCCTGGAACTCCCTCCCTGTCCACATCCGCCTTGCCCCCTCCCTTCATACCTTCAAATCTCTCCTTAAAACTCACCTCTTTCGCTCTGCTCTGTCTGACTCTTTATCCTGCTGAGCCACTATTCCTATACCTACGATCGGTTTACCCTTATCCTTGCAACATGGACCTGCCTGCTGTCATTCTCATCGTAACCAAGCCAAGTACGTGCACTTGAGACCTCGCATCTTCATGAATGTTAGACCCCTTGTCTCTCCCTCTGTTCCCCTTCCTAAGTCTCTCCCCCAGCTCCTGTCTCTCAGATTGTAAGCCCTAGGGGCAGGGACCGTGTCTATTTTATTACTTTGTAAAGTGCCAGGTACACTGCTGGCGCTATATAAATGTTTGTTAATAATAATAATAATAATAATTAGCGGCAGAGAACAGTCACGACTGGCCGAGGTATGTCTGATGTCACAACAGCCTTATTTAACCCCGAGGTCCTGTGTTGTCGTAATCAATTAGATACAATTAATAACTTTGCTTAATTTGGATCTAATTTCTTTAAATGTAATCTATGGCTCAAGTTTAATTGCATTTTAACTATATGTGCTAAGTTTGAATTGTGTGTTATTCCACTATGAAGATCATTTGGGACAAACAAAAACGGATACAGATCCTAAATTCCTTCCTTAAAGGGATTCAAGGAAAGGGCCAACTTTTAAGGTTCATTTTAATTCAAATTATATAAAAAAACGATATAACATATAGTTGTTACACTATATAACAAATTTACTTGTGGATTCCTAGGTAATTCAGTCTGTACGGTAAGAGTAACTGCTGTTAAGCTAACAGCAGTTACTCTTACCGTACAGACTGAATTACCTAGGAATCCACAAGTAAATTTGTTATATAGTGTAACAACTATATGTTATATCGTTTTTTTATATAATTTGAATTAAAATGAATCTTAAAAGTGGGCCCTTTCCTTAAATTCCTTTAAGGAAGGAATTTAGGATCTGTATCAGGGAACATGTGCTTTGTTTTTCATCTGAAGTAAAGATATTGACTGTTCTGCTTTAAGTGTAAATAGGACTCTCACTTACCCAGGGAGCTTCAACCAACGATTACAAATGCATGCTGAACTGAAGCAACACTAAGGGCAAACCAAGTCACTACACAGCCGGAAAGTGAACTCTTTCACTGGTCAGTCAAAGAAATGTATGGCTGCACAAATGCTGGTATCTATGTACCGCTATAGAGGCAGACACGAGATGGGGTGTTTTTACATGAGCAAGGTGACGGATTGGGTTCACAGCTGCTCAGTGGCATCACCGCGGAGCACCCACAAAGGTGGAGGTAGTGGGAACGCTTCAAACAGGTGGCTCCCAGTGTGGCTACCCTGGCCTTGAAGGCGGAGACCATACATTTGGCTGGCCCGGGACAGAGTTCTCTAGATGTCCCAGCAGTGCTTTGTGTGTGGCCATGGGTGGGTACTCCATGGCTCACAGAAGTGCACATTCAGATGCTCCACCTTCAGACAGGCGATCGGCTCTGTGGCTCCTGGGTGGCCATGCGGGGCAGCATCTCATCTGAGAACACACATACTCTCAGCTAGAACTTAACCATATAGATTTTTCATATGCAGGAGTTCCTGGTCCTGTCACTTGCAAATGTAAGGCTTCCCACACCCCAGCTTGGCAATAAGAATCTTACATGGTAGTCCCCATTAACATAATTGCAAATTTGATGTTTAGTTATTATTTTTTACTAGTGGGTGGACAAAAGTGTTAGTATGTATTGGTTAAGAACTGTGAGTGTTTTAAAGTAAACTGAAAAATAGCGTGTCAAATTAAGTGTGGGATAAGAAGGAAGTTGCTGCTGAACACTTTAAAGAAAGGCAAGTGTGTGTGTTTGGGTATGCACACATGCACATCCAGAGGGCGCCAGGAGAAACTGGAGAATCCACATCAGCACCAGTGCTCCCTTGGGAACAATGTGGTTGCTCACTCTTCCCAATGCTGAGCTTTTTGTAAGTGTGTGTTCTCACAAGCATGCCCGCTCCAGTGTTTCTAACCTCAAATAATCCTCACAGAGTAACTGCTTCCTATCACCACTGTTCCCACAAGCAGTGAGAGCCAGAGGAATTAATTAGTTCCCCCGCTTCCTCAGTTTTTTCCTCCCCTTTGTGGTAGCTGTGCTAGCTGGCACTGTACTAGGGAGCAGGGAAAGCCATCAGTCCTGGAACACAGATGGGCTGTGAGACACAAACTAGAGAGTATTGATGCATGCATGAAAAGGTGAGAACAAAACAACCACACAGAGGTGCTGCTCTGGGATTTGTTCATATGAACATCTTCTCTGGACTAGGACCCTTCCTCCCTAGATTAACCCAGTTTCCATGCCGAGATAGATACCCTCCCTGCTTTAAACTGCTTTATTCATATGAATAGAGAGTTAGGGGACTACTCACATTAGTGAGCAATCACTAATGTAAGCAAGTTCTAAATCACACAAACTAATCCTAAATAGGGGGAAGGGCCAAAACTGGTTTCATTATGAAAAGTGATTTAAAACCATCATTGATCACAGTATCTCTAACCATAATATATCTTTTTAAAATGTGCAGCTGCCAAAGGATTTGTTTAAACTATAAGCCACCAGGAACTCTAAACAAGCACTTATAAATTGGAAATTTGAAATTTATTTATTGATTGAATCAGCAAGCTTTGCTATTTACAATACAAACGAACAAACAAACAAAATTATCACGTGTCATTTCACTTGGTTGAGCCAAATACTGCATTTAAACTGCAGTTTAAAACATTTTTGAACTGTATTTTAAACAACCCTACAAGGGTAAAAAATGGAAGCTTCCCTGAGGGAATTCAGATTTACATCTGCAATTCAATGCTGAAGTCAGTGGTTTGTGTACATCATCATCCTATACCTATCTATAGAAACAAACACACAACCAGCATAAAGAGTCAGTCAGAACACATGTTAATACAGTTACACAGACAGAATCAGTCACTGATCATGTCAACACCAGTTGCCTAAAATTCCAGTCTCTCTGAAACTGGATGTGGGTGAGGCTGCAGATGGACCTGATAAATGAGAGGCAGATGTGCGGACGTGCATTTGCACACACAGGCACACACTGGCCCACATGGTGGGCCTGCAATGTCGTTGGATGATGCCGTGAGTGGGGGCTGCATAGGAGATGTGGAACTCACTCCACTCCAGTGTGCATAGACACGCAATATGTATGTGTTTCTCAAGAGTATAATTTTCCAAATTCCAGGTGTTGTATATATTCTAAGCCATTCAGCTAAACTACGTTGTGCTTTCATTTAAAACAATAATGCATACCAAATAAATAAATTATAATTGACAAACTGTAATATGCATATATAACAAGTATAATCTCAAGCTAAGTTTTGTCAGGCTTTCTCCAGGAATTTATTTTTAAGGCTGAATCTCTATGATTTGAATATAGAAAGACATGATGAAACTGTGCACAAACTCAGCTATACTGACACTGGGGGGTGCCACTTTACTGTGCTAATTAGAGGTTCACCATTATAGCACTACTGTCTTATCAGATAGCCTGTCCTCATGAAGTCTGTCATCTGCACTAATAGAAGGGACACAAATATTGTTTTAGAAATTGGTACAGATAAAAAGAGCAAGCTAAAAAAATAGACCTTCAGCAAAGTCCTCCACCCTCACCCCTTTGATAAAACATCTTTTTAAAATAAGCAGGATTTTAAAAAACAAAACAAAACCAGAAGCAATGGCATTTGTATTACATGCTTCCTGGCAAACTGAGTATCTCCACATTACAACTTCTTCTCTGGCTGGCAAGTAATACAAGATTACTAAATAATAATATGTGGTGATACAGGATAGTACTTATGTCAAATCTGACAATATTATTTGTGCATTGTATTAGTAAGTACAACTAAAATCTGCTCTCTGAAACGGAAGATGGATTGCAGGAGCTGACCTGGTGTATGGCAGCATTACAAATGTATGCTAACACAGAAATGCAAAGTTCTAGTACAACAGGTAAATTAATTCAGTTGGACAAATTTAAATGCAACATCTACAGTGGAAACTTGGTTATCTGGATCTCAGTCTTACCTGGAGATGCTGCTTGTCACCTAGATGTGTAAAGCTTCTGTATGAGTCAAGGCAGTTGCTAGAGGATGAGGGAGAGCATGGAGCAGGAAACCGGCCACTCTGCTCTCTCCCTTCTGCTTCCTGAAGCTCCGCTCCCTCAGCTATTTGAGTGCTCTTCTTCTTCGGGATTCCTGGGTATATCGTTTTCCCTTAATGTACTGGGCCCCAAGATGGTGACTGTAGCCTTGGAATAGGCACCTCTCTCAGGCCATCAGAGGAGCCCACTTTATCAATTTTGCTAACTCTTATCGACATTTCATCAAGGTTTTCTTGGACTTATTAGCCACCATAACCTCATTGTTACACAAGAGCTCTCAGTTCTCCTTGACCTCTGATACCAAGAAGGCCTTCACACAACTAAAAATGGCTTTAAATGCTGCAACAGTCCTGTACACTCTGAGATCCTATAGCCACTTATAGTCAACATAAATTCATGCAACATTGCTACCAGGTAAATCCTTTCCTAGCTCAAGAGGCCCCACAACCTGTTCTGCTGCCCCTGTGCATATTATTCAAGGAAGCTCATTCCCACACAGCAGAAGTATGACATCTTGGAGGGGAAACAGCTTCTGGCCACTCCTGAGGAGTATATGCCTGTATAGGCATATATATATGCCTATACAGGCATATAAAGATTACAAGAACTTGAAAGAGGCTGGGTTGTAGGTGCTCTTTTTCTCAGTTTAACTCACGCTGACATACAGCCCTGGCACTCAGAAAAGCCACACTGATACCCTGTCCAACTAAAAAGAGACCTGTTCCTGTGTTGAGTTCTCAATTTATACTTGGTCCTTGAGTTGGGGGCACCTCAATCCACAGAAACCTTTGGGGCAAAAATCCAGGCAGAAATCCACAGGGCAGCCCGGGGCGGCGAACGACACTCAATACATTTTTTAAAAAACAATTTTAAAAATACAATACAATGTGGGGAAATCAACTCCCACCCCTACCCCTCGCCAAAAGCCTGACGGAACAGCCAGGTCTTACATACATGATGCAACTATGACTGACCTTTTATCCACTCAAGGGGACACTGGCTCAAACCCTGAGGGACCACAACGACTATTGAATGATGGCCTCTTCTACAGGGGATACCACCTTTTTGTTACCTCAAGACAACCACTCTCTGATGTGCTCCACTTAAACCACAAAGCACCTTTGTACAATCTAAAAGATTCTGCTTGTTCTGGTGGCCACGCATGTATGCAGCCACCAAGGCTTAGATCTTCTCATGAGAAGCCTGCACTGTATGAAGTTTACTTTTTCATGTACTCCTGCCCGTACACACCCCAACCCAACCATGGACTTAAATTTCTATGGATTTTATTGTAGAACTATCAGTCTCAAAAGGATACCCAACATTCCCCTTCATGCCCCCCCCCAAAAGTACCTAGTGACATCAAAATCATGCACCTATTCTTAGCCCACATCCTCTAGTTGCACAGCTTAACAAGGTGTATCATCACAGATTGCAGTACAGAAGTTACCAACCCCTTTTATTTAGTGTGAGCTATCACGTTCCTAGATGTGACCCCTTCACACCTCATCCACGTACCATCCACAAATGGAAGCCAAATTTTGGAACAGTACCTCTAGTGATTTGTTAATTTCCATCATGATTGCTGTTCCCTGTTCCCATATACTTAGTTTACCTATGAAAATATGCATCCTATGCTACTTATGGTTACCATGCAGGATACTAGCTGCAGGGGCATAAGTGGGAATTGCCCCTGGTGCAGAAGATGGAATGGGCCCCATGCTGACTCGCTCCACTCCAGTGTGCATAAGCACTCTATATGCATGTGCCGCCCCCCCAACCCCCAGGCGCATGGGCCCCAGTGCAGCTGCACTGGTTTTAGATGTGCTCTGCCTTGCCGCCTGTCGTCTCACCTGTCAAGTCTGTGAAAAGACCTCTCAGCCTGTGGCTGATCTAATTAAGCATTTGTGCAGCATCCACAAGCAACTTAAACACCATCATGAGGCTACAAAGGAAACATACAGCATTTTGCAGACTGAAGGTACTAGGAAGTACCGAGGTTTGTTGTAGGTGACAAAATTAGACTCTTGGCCTACAATCTTAGGACCAGGCACGTTTGTTGTAAGTGAACCATTGGCTCTTGGGGCCATTTGAGATCACCCATCAGACTAACTTGATCAGCTTTTCTAGATCAGATATGGGGATATTGTAGCTCAGGAACCACACACAGCTCTCCAACACCTCTACCGCACCTCTCAGAAG
This sequence comes from Sphenodon punctatus, assembly GCA_003113815.1. Lineage (NCBI taxonomy): Eukaryota > Metazoa > Chordata > Lepidosauria > Sphenodontia > Sphenodontidae > Sphenodon > Sphenodon punctatus. The sequence continues at coordinate 2,060,413 of QEPC01006051.1, read as the reverse complement.
GAACAGCCTGGAGTCGGGGTGTCCCATGTGGCTTCCTCAGTTCTGCCTCCTTCACATGCTCTGCCTAGCACTGGGCGCCAGCGCAGTTCATCAGGGGTTGCCCAGTATTGGGTATTTGCGGCAGCGGCAGCTGTGATAGGTGGCCCCTGTTGGCGTATGGAGGAGGCAGGAAAGGTGAGTTCCCAGTGCTGGGTAGCCTGTGCCAGTGGGTGGTGGAAGCAGGAGGGGTGAGCAGTGTTAGCAGGACTGTGGCAGTGGGAGAGGTGAGCAGTGGGCTACGGTAGGAGCAGGCAGAGGTGGTAGCCCAGGGTAGTGAATGTGCACGCGCGTGCATGAGGGCTAGAGTGACATTTAATGGTGGCTCTTGGCCATATGAACATCTCAGTATTGAAGGTGAGTGGGGTGGTTTGGGGATTGGGCTATGGGGGGTGTGTGTGAGGGGTTTTTGTAAGGTTTTTTAAATGTTTTGTGATTTGCGATCACTCAGCCTCGGGGAAAGGGCAGCATATATATAAATTTAAACAAACAAATGGATCTCTCAATATGCAGCTCTTTGAGTTGGGAACTTTGTTCACCTCGATCTAGATTTGATGATGTATATTGTCCTGAGTCTTCAGGACTCTGTATGCAATATTTTTAAAATGATTATGTATTCTTTAGATTGTAAGCTCTTGGGCAGAGACCGTGTCTATCTTATTCTTTGTAAAGCATCAGGTACATCACTGGCGCTATATAAATGCTGCTAACAATAACAATATCATTAATTATTAATAATAAAATAATAATAATAACATAACAATAACAATAATAAAAAAGACCTAATTCTCAGATAGACAAATATACAAATTCATCTTTAATTTGAGCATCATATTACTAATGCACCCATGTGACACAAGGGAGTAGCCACTTGTTTCCCAGATCCTCTTTGCCATCTAGCTATACCCCCCAATTTACAACACTTGCATGCTGCCTATGCTGCAGCTGAAGCATAAACATATTATAAGGATTTTCCTATTATCCCTTAAACAAGAATTATACCCCAGGAAACTCAGAGTTAAGGTTTCACGTAAAAGAAATACAAACACACCAAGGTATGAAAATGTACATTTAAGGCACCTGAACAACTTCACCCTGTGAATAAACCACTAAATTACCATACAACTAGGATTAATGCATAATAAATAACTTTCATACCAGATTAAATTTGTTTTAAAAGCCACATTACATATTCTAACTTTTGTTTTCCTCAGAGTGGGGGTTACAGTTGTTTCTTAAATTTATTATGCTTGCTTTTGGGATAACTACAAAATCCATGTAAATTTTTTTACCCTTTAACTGCTGATACTTAAATTTAATGCCAGTTAGAGTAACCTTAATCTGGAATAACTAATCACAAGAAAACATCCACAGTGCAGAACTCATCTCAGCATTAACAGAAGTATGACCAGCCTTCCATAAAAGCAAAGTATAGCTTAACATAAACAGTTCCTTTAATGAAAGAAAATGTGTATTAGTTTCCGTGACAAAGAGAGATTTACATGCATAAACTGTTAATGTTTATGCAAACAAAAAGCTTATTTGGTAAACAACATATTTACGCCTTTAGGAATACATAAAGTTAACATAAGGAAATTCATCCAATATATAAACAGTACATCTGTGCCACTATTTATAAACAACTAACGTTAATAAAACAATTTCCCAAGATGTGGACCATTTTTAGATGGAACGTGCCCATGTGCGTCCACCCATCCCCCAAGGACCTGGGTGTCCATGTGAAGACGGCATGTGTGAAGGCACGCACCATCCACCTATGCCCCCATACGGAGCAACCCAGATTTTTCCTGGTTGCTTGTGCGGGGGCATAGGTGAGCAGTGCGTTGGTGCAGGTGCACACCCATCCCCCGCCATGTGAACGCTTCCTCCCCCACCACTAACTGAAAGTCCACTGGTGTTCCACCCAAGCGCACACAGACCCAGCTAGGAAGTGAGTCCATGGTCTCAACTGGGAAACGGCCATGGTCTTGTGGCAGGAGTCCTAAATTTATTTATTTATTTATTTATTTACAAGTTTTATATATTTTTATTGTCTGAGAGTCACCCTAAGCCTTTGGGAAGGGCAGCATATAAATAAATAAAACAAATAAATAAAATCAACTCTTGGTGTTTCGCACAATATATGGAGTGCTCCAGAGACTAAGTTTACATATAGCACATGATTTAAGGGGCTCAAATAGAGAAAAATGTGCGAGGCATCCTTAAATCCTGTCAGAATCATGCAGAACAATTTATTTTTATTTATTTAGTTTTACATTTTTAACACCCCCTTCTCCTGAACACTCAGGGTGGCTCACAACATTGAAATTAAAGAACAAAATATAAAATACATTAAATGCATTAAAATCCCTTAAAACTCCATCATCCCACCCTTTATCCCCACCTACCACCAACTGTAGACCTATACAGTACAATAATACAAAGACCATGAGTACCTTTGACTATTTACCAAAACAAGAAACTTTACAGTTTAAAAAGATGTTAAATGCACAAGTTTTTAAAACTAAAAACTTTCCTCTTCAAAACATCACAAAATCATTTTGACTCTAGCTTAAACTCCAAAAAAACCATACAAATTCATTACAGTTACTATTAAAAAAACATTCAACTCCATACATTGCAACAAGACAAATGCCGAAAAACATGGAAATTATTTCAAAATTTGAGGAATATTTTATATTTTATCCTCATCAACATAAATGTAATATATATATACTTAATTCCTTACCATACATACTTACTCTTATTCATTTTTACCAACTAAACTTTCACATTTTTTCATTATTAAACTTTAATTTATCATAATTCGACAACGAAAATTTTTTCAGAGTGCATTAACACTCTCCTTTACATGTATACAAATTGTATACACTTTATACAATAAACTGTTAACAATGTCAGTGTAGAGAATGTTATAGAATTTGTTGTACAGAATGCAGTTCTGTAAAAAGAGTTAATGCACTCTGAAAAAACTGTCCGTTGTCGAATTATGATAATAAAGTTTAATAATGAAAAAATTCAAAAGTTTAGTTATTGATAAAAATGAATAAGAGTAAGTATGTATGGTAAGGAATTAAGTACATATATTACATTTATGTTGATGAGGATAAAATATGAAATATTCCTCAAATTCTGAAATAAATGCAAAAAAACATGGAAATTGTCTTGTTGCAATGTATGGAGTTGAATGTTTTTTAAATTGTAATTGTAATTAATTTGTATGTTTTTGTGAGTTTAAGCTAGAGTAAAAATGATTTTGTGATGTTTTTGAAGAGGAAAGTTTTTAGTTTTAAAAACTGTTGTGCATTTAATGTTTTTTTTAAACTGTAAAGTGTTTTGTTTTGGTAAATTTCCAGGCTTTGTGCGATATATCAGCACATTAATACATCAGTTGTTGCAAAACTTTTAAGTTGTATATTTTACAGAACTTTTAACTTAAAAGTTGTGCATGTATGAAGTTACTTGTTGCTTATATTAGGGTCAATGGGAATGATCATCCCCATCTAACCCTAGTGTAAACCAAGAGTAACTCTACAAGAGCCAAAGGAGTTTGAGGAGGAACTTGGTGTGTGACTTTTTAAAAAAACATAGCCTCCACATCAAAACAGGTGGTGTTTGGGGAAAGATTCTCTCAACTTCTCCTCCTCCTCCCCCACAACTCAATCTCTCTCCCTCCCCACACACACACGCATGCACTCTTCTCCCCCCGGCTGTCTGTGTGTGTGTGTGTGTGTGTGTGTGTGTGTGTGTGTGTGTGTGTGTGTGTGTGTGTGTG
>QEPC01006051.1:2037251-2056433 GCA_003113815.1 Sphenodon punctatus | reverse complement strand
CTCTCTCACAATCACACATGCACGCACTCTTCTCCCCCCCCTCTCTCACACACAAACACACACGCACTCGTCTCCCCCCCCTCTCTCACAAACACACATGCACTGTTCTCACACACACACACTCTTCTCACCAACAACGCCACCGCCACTTGCAGCCTCACAGGAGATTCAGGAAGGAGTGTAGAGTTTTTCAAAAGGCCCCGCAACGCTGCAGGATGCATGGGGGACTGCTGCCATCTTGCTGTTCCTGTCTGGGCATGCTGGGAAATGTAGTCCTAGCATGCCCAGACAGGAAACATGTTGGTAGCCCCAGTGTCCCTAGTGGGGTCAGCAGAACTTGCAGCACCAGGCCAGTGAGGGGGGGAGAGGGCCAGGGGAGCAGCATAGTTCCTCTCCCCCCTCCATAAGCTGCCAAGCATGCCAGGAGGCCCGGAGAAAAGGGGAGCCCCAGTGTAACAGCATAAGTAAAGTTACGTGACTCTGCTTTTTAAAATCACGTAACTTTATCAGGAGCCAGCTCTGTCACAAAGACTTTACGCTATAGTCAGTTTCATGTCAATTACCCACTTGCCTCAAGAAAGTCAGCAAGAGGAAGCTCTAGTCAGTTTCATGTCAATTACCCACCCACCCCCCAAGCCCACCCTCGCTCCCTACTTTTAACTCCATATGAAAAGTCTGCACCTTTTCAAAAGTTGCAGACTTTTCACTTGGTATGAAAAGGTGCAGACTTTTGACTCCGTACTTTTGACTCTATGAAAAGTCTGCAGCTTTTCATAGGAGTGAAAAGTCTGCAGCTTTTCAAAAGTTGCACTTTTAAAAGTACGGAATCAAAAGTCTGCAACTTTCATAACAAGTGAAAAGTCTGCAACTTTTGAAAACTTGCAGACTTTTCACTTGGTATGAAAACTTGCAGACTTTTCATAGGGAGTCAAAAGTACAGAGAGAGGCCAGGGGGGTAATTGACTAGAGCCTCCTCTTGCTGTCTTTCTGAGGCAAGTGGGTAATTGACATGAAACTGACTAGAGTTTAAAGTCTTTGTGATAGAGCTGGCTTCTGATAAAGTTACATGATTTTAAAAAGTAGAGTCGCATAACTTTCCTTATACTGTGTTTTGTCGGTCAGCAGCTGCTCAAATGCACATGCACAAGCCAGCAGAACCGATTTTTTAATCATTAATAACTTGGTTTTGGCTACACCAATCACTATCATATTACAGAAGCAGTTGTTATTGATCTCATGCTCCAAGCCTTTGACTTTGGGGGCTCAACTCATCCAGGGGGAGGAGATATAGATGATTCAAAATTGTTAGGACGTGTGCATTTTGACCACAACCAATTAACTTTTAAACAGTCATAACATTTTATTTTCTGGATGGATCGTCTTCAAACTTTGTGTGTATGATGGTCGTCACATAGATAAATAGTCATCGATACATTTTCAGAAAAGTAGCTCAAGCGTTTTCCTCAAAATTGGGGCTTCAGCAGTCCCCTGTTTATAATGGAGAGTGGCTGCGCATTTAACTTCCTTACAGCTATCACTGTAAGGCAATATAGCTACTGACTTACTATTGGGGAGGGCATCCTGTCACCGCCCTGGTGAAGGAACCACCAGGGGGTGGGGGTTGGGGGACACAGCGATAGGGGTCGTCCTTGGGCACGGGAATTACTGTCCTCAAGGGCAGGTGTTGTCCTCACGAGTTGAGGGACTGGTGGTTATTGCCTGTCCCTCTTGTCCTGCCCTGGTTCAGGTAGCCGAGGCATCTGGGGCCTCTGGCCTTTCACTGATGCTGTTGAATGCAAGGTCAGTAGCCAATAAATCATCTCGGATTTGATCCTGGATGAGGCTGTTAACCTTGTTTGCATCACAGAGACCTGGCCGAACAATGAGTCAGGGCTGATTTTGGCTGACCTGGTTCCAGCCGGGTACTCTGTTCAGCATCAGCCTAGGCCAGAGAGATGGGGGGTGTAGCTATTGTTTTTTGGGAGAGTTTGCCTGTCAGGAGGTTTTTGGGCAGACTGAGTCCAGGATAGAGGGCCTCCATCGTATGGTTGATTTGGCCCAGGAAAGATTGGGGATTCTGCTGGTGTACCGTGCACCCCACTGCCCGGCAGCATCCCTGACCGCTCTAGCTTCCCTGGTCTCGGGGTTGATCTTGCGAACTCTGAGACTTATTGTCTTCGGAGATTTCAACATTCACATTGAGGCCAAGTCGCATGGTGCGGAGCATGGCAACCATGAGCCTGTCCCAGGTGGTGCTTGGTCTGACTCATGGGGAGTGGGGGGGGGCATACTCTGGACTTCTTGTTCTGCACTGACCTTGAGTCAGGGGGTCTGATGGTTTGGGGTGTTGCTTGTTCACCCTTGTCATGGTCGGACCATTACCTCGTGTGGGCTTCTCTACCAGAGCGCCTACCTGACTGTAGGGGTGAGGAAATGATTAGGATATTCCACCCTTGAAAGCTGAGGGACCCTATTGGGTTTCAGGCAGCTCTGAAGGAGTTGCCCACTGATCTTGGTGACTGCTCCATCGATGCCCTTGTGGCCCTTCTGGAATGACTGGCTGGCTGGGGCTATTGACTGTACACCCCCCCCCACCAGCCCCAACTCTGGCCCCCCTCTGGCTGCCCCGCCCAGACAGTGGGGGAGACCCCCACCCCCCGCTCTCACTGGGTGGTAAACAAACAGCTCCCTCCCAGGGAATCATTTCTCCCCCCTCTCGCTGGGGGAAAAAACCCTTCCCCTCCCTAACCCAGTCCTTTCCCCCTCCTTCTCACAGAAGACAGGAAACATACTCTATCATCCATCTAATCCCAAAACCATCCCCCCAAACACCCTCCCCCTAGCAAACCCCTTCAGTCAATCACCACGCTAAAATACCCATGCCCACCAGATAAAACACTCAAGTCTTCTATAATCCAAACAGTCTCCCGTCCCAGCCCCCCAGGACCCACCAAGGGTCACATGGTTCTTAGGCGCACGCCTGCAGTGCTGCCGGCAGGCACACCGCTTTCCAGTCACTGTGTGGGCCAGGCTAGCCAGAAGTCGCTAGGAGGAATCCCTGGCCCTGCCCCCTCTCCCTCTGCCACTGGGAGGGGGGAGATAGCAATAGTATGTTTATGATGTACTTCGCGTATAAAATCACTTGCATTGAACATGACTTCGACTCCACCTTTGTGAGGACAGTGTCAGAGCCAGAGGTTAGGAATGCTCTGTCTGGTCAGTGTTGATGGGATTGATTTCAATTGGTGATGTCTAAGGCGGGGGATGTGCTGGGATCTATTCGGGCCACAATGTGCAAATTGGATCCTTGCCCATCTTGGCTGGTTAAGGCCAACAGGGAGACGGTAGAGCAGTTGCTGGCTGGGGTTATCAACACTTCTCTTGGGGGAAGACTGCCTGAGGGTATTTTCAGACATGACACTACCACCCATGGCCACAATTACCCCAGTGTGGCCACGTGTGGTGGTGTCACATTTGCTCCCACCCACCAGATGTTCACTATGGGTGGGAGCAGAAGTAATCCCAGACTGTGGCAAGGCTAACCTGGGATGTACACTGGGCTCCCTGCCAGCATACATTCCAGGTGAAGCCCTGCCATGATCTGGGGTAGGCTTCCCCGGACCATGGTAGAGCGGGCGATTCACATCTGATGGCTTGCTCCACCTAAATCCAGCCAGTGGCTGGAGCAGTTCCAGGTGGGCGCAGCGGCCTCATAGCCCACCACACCTGCCTGTCAGGGAGGAGGTGGGGCCGCGCTGAGGAGCGCGGGGTCATGCCAACGCACATCCCCTGCTCTCTTTCCACACACTTGGCTGCCAGAATGTTTTTTCGGCAGCAAGACAGACCCCAGCCCGAGGTAAGGGCTCTCACCCTGGGTAGGGTTTAAGCATGGTGGTTCACTGAGCCGCCATGTTTAAAAATACCCTGAGTTGCTTAAGGCGGCTGCAGTCTGGCAGCTTCGCAAGAAACCATCCTTGGACACTGATTCCCTGGCGAGCTATTGGCCTGTCTCTAGCCTTCCCTTATTATGTTATTGAACGGGTGGTGGCCCGTCAGTTGCAGGTGCATCTAGACTGTATCCGTTTTCTTAATCCTTTGCAGTCAGGCTTCCGTCAAGTTTATGGCACTGAGACTGTGCTTGTGGCTTTGGTCAATGACCTGCTAGTGGAGCTGGATAAGGGACGTTCGACCCTGCTGGTTTTACTTGACCTCTCAGCAGCTTTTGATACAGTGAATCATGAGGTGTTGGTGACCCGCCTGCAGGACCTTGCAGGGTTGAACAAGACATTTTTGTAGTGGTTCCGTTCGTAACTGATAGATCTCAGTGGGCGGTCCTGGGGGAGTGTGTCTCTTCCCCTAGGAGTCTTTTGTGTGGGGTCCCGCAGGGTTTTATACTGTCCCCCCTCTTGTTCAATGTGTACAGGCAGCTGCTGGGGGAAGTTGTGCGTTGATAAGGGTTGTCATCAATATTTAAATTTTATTTATTTATTTAAAAATTATATCTCGCCCCTCCTGCCCACAGGGCAGCCCGGGGCAGTGAACAACACTCAGTAAAACAATATCAAAATTTTAAAACAATTTTAAAGTATGTGGGGAAACCCCACCCCACCCCTACCCCTCGCCAAAAGCCTGACGGAACAGTCAGGTCTTACATACACGCTGAAACAGCAGGAGAGTGGGAGCCAACCGAGCCTCCTCCGGGAGCGAATTGCACAGCACAGGGGGGGCCACCGAAAAAGATCTAACATCGGTGGCCACCCGCCTCGCCCGGGGAACCTCCAAAAACGCTCCCACCGACGATCTCAAGGGTCGCACGGGCCCATGGGGAGTGAAACGGTCCCGCAGATAAACAGGTCCCAGGCCGTGAAGGGCTTTAAATGTTAAAACCAGCACCTTGAACCTGGCCCGGTGCTTTATAGGCAGCCAGTGCAGAGCCCGGAGCACTGGTGTCATGTGCTCCCTGTGACCCGTTCCCGTAAGGAGACGGGCCGCGGCATTCTGCACCAGCTGCAGCCTCCGGACCAGCCTCTCGGGCAGCCCCACGTAGAGTGTGTTGCAGTAATCCAGCCTCGAGGTGATGAAGGCATGGATGACAGTGGTGAGGTCGGAGTCTGAGAGATACGGCTGAAGCCGCCGGACAAGATGTAACTGCCGAAACGCACTCTCCGCCACAGCCACAACCTGAGATTCCAGGCTGAGCAGCAAATCGAGGAGCACACCCAGACTCCTCACTTGAGAGACCATGGGAGGGCGAACCCCCCCCCAACAAGAGGAGATTCAACCACCCCCAGGTCCCCCAAGCCCTCGCCCACCAACATCACCTCCATCTTGTCAGGATTCAATTGCAGATGGCTCGACCTCATCCAAGTCCCCACAGCTGACAGGCACTGGGAAAATAAGGAGACTGCATGGCCTGGGTCGATGGAAAAGGAGAAGTAGAGCTGAGTCACCTGAAACCCCCTCACGATCTCCCCTAACGGCTGCATATAGATGTTAAACAAGAGGGGGGACAGAATGGCACCCTGCGGGACTCCACATGTGAGGTCCCGGGGGGGAAGACGTACAGTCCCCCAAGACCACATAGTGAGTTCTCCCGGCCAGGAATGAAGGAAACCAGTTCAAGACCGTTCCACCAATTCCGGCACGGTCCCTCAGGCGAGTCACCAACACCTCGTGATCGACTGTGTCGAATGCAGCCGAAAATCTAGCAGGACCAGTAAGGTCTGACGACCCTGGTCCAACGCCAGACAGAGATCGTCAACCAAGGCCACCAATGCCGTCTCTGTACCGTAGCCAGGCTGAAACTCAGACTGGGAGGGATCAAGGAAACCGGTGCGGTCCCGGTGTTCCTGGCGCTGCCATGCCACAGCCCGTTCAATAACCTTCCCTAAAAAGGGAAGGTTAGAGACCGTACGATAACTGGCAGAAGCATCGGCATCAAGAGATGCTGATGATACTCAGGTGTACCTCTTCTTTTCATCAGACCGAGGCCTGGCCGTATCGGTGCTTTCTCAGTGTTTGGCGACTGTGGGGGACTGGATGAGGACTAGCCGACTGAAGCTGAATCCTGACAAGACAGGTGATGCTCGTTGGTGGGATCAGTGACCTGGGTGAGTGGGGATCCCTTGTTATTTATTGAGTCCGCTTGGTCTTATCAGCTCACGTTCTAAGCCTTGGAATGCTCCTGGATTCACAGCTGCACATGGATGTCCAGGTGTTGGCTGTGGCCAGGAGCACTTTTCGCCAATTACATCAGGTGCGGCAGCTCCGTCTGAGTGTCTTGGATTCTGATCTCACCATCATCCATGCATTTGTCACCTTGAGGCTGGATTACTGTAATGCCCTCTATGTGGGTCTGCCCATATTGACGGTCCGGAGACTGCAGCTGGTGCAGAATGCCGCAGCCTGTCTGCTACGGGGATGGGTCGCTGGGAGCACATTCAACCACTGCTCTGGGCTCAGCACTAGTTGCTTGTTGTCTTCCGGGCCCGATTCAAGGTGCTGGTTTTGACCAATAAAGGCCTGGGTCCTAAGCTATCTGAGGGACTGCCTTACTTCCTGGGCCCCAGGGTGGCCTCTGCGGTTGTCGGGCGTGCCCTCCTGGAGGTTCCACAGGTTGGTGCGGACCAACAGTGGGCATTCTAGGGGCCACACTAGTGCTGTGGAACTCGTTACCAGTGGGTGTCCATCTCACTCCTAATCTTCTCACCTTCTGGTGTCAATGCAAGGCATGGCTCTTCTGCAGGCTTTTGGTGAAGGGGACAGGTGTTGGGGGATTTAGGTGTGGGTGGGTTACTTGTGAGTATTTTTCAGCGCAACTGAAGAAGTTTTTACTGGATTATATTGTTTTATTGGACGAATTTTTATTCATTGTTATTTTATGATGTTTTATTGATGTTTAACTGTAGATGACTGTTCACTGCCCCAAGCAGTTACTATATTGCCCTTAGGGTAGAGGCAGGATGGGGCGGAACATAAGTCTATTAAATAAATAAATAATTATTATTACGGATATGTTTACCTATCATTTTTTGCGTACTACAGAGATGTATGACTGTACAGTATATTCCATACCTATCCTATGCACTACATTCCTTGTTGCATCTTCTATGCAATATAAGTTTTAAGGAGTTTTTATGAGTTTTAATTAAAACTCAACATACCTCTCAGATTTACATGCAGTTCAAAGAAGTACATCTGCTTCTTGGTCAGGTTCAAGGACAGCACATAAGACTAGGCTGATTGGTAAAGCAAAGAGCTCTGTCACAGGAGTTTTGAGATTGTACAGAGCCTCAAAAAGCTCGTGTGCGCAATCGGTGATTAAGGTCTTTAGGACCAAGGTCCTGCTCCAGGTTTTATATGGTTCAGAGATCTGCTCCCCAAGTTACTCCAGGGAAGCTGAAGTTGTCCAGATTGAACCAATTTTTAAGGGGTATATTTATTTATTTATTTAGTCGTTTTTTATCCCGTTCCCTCCTGCACAATAGCAGCTCGGGCGGCATACAACAACCATACAATAAAACAGCAATATAATATACCAACTAAAAATCATCAGTAAAACCATCAAATACTAAAAAGAGTGGAAAGCAAAAACGAACCCTCCCCCAGTCTCCCTCCCCAAAGGCCTGGCGAACAGCCAGGTTTGCATTGTCTGTGAAAGGAGGGGAGGCCTGGGGCCGAGCGGGCCTCCGTCGGGAGGGAATTCCACAGCCTAGGTGCGGACACCAAGAATACCCTTCCCATTGTCGCCACCTGGGAAACCCGGGGGACTTTGAGTTGGGCATCCCCGGAGGACCGCAAGGGTCGAACCGCGGCCCGGGGAAAGAGGCGGTCCCACAGGTAGGCGGGGCCCAGACCGTTTAGGGCTTTAAAGGTCATTACCAACACCCTGAATCGAGCCTGGAAGACAATAGGCAGCCAGTGCAGAGAAAGGAGCACTGGTGAAATGTACTTGCGACGACCTGTCCCCGTTAGAAGACAGCCCACTGCATTCTGCACCAGCTGCAGTCTCCGGACTGTCACCAGGGCTAGCCCCAAGTAGAGTGCACTACAGTAGTCTAATCTCGAGGTGATGAAGGCATGGATGATGGTGGCCAAGTTGGAGTCCGAGACATATGGCCGAAGCCGACATACCAGATGTAACTGGCAAAAGGTGCTCCCTGCCACAGCTGCCACCTGGGAATCCAGGCGGAGCTGTAAATTGAGAAGCACCCCCAGACTACGAACCTGGGTGGCTAAAAGGGGGCAGACCCCATTTATGACAGGAGCCACCACCCCCTTAGCCTTTCCCACCAGCATCACCTCCGTCTTGTCGGGATTCAATCTCAGATGGCTCGCCCTCATCCAATACCGACCGCCAACAGACACCGGGTAAGCACAGAGACTGCCGGGTCTGGGTCTGCAGAAAAGAAGAAGTAAAGCTGTGTACCGTTGGCATACTGATGACAACGTACGGCGAACCTTCTCACGACCTCGCCTAATGGCTGCATGTACATGTTGAACAGGAGAGGGAATAGAATAGAACCCTGCGGGACTCCACATGTAAGATTCCGGGGAGATGATGAACACTCCCCTAGGACCACCTGCTGAGTTCTCCCGGCCAGGAACGAGCAGAACCATTCAAGAACAGCCCAGCCCAGCCCAGCCCTGCAGATGAGCCATCAACATCTCATGGTCAATGGTATCGAAAGCTGCCAACAGATCTAGTAAGATCAAAAGAGATGATCTGCCCTGATCTAATTCACGGTGCAAGTCGTCGACAAAGGCCACAAGCGCAGTCTTAGTGTCAAACTCAGGACGAAAGCTGGACTGAGAGGGATTCAGAAAATCGACTTGATCAAGATGCCCCTGAAGCTGCTGAGCCACCACCCATTCAATAACCTCCCTAAAAAGGGAAGGTTAGAGACTGGTCGATAGCTGACAGGGGAGTCAATGTCAAGAGATGGTTTCTTGAGCAGAGGCCGCACCACCACCTCCTCAAGACGGTCCGGCACTTTGCTCTCCCCCTAAAGGAGGCATTGACAACCCTGACCAGCAATGGTCCTAAGTTCTCCTGGCAAGGCTTGACCAGCCAGGATGGGCATGGATCTAATTCGCAACAGGTGGCTCTAACTGTCCCAAGGACATCCGCCATGTCGGTGAGCAACACCCACTGAAATTGATCCCACAAAATCGGACCAGACGGGGCTTCCATAACCTCAAGATCACTCCCTGCTACAAGTGCGGCGTCAAAATCATGATGAATACAAGCGATTTTATCCCCGAAAAAGTCAGCAAACATGTCACAGCGAGCACTGGAAGATTCCAGTTCCAGGCGGAGCGAGGTCGAACTGACCAGCCTCTGCACCACCCAGAAAAGCTCAGCTGGACATGACTTCGCGGATGCTATGAGGGTAGTAAAGAACTCCTTCTTTGCTGCCTGCACGGCAACAGCATAGGCTTTTAAATTAGCTTTATGCTGCAATCGGTCAGCTTCAGTGCGAGTGCAACGCCACCGTCACTCCAACTGCCGCCCCTCCTGTTTCATCCTCCACAGACCCTCTGTAAACCAAGGGGATCTGCATTGTTGGCATCCAGGAAGCAGACGCCTGGGAGCCGTTTGGTCAATGGCCTCAGTCAGCAAGATGTCCCAAAAAGCTACGAGGTCATCGAGTGCACGGTCACTGAGATTGGGAGGTAATTCCCCTAGAGCACACCAGAACCTCTCCGGTTCCATATGTCTCCGTGGGTGAACCAACCAAACTGGTTCCGCACCCCTCCGGGGGCAGATATGCACCAGGAGACTGGCCCAGAGGAGATAATGATCCGACCATGACAAGGGTACTGTTAACACATCCCACACCACCGGGTCCCCTGCCTCAAGGTCAGTGCAGATCATCAAATCAAGGGTGTGTCCTCCATCATGTGTCGGGCCCACAACCTTCCAAGGCACTCCTATGGTTGCCATAGCAGCCATGAATCCATGCTCCACTCCCCCAAGATTGGTGTCAGTGTGGATATGGAAATCCCCAAGGACCAAAGCCCTTGGAAATCGCAAGACCACCCCTGACACCAATTCAGGGGGTTCCAGATGCTACACCACTACACCTTTCTTCTATGCTGAAAGTGTGTCCCATCCAGTGGCAGTACTGGCAAACGAAAGAGCAGTGGCTTGCTTACTTGAACAAAATTCGTAGTATGGAATGCACTCGACTGCCCTATAAATGCTGGCTAGAGCAGGTCTGCCATGAGGGAAGTAAAAGTTATTTTACTAGAAGTGGCTTTCCCACTAATTTTAGCCTTATGCTGAAAAGTAGGTCATTTATGGTGGACATCAAGCAACGACTTATAGATATCTCCAATCAGGAAATGATGGCCAGAATAACAGAGATAAAAAAAATAGCACCATGGTACCCTATAGTCAAATTGAATTTAATACTGGAGCCATATCTTATTCATCTGCGTAATTACCAACTCTTCAAGATGATGACGCTATCTCGTTTCTAGTTGTTTGAGTCAGCAGTTACAAAAGGTAGAGCTGATGGAGTAAACTACTGTGACAGACTGTGCTCATGCTAGCTTTCTGAAGTAAAATCTCAAACACATATTGCTGGCATACCCCCACTATATGAGGAGTTAAGACTGCTGGATTGCCCCTGTGTTAGAGGCAAGGCCTCTGACTATGGTGCAGCAGAAGATCTTTGCCTCACTTGCTACTAAAGAATCTGCAGTCATGAAAGCTGACAGTCTTTTTCTCCTGCTGGCTCTTAAGAGGAGAAAAGTTCTCAATGAAAAATATAGTAAATTTGGCTCTGCTGTCTGTTTTAATTGTAGAGGGTTATGTAATTTTATCTTATGTCTGTGTTGAAATGTGAAATAGCTGTAATAAAATAATAATAGTAATAGTAATCTGGAAGTACACATCTGTTCTGTGTGAAAAAAAGTATTAGGCTATAAGTGAAATCAAAGGAGTTTCAAGACCCAACAGTATTTTTTTTCTTACAGGAGATAAATTACTGGATGAGCAATTCAAATGGAGTTTCTAAAACTTCCCCTTTTGTGAAATCAAGTTGAATACATTATAAAAACCACTTGGAGACTTCCCTTTTATGTCTTAATTAGTGCATCTGTTTAACAGATATAGAAACAATTTGAATGAAGTATTAGTTATGCAGTTGCATAAATTTATTTATTTAACAACCAAAGAAGAGGAGAGGAGAGGCTTCATAGGTTAGGGCTCTTCAGCTTGGAGAAGAGATGACTAAAGGGGAAGCCACACAAGCCAGGAGGGACTGATCCCTGACACACCCTGGGATGGGCAATTGCAGCAGCTATGCTTTGGGGCCAGCGCAGAGACCAGGGCAGATAGTCTGTAGAGACACAGGGTTAGATGCCTAGACTCCTGCAGCAGTGCAGGATTGGACCCCCTGCCGTTGTGCAGCTGTTGGGGGGGGGGGGCAGAAGAGTGTGCACACACTTCTTCCCCTGCCCAACAGCTGATTGTGGGGGTAGTGGAGCTTGGAAAAGGGCACATGCTCTTCCCAGGATGATCATCTATTAGGCAGGCGGAAGGAGCACGCTCCTCCAGACCCAGTCCACAGATACCCACCTCATGGCAAGGCTACATGGCCCGGTCTCACGGGAGGTGGGCCCTTTAACCCACTTTGGGCAGTGTTATCCCACTTTCGGCAACGCTAACATGCAATGCGTTCCAGCCTTTTTCGGAAAATGCATCTCGCGTTAGCTGGATGCCTGCAGCTAACATGGGGCAGGCCACCTTGCCAACTATATGTTGATACGGTTACTTACATTATGTTCAAACTTAACAGCTATCAGGTCGCCGCGCCTGTTTGAGTCTGGCTGGTAGAGCCCCACTTTGCTGTGCCCGACCAGCAGTCCAGTTACCAGAAATCTCGTGGCAAACACATAACAGTTCCTGTATAAAGTAACAACCTAAACAGGTGGCAAGCATTAGGTCTGTGGACATCCTTTGCTTAAACAACAACAAAAACCCAAAACACACACACACAAAAACCACCAAGAAAAGCCAGTCTTTAAAATGCCAAAAGTAGTGTGAATTAAGTAGCAAGACTGAGCAAGCATCCATTCAAGACTTGTAAATATCAGATTAACGTGCAGACCTCCACAGTAGTAAATTTGTAGTAAAGACTAAAGAATTCAGTATGCACCTCCCAATACTTTGTATTACCTCAATCATCTCAAAATCACAAATAATTGTGTATTGTTGTCACAAAGGTTATCTGAAACTCCTTATTTGCACTGAAGCATTTTATCTTATTGCTTACAATTCATACAAATTTTATGTAAGACCAGAAAATCTGATTACGGCCCCAGAAGAAATTACAATAGTAAATCAGTTGTAGGAAATTGCAATGCTTCCCTCAATTTCCTAAACAATATTTTTCAAACTGTTCTATATATATCCATGTTTGAACAATATTGAGATGGTTATGGCTTGGCACCACCGCTGTGACTGATACCAAGGTTTGCATGAACACAACACACAGCAATCTATCTTGGAGGAGGTCATGTAATTTATGGCTTCACTACTGGCATTTTAATATATCTTTAGTTCACGGTCCTATATCCTGAAGTGGTTAAAAAAGAAATTAAATTACTCTTCTGAATTATGAAAACATGTGAATGAGAACCATAAGCATTAGTTAAAAATAAACATTTGCAGGTCTTTCCTCCTTTAGTCTTGGATCTCAAAGACATCACTACAGCCATATTCTACAACTGTAGCAAGAAAAGGAAAATTACTACAAGATTAACAACAATTCCTATACTTAATGTTATTTAAAAATCAAAGTGTTACCTAAGGCAATTACCTTACAGCCTTTCAATATCTAAAGGAAAAAGCCTAAGGGAAAATAATTGACTTTGCTAATTTTACCCCTGGCAATTATAAAATAGCTCTGCATTTCATTATGACTGCAGAATTTCATATCTAATTGTCAGTCCTGAGAGAAATACAGAGATAAATGCACCACACAGAAGCTTAGACAATAGTCTGTAGCAGCACAATAAAATCAGTTCAGTACTAATGGTTTAAGTTTAAACTTAAGCGCTCTAGTTTAATTATAATTCATACAATGTCATTAATTACTGAAACAGATACACATGGCTATGAAGAAGTTGTAGTCTATCCTAGCCAGTACTGTTTATAATGTATTCCACATTTCCCACACACACACAAACCCATTTCATTAGCTACCAAATGTCACAAAAACTGGTACCATAACAGTTACCTTTCTCTCAAAAGAGACAGAAGATTATGCAGAAAAACATCATGGGTATTTTATGCTGCTGCAAAACTGACGCACAGATCTGAAAATTCACCACTTTAAAAAGAATAAATACGGTATGTTTAAATCAGTGCACCTGTCAAGGTATTTCTATAGTCTGTATTTCAATAGTCTAACTTTTCCAGCAGGTTTGTAACTATGAAAGCGAATGATTTAGTCAATCAATCAGTTTCCATAATGGTATCACACTTATGGTATGTACTGTAGAAGCTATGAAATCATTTGGATGTCAGAAAAATGAAAAAAGTGTTAAAATGTTTTGGCAGAGTTTTCAGACGTGCAGTATAATGATCACTGGAAAAAATAAAGCATATCTTTGTTTCCTATGTCTCAATTTACTGCAGATTAGATTCATGGAAAGTCTTAGGTGATTATACCCTTTTCCTAGAGCAATTTTTGATTTACTAAAGTCAGAATAATATATGCAGTGCATTTCCCCCAAGTTCTCCCTTAGTACGAGTTAAAACCTAAGATTACGTGGGGCTAATTTCTCCCTTGACCTGCAATACAGACCTCGTCCAGAGGAATTTAGTCAATAATGGACAGGAAACAAATATAATAATGTTCATACTAAATCAATTTGCAATGCGTTAATAAGGGTTTATCCAAAAACCACTATTTACAGAAAATACTTTTGAATATTTAAAATCAGTGCTTTTTCTGATATTTAAACGACTATTAACATAGGGTGAATGGTGATTTTCCTTTGCTTATATTAGGCATCAACTCTGCCTCTCTCACTAAATATAGCACTTTTTGAGGAATACAGCCATTTTCACTGCCAAGGTTGAGATTTGTGTATTATGAGAACCTAAGCAGAATGGAATTATTAGCTTCAGAAATGGCAAATATAGTTATAAATTAATATTGCACGGTGTTTAATATTAAAGAGATGTATACATTATACACATAGGCATGTAAACAACAATTTCCTTATTTGTGTGTTTACAATATGTATACACAGATGCATACACTAGAAACTCCTTTATCTAAACACCTCTTAAGACATGTTTTCTGTTCACATAAAGAGAAGTGTCTGGATCAACAAGGGTTCCACTGTAATAATAAACACTGTTGTATTTAAGCAATAAATATTATTATTAATAATAATATGTTGTTTTTAAGCATTGTGGTAGACATAAGACATGTCCAGAAATAAGGAAGGGGCCAGATTAAAGGGTTTCTTCTGGATATATTTCATGCTTATAACAGCCCCACATGTGGCTGTTTCTACATGATGAACAGCGATTCCTATCTGGTAAACTTTCAGACACTTGGACTAAGCAAAATGTCTGCAGCTGTCCTTTTAAATGGTAATAATAATATAATACATATATTTTTAGGGCATCTGATACTTAAGATCTTTGGGATATTGAGCAAAAAGGCTGCACTGAACAAAGTAACAAAGACTCCCTAAATGCAAAATCAGCAGAACCCAGTTCTCTCCTTTCTCAGCACCATGTAAAACTAAAGAATACACCAAACTATATATGAAGAGGAGCCGTCCAGGAAGATGTCACATGCATCAAGGACACAGCAGCATACATTTTTTCTGACCAACATTTCCTTTCACTCAGCTCCAGTGCTTCAGCACACGTTAAGACCTCAACAGTGGGGGATTTGCTTATATACTGTGGTAGATGTACCCAGAACAGCACACAGCCATCAATACAGCTACACACAGATAAATATTGTGCCAATTTTACTGTAAAATTCTGACTCAGTTGTTCAGTAGGCAAAAAACGAGAGCTACTACTTGGTACGCACATTTTTAGAATAGAAACTGATTTTTACCTTGGTATTTTGCAACTGAGCTAGGCTTGTGCAAGCATTTGCTAGAAGAAAATCACCACTTAGAACAGCCATTTTATTTCCAAACTGCATGTCCTTCAGCTGGCCATCACAGGACTTCAGTTCACCAATGTTTACTATCCCACGATGCACCAGAAAAGCAGTGTGGATCAGCTCTGTAATCTCTGCCAGACTTCTTTGGCTTGAAGCAAACAAAGATAGAAGTTAGATTTGGTTTTTGAAACTGCAAGCAGATCATTGCAGAATTTTTACAATTCCTTACTTACAAACAAGTGTCCTGTATTCATCACTTCACACCATTTAGAAAGCACAGTATACAAGGAGTTTTAGAAACAGTAATACAGTATACCATGCCCAAGCTTTCAAAAAATCAGGCACCAAAAATAATGAGGTTTTTAAAAAAAAATGTTTTATTCTTTTCATTCAAATTTTTGTTTTGTGCCTTTCAGGTACACCTGGCTTATATTTTCAACATTGTCTCTGCAACTATAAGGGCTAGAAACATTTTTTTTTAAAAAATAAAAGCTGAAGTTTGGAACTTCAGAATCTACGGTTTGAGTAAGAGCCTCAGTATCATGAGAATTGTGATAAAACTGCAGAAGCCAGCATCACTTGAATCACTGAACAATTAGATATGCACAGCTGTCTAACCAACACAAGAACTGTAATAAAATATATGCTTTTCTAACCTGCTTGAATTCTTTAAGAAAGCCCCATCAACTTTTTTAATTTTTAGCAGTTTTGTTTAAAAAGAGCCTCAGTGGGACAGGGAAGGGATGAAAGAAGGTGTTTTAGTGTGGATTCAGTACCAGGTGAGTATTAGAAAATAATTAAGAGTGAATGGCTGTTCCCAAAGTTGGGATAATAGAATACCTCACACTTCAGTAATGGAGTCAGCATGTAAAGAAGTGGATTACACTACATTGTTCCAACTTTTATAAACTAGAGAATGTGCAATATTTCTGATGAAATAGAAAAGAATGTAAGATTTGACTGGGATACTTCTCATTCCAATAGATTTTGCTGGACTCTAGAATTTAGATAGCACTAAACAAAGACTTACACAGTGGCAGGATTTACCTGCTACTCTTTCTAAGGCCCTTTTAAATTCGAGAAGAGGAGCAGGGACAAAAAGGTGTTAGGTGATTACACTTTTTGATTTGGGGGACCAATATCAAAATATAATTGGTGTAGTCTGATCACAAGTCAACCAAGAGAAAAGAAAGTACTAACTTCATTGCTAGCCTATGAACCATTAAGCAAACACTCATGTCTCTACTTCCCCCTTTTAGAGTATTATTATTATCAAGCATTTATATAGCGCCAGCAATGTACCTGGCACGTTACAAAGTAATGGAATAGACATGGGGGGCGGAAGGGGGAGACGAAGGAAGGGGAACAGAGGGACAGACAAGGAGTGTAACATTCACAAAGATGCGAGGTCCCAGGTGCACAGGCTTGACTTGGTTACATCAAGAATGATGGCTGGCTGGTCCGTGTGGTGAGGATATGAGTACACAGACCTCAGGTAACAGATTGTCCTGGATGGTAGATATCAGCAGGAGTTAGGTGAGGGGAGCGAGGAATCGGGGAGGGCAGAGCGGAAGAGGTGGGTCTTGAGGAGGGATTTGAAGGTACAAAGGGAGGGGGCAAGGTGGATGTGGGCAGGGAGGGGGTTCCAGGCATGGGGGGCAACTAGGGAGAAGGGATGAAGGCGGTTAGGGGAGCAGGGGAGGCGTGGGAGGGTGAGAGAGGGGACAGAGGAGGAGTGGAGTTCACGGACTGGAGTACAGAGGGAAATTAGCACAGAGAGGTAGGGGGGAGCAAGGTTGTGAAGAACTTTATAGATGAAGACTAGGAGCTTGTGCAGGATTCGTTCAGGAAGGGGGAGCCAGTGAAGAGAGGAGAGGATGGCCTGCATGTGGTCGAAGCGATGGGCGAGGTGAATGACCCTGGCAGCAGAGTTTTGGACATAGATAAGGAAAGAGAGGGGAAGAGTGGAGGAGGCCAGTGAGAAGGAGGTTACAGTAATTGAGGCGAGAGATGACCAGGGCATGAACAAGAGTTTGGGCAGAGGAGACAGAGAGAAAAGGGCGAATCTTAGCAATGTTATGGAGGGAGAAGCGACAGAGTACTTTGTCATGTTTACCTCGTGGCAGTTACCACATGGTTGTTTGTAGGCATGAACATATTTTCCACATGTCTACCTTCTAGGAGATACTATGAGGAACCTAACAGTATTTAATTATAACTCCAGTACCTGAAAAAAACCTGACTCACTCAAACCCCACACAGATAATTCCTCCCTCTTTTCCTGCACCGCCATTTTCTCTGCAAGAAAAAAGGTTGTAGCAGTTCAATCATTTCCCACCACGGAAGGCAGTAACAGTCCCAGAGTCTAGCAAGGTTCACATTGTAGGAGTCTACTATAACTTATGATTTCACCAATTAAGACCTAACACAGTTTTTAGTCTTCTTTACAGTTTGTTCTATCAGTAAATCCAAAATAACCAAATCATCAACTTGTTTCTCCTCAAAAAACGCCAACTATAAGTGTAAGGTTCCTGAGAACTAGAAACTATTATTGAAATGTTTTCTGGGATAAACATAAATGTGTCTTTTGCAACATCTTTGGTATCCCCATTATGACAGCAGCAGTTTTCAGTTCAGTTCACATTTCTCTATCTTTGTTGTTACTGCTGATGTCTTTAATTCTTTCTGTGCACCAATGCTCATTCCATCCCAGGAGCAACCAACTATTTCCTCCTCATCGCTGGTTTTGAAAAGATTCAGCCACCTTCCATACTCCCACCAGGCCCTGATTGTAGATTACAATCATTGTTACGGCCAAAGCGATCACAGTGCAGGGATGACAGATTTCATTCTGTCATCCCCAGTGAATGAGACGACAATCAAACTGGTCAATGGTGGTGACACAACAGGAAAATGGAGGGGTAAACGGGAAAGGCAAGCTAAACCATGCCAAGGCCACAATACAGCATGTGCTGTTCCTGTGCCACAACACACCACAAACAGAAACTATACCAGGCCCACAACCACTGTGTGAAATCTCACAAGACACTGGGCAAATTCTTGATAGTGGCCTATGGGATATCATCCAGGAATTCATTGCAAACACGAACATCTCTTGTGGGAAACCACCATGAGATAACCAGACAACAACAGATCACCCTTGAATGTTAGCAGGTTCAGGGCCAGAGATAGTCCTTGCAGACTCTGACTCAATGGTAAAGCTAATTAGCCCTGTCTTAATGACTAATTAGTCACAACTGAAAGCAGGGAAAGAACGCTGAAGGCTATCTAGGAAGAAGGGCTAATAAAAGGCTGTCTCAAGTTCAGTATGGAGACCACTAGGGAAGAGCCAGGTAGCTTTATCCAGGGAACTCATCTAACTGGCTAACAGAGGCATAGGACAGTGCCCTGAGCAAGAAATGCCACAGGTTCAAGGTCCAATGGAAAAGGATTGGGATGTGCTAGAGAAGGAAGACATGTATGTAAAGGACAAATGGTGACTGGTGAAGGGACAAGCAAGTCCAGGTCGTCTGTGTGAAAGGATGGTACAGAGGGGCTCAGGGGCTGCAAAACCCAGGCAGATGCAAAGATTACTTACTGATTTTATACTGTTTTAATGAATGTTGTTCGCCGCCCCAGGCTGCCCTGTGGGCAGGAGGGGTGAGATCAGGGGCGTAGCAAGGTTGAGAAGGGCCCGGGCTCAAGCCTTAGTTATGGGCCCCTCATGTGTGCAAAGCACGTGCGCGCGCTCTGAAAACCCAAAGTGGGTGTGGCTTAAGGGAGGGGCAGGGCTTGAGGGGGGGGAGGGCCTGCCCATCCCTGGCATCCTTCTCAGCGCCATGCAGAACCTTATGGCTGGCAGAGCTCTAGGGAGGTGCTTGTACATTGTAGGCGGAGTCTCCAAAAATCCAGCAACAAAGAGTTTTCAGCATTAAGATGTGATGGGCAGAACATTAGTTTACACTGGGAACTCCTTGCTGCTGAGTAAAACCCTGCCACTTGGAGACTGAGAGAACCCTCCTACTAGCAT
>QEPC01006051.1:1879984-2036197 GCA_003113815.1 Sphenodon punctatus | reverse complement strand
CTTTATCTCCCAGTCCGATTGCTGCTGCTGCTGCTGCAGAGTGGGACAGGAGGGAAGGGGGATGGGGCACACTGCAGGCTGGGGGGTGGGAGGGAAGGGGGCACAGGGGCAGGCAGGAGGGAACACGCTACTAATCTGAGGCTGGGTCCGGGGGGTCCCCACTGTGCGGTGGCAGCAGCAGCGGTGGTGGGGGCAGCAGCAGCAGCAGCAGCGCTGCTCCTCCAGGGACTCGCGTGCTGCCTCCCTGCGCCCGCAAACCCAGTCCCTGCAGAGTCCGCACTGGGACTGGGTTTGCGGGCGCACAGGGAGGCAGCGCAAGTCCCTGGAGCAACGCCACCACAGAGAGTCTGTGGGCAGTTGGTTTTTTGTTTTTGTTTTAATTGCCCACGCCCCGTCCTAGCCCCGCCGGGGAGGGAAAGGAGGCAAACTGCAGCACTGCACTGCTTTCCCTCCCCAGGGACCAGGACCCGGTGCCAACAATAAATTGGGGGGAAAAAGTTTCCTTACCGCCTGCCGCTCGCTTCCCCCCCTCTGCAGCTCCTCGCCACTCTAGGAGCTGCAGAGGGGGGGGGGAAGTGGCAGGCAGCAACTTCAAGGGTAGCCGGCGGCGGTGGGTGGGCCCCTTCGCTGCGGGGCCATGATGCTCTGGCCGGCCGTGGGCCCCCACAGGCCCGGGCCCGGGTGCAACTGAGCGCCCCCCCCCCCGCGCCATGGTAGTTACGCCCCTGGGCGGGATATAAATTTTAAATAAAATAAAATAAATAAAATTACACAAAAGAAAAGGAACATCTGAACAACTACCAGATACTAAGGCCGTTTTCACACAGACGCCCCCATGGGGGCGCCCGTGGGAACACCTCAGCAGTGCGGGGGGTATCAGTGGGCACCTGTGGGAACACTGCGGGCAGTGGGTGGGGGTACGTGCGCGCTCCACCTACCTCCACCCGTCACCCACGCAAGGAGCAACAAGTGCCAATGTCTGATGCTCCGTGTGTGGAGACGGGTGGGGGTCCGTGGGAATGCACCCGCACGCTGCCCCACACACACTCACATGCGCCCGTTATAAAAGGGCCACTGATGGCATCGTCAGGTTTTTTTTCCCCCACACTATGCTTGGCCACAGACTTGCTATGTGGGAAACATGACATTTGAAAGTACCCTTAGAAATAGTTCATCTAACCTCCCAGGATGACACATGAAATAAAAAAGAAAGGAAGTTCTTTTCTAAAAGAGAAAGGCTAGACAGCTAGTTTTATTTCAAGGAACTAGACACCCCAAACCATCATGTCATGCTATTCAAGAGCAACTACTGGATGACAGCAAGAGCAGAAAGTATGACTTCTCTCGTTCCACATACCTTGTAATTCACTTAATTAGTATATTTGAGACCCAGTCCAGCAACCAATGAAGGGTATGTATAACTTTACTCATGTAAGTATGCCAATGACATCACAACAGGACTACTCAAGAGAGTAAAAATACTTTTGCATATACAACGATAGCCCAGCAGCAGGAGTGGGATACTGCTAGACCTGTCCACCAACTGAAGGGGAGCGAAAAACTAAGTGTGCCATGGGCAGGATGGGACATATGAAAAATTTCCTCCTACAGGAAATTGCAGTTTCAGACTTCTGTCCAGCCTGTCTTGCATACCCCAGCCTCTGCCTCTTCCCGGTTGGGATAGGAGCAAAGAAGGTACTGCACCATGAATCAGGAGTGATGAGACAGGACGACTCAAGTGCCAGCCCTGGTTAAGATGAGACTGGAGCTACAGTTTATACTATGGTCTGAGGGCAGAATTGTTCTTAATCCCTGCAACTTCCTGATGGGATTAACAAAACTGAAATGTTTACAGGCAGGAGCAGGAATGGCTGCTGTGGCAGGAGCAACATTTTAATTTTAGCCCCACACAGGGTTCGATTTGCAAGGTCAGGGCCTAGCAGAAGAAGCAACATTAAATTGTAACATTGTATGACAACCTAATTAAACGCTTCATTTTATTCCCAAGGGTATGAACTCAAAAATGATTTGTTCTGTAAATAAGTTATTTCCAAACTTTCCAAAATGCCTACTGACACATTCCTATCTTAGATTTGTTTGCTACAATAGGCAAGAAGAAGAGAGCATTGCAAGAAGCTGGTGTCAGAGATCTCCATGTTTAGTACCAAAGATAAAAAAATATTCAAGCAAACATAGTTTTGAAATTCAACACAAGATACATATTATCCATTACTTTTGTTGTGCAAAGGAAAGTTGTCTATGAAAGAGAAGGGAGCAAAACAGTCAGCACCTTAGCAACAAAATTCAAGCTTGATATTATTTCTCAAAGAGGCAAGAAAGAAAACACATCTGTATACCGATCTATAACAGTAATGAGATGCTACGTGCAATCTAGCCTGAGGTCTAACAAAGGGTTAACAATATTCAAGCACTGAGAAAAAGACTAACAAGACATCCCGATGCTCCTGCTGTCATTGTCAGGGCAACCCTTGGAGGAAATGTCCATATCAATTCAGTTTATCAGATGGACAGCTGATCAACATTAAACAGACTTGCTCTGGGCAGATTGAGCTGAGCTACCTGTCATGAATACCAATGAGAGCCCTCTGCTCTCTACAACCGAATTCTGCCATTTCCGACTGCTGCTGATCCCAGGGCATATGGGGATCCCTAGTGACAAGCACATAAAGCTGCAAGTAACTCAAGTGATGGCTCATTTCCCCCAGCTGAAGGCAGGCATTAATATCCTGAGGAGATCAGACCCGCCTCTCTGACCCTCAACAACTGAAGCAAAACAACGACTGTCCTATTTCTTCATTTAATAAGCTTTTAATGAAGAAAACCAAAATCCTCTCTTTGACTTCTGCACAGCTCGTCACGAAAAGGTTACACAAATACATCAATGTCACACTTTCAAATGTTCCGTATCTGGATTTTTCTTTTTTTGTAAAAAATACCTGATAACGGTTTTCTCTCCAAACGGTAGTCCATATTATTTATGCTCCCAGAAGAGATGTTATACAGATTCAGTTCTTCATTTTGGGAAAGATTATAGGCTGTCCCTCTAGTAGAGAAAATCTAATTTTTACTTTAAACAATATACTTCTATTAAAAAAAAAAATCTTAATTTTTTTTTTTTTAAAAATCAAGCAATCATTCTCTTTGGAGATTTATGACTTGGCTGTGAATGTTTTCTCAAGAATAAACTTGTTACAAAAGGCATCCACCTAGAATTTTTAGGCAGTTTTTTTTTTTTGGTTTAAAAAGATTTAACTCATTTCTGAAAAAACAAAATAAATTGTATATAAACTCTGAGTACCTTGACAATAACAACACTTATAAGAGCAATAGTCACCCAGAAGATAAGTTAGCGAACAATAACAAAGTAACATTTTCATAAAACTACATAAGACATCAAAAATTGATATATTCCGTTTTTATCAATGATCTGAACTAAATATAGGATAGGTCCCTATTTGTTCTCCATTAGAAAAGCACTAAATTGAAATCAATACAAGTGTATTTCAATGTGACTTAGCGGAAACTTGAGTTTATAACAGGACTTTTCATGTATTTCTTTTATATGGACCACATTGTCTGGGGGAGACGGCTGCCTCACCTCGGGACCCCCCGCTCCGGTGCCGCTCCTCCCCCAGCCCCGGAATCTCGGGCCCCGGCTCCCCCGATGCCGCCGGCGGCATTGCCCATTGCCCCAGGAACTGGCCTTGAGGGTACCGGTACGGCTGCACTTCCGGGTGCAGCAGACAATGTAGGGTCAGATACAGGGCCATTGCGGCGCTCCATAAGGCTCCAGCCACGTCAGGAGGTGGGGCTACATGTATAAAAAGCCGGCGCTGGGACTTAATCAGTGCCGGTAATCGAAGAGAGAAGCAGGCCCCCTTCCTGAGTTAAGTTCCTTGCGCTTGTTTTCGGAGTGTGTTGGTGCATATACCTGTGGCTAAGTTTGTATAGGAGTGTGTGATTACGTGTCTGCTTCCTGGTGTCCTTTCCTTCCCTGGGGTGCGCAAGAGATGGAGAGAAAGGCAAGGGACTGGTGAGTGTCTAGGGTGCCCCCTTCCTGGGGTTCCACTCATTCGTCCCCCCCCTNCCCCCCCCCCGCCTGTTGCCCCCCAGACCTTACCCTCCTTCCCTCACTTGAGAGCACTCTGTGTCCCCTTGAACATGGGCATCTGGGTAATAACT
Source organism: Sphenodon punctatus (assembly GCA_003113815.1). Taxonomy (NCBI): domain Eukaryota; kingdom Metazoa; phylum Chordata; class Lepidosauria; order Sphenodontia; family Sphenodontidae; genus Sphenodon; species Sphenodon punctatus. The sequence continues at coordinate 2,031,994 of QEPC01006051.1, read as the reverse complement.
GTGGAACTACAAGGCTTTGGCCTGCCACTTCACTCTACGCCCTATGATGATAGGGGTTTTGTCTCTGTGAGACAGTATAAGCCCACACACTATCCTGACGGGCTCGTTTACCTGCACAGGAAGAACCAGAAACCTAGAGCGTTAGGAGTGACTGGGAGTGCGTGGGTGTGTGCTTCTGGTTCAGTCCCCCCCCCACCTCCACATCTTAGTAAAGCAGTTGTCCCATGGCTAATTGTTTCTATTTATGATTGCACTGACCATCAGCCATCCCTATTTGGAAATGCACAGTCCCAATCCCATCCCATTCGTGATCAAACAACATTGGTTGGCAACAGCAATTGTTTATGTGGTAAGTAGGTATTATTTATTTAAATTTATAGTAATCGAATCTTAGGGTTGGAAAGGACCACAAGTGTCATTTACATCCAGGGACCTGTGTTCATGGCATTTTCCCCACTACTACTAATCATTTGTATAGTGCTACTAGTCATACGCAGCACTGTACAGATACACATAACAAGGACGGTCCCTGCTCCAGGGAGCTTACAATCTAGTTAAGACACAGACAGTTTAAAAACAAGGGGAATATATGAAGCATGGATGACAGGATGCAGTTTATTCAGTAATTTATTTATTCCAACTAAGATATTTTAGTTAAAATCTAAAAGGCTATGGTATATATACAGCCTGAGTTCATGAATTAAAGGTGACCTTAAAGAGATGGGCCTTGAATATGGACAGGGAGGGGGGCCTGATGCACTGCTTCAGGAAGATTGTTCCAGGCACACAGTGCAGTGAGGTGAAAGGCATGGAGTAGGGGAAATGGCAATGGAGGAGAAGGGCGCAGATAAGAGCATCTTGCCCGATAAACAGAGGTCACGACTCGAGAAAGGGTGTAGGGGGAGATAAGGGAGGAAAGGTAGCAAGGGGCTGCCGAATGATGACATTTACAGGTCAGTAGAAGACATTTGAACTGTATGCAGAAGTGGATGGAGAGCCAGCATACTGACTCGAGGAGAGGGGTTACACATAGCAGCATGCAACGCAGGCGGGTTTTGCTGCTGAATTTTGAATAGACTGTGGTAGAGATAGATTGTTCAGCAAGAGGCCTTTAAGAAGCAGGATACAATAGTCTAAGTGGGAGATGATAAGAGAACGGCTAAGGGCTTGGTAGTGTGTTCAGAAAGGAACAGATGGTTTTTGGCAATGTTATAAAGAAACAAGTTTTGGCAGTGTTTTGGATGTGAGCAGAGAAGGGGAGAGAGGGTGAGGGGAAGGGAGAATTGGGTTTAGGAAAAAGATAAGAACTGTCTTGGCCATATTAAGTTTAAGGTGGCAGTGAGACATCTAGGCAACAATGTCAGACAGGCAAACAGATTTGGGACTGGATTCTGGGTGAGAGTTCTGGTGCAGAGGTAGATCTGCGAATCATCAGCATAAAGATGGTACTGGAAGCCATGGAAAGAGGTCAGATTACCAAGAAAAAAGGTGTAGATGGAGAAGAGGGTCCAGGACAGAACCCTGGGGCACACCAACTGATAATGGGATAGTGGTGGAAGAAGATCCACCAAAGGATACAGTAAATGTGCGGTGGGAAGCCAGACTGGAGAGGAACAAGAATGGCCTGGGTCACAAGAAAGTCAAGAGAACCAACAAGACAGTAGTTGAGACTAGACTACTGTAATGTCCTCTACACGGGGTTGCCCATGGTGACAGTCCAGAGGCTGGCGGCCCGTCTCCTAACAGGGACGGGCCAGTATGAACATATTACTCCAATTCTTTGCGCACTGCATTGGCTGCCAATAGTCTTCCGGGCCTGATTCAAGGGGCTGGTGTTAACCTATAAAACCCTAAACGATCTGGGTCCAACTTATCTGAGGGATTGCCTCATCCCCAGGGCCTTGGGCCGGCCTTTGCAGTTGGCCGGAGGTGCCCTCCTAGAGGCCCTATTTTGCAGACGGTTGGCCACCATGAGGAGGGCATTTTCGGTGGCTGCTCTGTTGGTGTGGAACTCCCTTTCAGCAGAGATTCTCCTCTGCCCAAATCTGCTCACCTTCCGGCGGCAGTATAAGACCTGGTTGTTCTGCCAGGCATTTGGAGAAGGAGACAGGTAGGGTGGGTTAGAATGGGGGGGTTGGGTTGAAGGAAGGGGTTTTTATATATTTTATTGGGTTTATATATTTTAATAATTGTGAGCTGCCCTGACTTGCCTGAGACAAGAGGGAGCAGGGTGATAAACAAACACATAATAAATAAATAAATAAATAAAATGGCGCACACAAGCAATTTAGAGGCAAAGGGAAGGAGGTAGATAGGATGATAGCTAGTAGGGCAAGCAGAGTCCAGTGAAGGTTTGTGCGTAGTGGTGTGACCACAGTGATAGACTGCGAATGTGATGGATGGATGGGATGACTGCAAAGGAGATGGGGAGATTGGAATGCCACCAATGGGTAAACAGTAAACATGGGTCACTGTTTTTAATCCCGCCCTATCTAGAAGTTTCAGGGTGCATAACACCACATAAAAACAGCACATAAAAATAGGTATCGATAATTTAAAAACAAATTCCCTAAGAAACCCAATCCCCACAAACTCTATCACACTGTCTGCCAAACACTTGGCCAAATAAAACAGTCCTATACCACTTCTAGAAAATGCTCAGACATGAGCTTAGACAAAATCTTCAGGTGAAAGGAATTCCATACCTTAAAAGTACCACTGAGAACACCTTTGTGCATGCCCTTATCGTATTGACTTGATGCACTGATAGAACTTGCAAGAGGGCATTCTTGGGTGACCCTCAAGGATCAGAATGGAGCATGGGAGAATGGAGCATGGGAAGCTAATAGTCAAAATACTGCCCAAAGTTAGGTTCCTAAATGTAAGTTGTGTGATTGAAACCAAGTAGTTCAGATGATATCTTTTATTAGAGCAACTTCTGCTGGGGAGAGTGTGCAAGCTTGCATTTACTCAGTCCATAGTTCTGACTTGTTATTTTCCTGATGAAGAAAGGCCCTCTGTGATCCAAAAGCTTGCATACTCTCACCAGCGCACACACACAGACAATTTTTAAAATGTGGAGAAACCAAGAATCAAATGATAAACAAAATAAAAGCAGGCTTGGATATATACATAACAGCAAGTACTTGTGAGGGGGCTTTAAGAAAAATGGTTTAAGGAGTCTGATTGTCAAAGTTGATGAACATTTGTGGCATCTCAACTTCCCAATTAACGTTTGCTCTTTTTTATGCACTGTAGCAAATGCACCATGCATTTAATGCAGGCTCTGCAGACCATCAGCAGGATACCACCACACCACATTCCTTTTGACCATATTATGAGTCAGTGCTACTTGCCTAGGTTTTAATAGCTACTCAAAAATATTCCATACAACATCCTCACAAATCTATTTTGCCTAAAGTAGTATTTTGTAATTGTTAGACTGAACTGAGAAATCACATGAAAAATCCTACTAAAACAAAAGTGGCAACCTATGCCAACACAAGTGACAATACACAAGCATCAAATTTCCTACATTCAAATTAGCTCTGCCATGCTGCAAACATTCCATGTATATTAATAAATGGCATCGACAGAGGTGGTACCAAGTGGTATCTCACATAGGCCTTTTTTATACGGGCTGTGGTGTGGGATGGGGAGACCGGTGTGCACCACGACAGCTTGGGCAGTGCACATGAGCGCACACTGATCCCCCCCCCTTCCCTATTCATGCAGCAATCGTCATTTTGGCAAACTGTTCCATGAGTGGACGATGGCTGGAGGTGGGTGGGTTGCGGAAGCGTGCATGCACTCCCACTCACCCACCACGGCATGCACATGGGGAGCATTCACACATGCCCACACAGTGAATCTGTGTGGGCATAAGTGGGTGTCTCTCGTGTAAAAAAAGGCTATAGGATCTATCTTTGGTCCAGTCCTCTTCAACATTTTAATTAATGATTTGGAAGAAGGAGTGGAGAGCTTACTTAAATTTGCAGATGACACAAAAGTGGGAAGCATTGCAAATGTTTTGGATGGCAGGATTAGAACACAAACTCATCTAGATAAACTAGAGAGGTGGTCTGGAAGAAACAAAACATTGTTTAACAAAGACAAATGCTAAGTGCTACACATAGGAACAAAAAAAACAACCCAGACAAATATAAAATAGGGGGAAACTGGATTGGCAGTAGTAGTACTGGAAAGAATGATCTGGGAGTTATGGTGGATCTTAAACTGAACATGTGACAATAACATGTACTGGGACCAGTTCTTTTCAATGTATTCCTTAATGATCTGGAAAAGGGTGTTAAGAGTGAGCTGATCAAATTTGCAGATGACACCAAGTTATTCAGAGTAGTCAGAACACGAGCAGACTGTGAGGAGCTGCAGCAAGATCTTACAAGACTGGGTGCCTGGGCATCTAAATGGCAGATGAGATTTAATGTGGACAAGTGCAAAGTGATGCACATTGGGAAAAATAATCCAAATTATGAGTACACAATGCTGGGTACTAAGCTAGGAGTTACCACTCAGGAAAAGGATCTGGGAGTGATTGTGGATAATACACTGAAATCCTCAGCCCAGTGTGCCGCAGCGGTCAAAAAAGCAAATAGAATGTTAGGAATTATTCGCAAGGGAATAGAGAATAAAACTGAGGATGTCATAATGCCTCTATACAAATCAATGGTGCGACCGCACCTTGAATATTGTGTGCAGTTCTGGTCACCCCATCTCAAAAAAGACATAGCGGAACTAGAAAAGGTACAGAGAAAGACAACAAAAATGATCCAGCGTATGGAACAGCACCCATATGAAAAGAGGCTTGATAGGTTGGGGCTCTTTAGCTTGAAAAAGAGACGGCTAAGAGGAGATATGATAGAGGTCTATAAAATCATAAGTGGTGTGGAACTTGTAAACAGTTATTCACCCTCTCAACTAGTACTAAAACTAGGGGACACTCCATGAAACTCACAGGTGGCAGAGTAAAAACAAGCAAAGTATTTTTTCACTCAGCGTACAATTAGGTTGTGGAATTTACTGCCAGAGGTGGTGGTCAAGGCCAGCAGTATAGCGGAGTTTAAAAGAGGTTTGGACAAGTTTCTGGAAGATAGGATTGGGGAACAAAACCCTTTACTGTCGGGAGCCTGGGGATGACCCACAGGGAATGGATAGCATGGTGACCTGTTGGGTGCTTCTCCCAGGTCCCTGTGATGGCCACCGTCCGAGACAGGATGTTGGGCTCAATGGACCGTTGGTCTGACCCAGTATGGCACATCTTATGTTCTTAACATGATGCTGTCACAAAATAGGCAAATGCCATTTTGAGCTACATTAACAGGTGTGTGGTTTTGAAGAGACAATTCGTAGTGGTGCCACTTTACTCGGTGCTAGTGAGACTCACCTGCAATATTCTGTTCAGTTTCGGGCACCACAGTTCAAGGAGGACATAGACAAAATGAAGAAAATTCAGAGGAGTGCAACTGAAATGATAAGGGGCTGAAAGACAAGCCATACGAGGAAACATTGAAAGAACTGGGTATGTTCAGCCAGGGTGGGGGGGATGACACATGGTAGCAGTTTTCCAACATCTAAAGGAATACAACAAAAGATAGTGAACGTTTGTTCCCCACTGTCACAGAAGAGGAAATGAGCTTAAATTGCAGCAGTAGATTTTGGTTAGATATTATGAAAAACTTAACTGCTGGGCAACAGAATAAATTGCCCAGGGAGGTACGGGCGTTGGATTAATGCCCATGAAGTTAACTGGCAGCAAATTTAAAGCTAAAAATAAGAAGTACTTTTTCACTCAACATACAATTAACTTGGGAAACTTGTTGCCAGAGGATGTTGTAAAGGCAAACAGCATAGGTGGCTTTTAAAAAGACTAAGTTCTTGGAGAAAAAGTTCATAAATGGCTAGTAGTCAAATTTGTTGGAGGATGCAACCTCTGATTGTTGGAAGCTTTGAGTATATAGCAGGGAACACATCACTCCATTGTGACCTGTTGTGTACTTCTGGGAAACAACGGAAGAGAGCCACCATCAGAGACAAGGTGCTGGGTTCAATGAGCCATGGATCTGACTCAGTATGGCACTTCTTATGTTCCTTAAAGCAGTCACACAATTTTAAAAGCTTAACTCTTTTCTTAAACTGGTTTAGCAAGTTCAGTTCTGCAACTGACTTTAGCCCAAACCAGTACAGCTTAAACTGTTTTGGTGAGTGTACTGACATTAGATCGTTTTGTACCAATTTAAGAGGACAATAATAATTATTATTTTATTTCTAAAGTGCTCCCCTGCCAAATGGCATTCAGAGCACTTTACAACATACATATAAAACAATTTAAGATCAATTTAAAATAGAAATCCATTTATAAAACAGTTAAAAAAGGAAAGGTAAAAAGGGAGGAAAGAACGCATTAAGGGGAACCTGCAGCGGATCCTAAAAGCACTTGGAGAACAAATACGTTTTCAGGTGCTTTTTAAAGATGAGGAGGGAGAAACAGAGATGGATATTTAGAAGGAGCAAATTGCACACTGAGGGGTCAGCCACAGCAAAAGTCCAATCGCCTACTGACTTAAAGTGCAATGATGGGATCCCCAAATGGTGGGTGGTTTCTGAGTGGAGATAACCATCATGACGTGGCTCCAGGATCAGGTCTTGAATATAGCCTGGGCCTATACTGTTCAGAGCCCTAAAAACCAGGATCACCCAGGAGCAGTACAATTGTACGAAGATGCAGGAAGTTTAATTCCTGACAATGATTTAAATTGGTTTGAAGACAGGCAGACTGTGTGTAGATGAGCCCAGAATGAATTTCTGACACCATATTGATTGGACTATAGTTTTATGCAAAACTGACACAAAGATCTGGACAGGTTTTTGATGGGCCGGCTAGCATTGGCACCAGGAGGGGGGAGGGGTGCTACAAAGAGATGCAGTTGCACATCCATGGCTCTTGTCTAGTGTCACTCCTTCTGAGCATCATGGCATCACAATGCTAGGAAAAGGGGCATGGTCACACCAGAAAGAATTGGGGTAAAGCGTCTCTCCTTCCCCCCCCCCCCCCCCAAAAAAAAAATATATGTAATTCTGCTGGTGCCCTGGCTGGCTAGAGAAGTTTGTATGAAGCATGCATAACAAGACGCTCAGTGAGTTTGCTGCTAGTTGAAGTGATTTAGGGTGCAGCCATACGAGACACTCTTGGAAGGCTACCACACCTTGGACAGCATTAATCCAGTCTGGGAAGCCAGGTCACACGATGCAGTACATCATCTGACTAGCTGCTGCCAGATGTTCCCCCTGCCCCGAGGTGGGGAGACAAGCTGGCTGCTACATGTTGCATCCTTGGGAAAAGTCTGAGGATGGATTGTATAGCAGCCTTATGCCATATTATTTATTTATTTATTTATTTATATGAGATAAGACTGCTCAAGGAGTGGCTGCCCATGTGCTGGGACCCCTTTTGCCCTGCTGTGTGGTGAGCTCTGCAGCGTGGCTTTGAGCAGAGGGCGCTGTCACCCATTGTGCCCTGGCATGTCACGACCAGGGCGGAAATTTGGTTGGACTGAGCAAAGGAAGCGGGGCTGGGACAGGCACCTGCTTGTGTGGCTGGCACCTCGGCCTGCCCTGGCTATGGTGGGATCTCCAGTAGTGGCCTGGCTGCAAACCATTGTCTATCCAGATCCCCATGCTGATCCTGCAGTGTGGAAGCTGCACTTATCGCCATGGAGCTGCGCAGGAATCAAACCCCTGCAGCTTGTGTGGTTGCACGCTTACTAAAAATCCACTTCTGCTGTGCAGCTTATAGTGAATTATGTTGTCCTGAAGTTGTATGAATAACTCCTTCATGATAACCTTGAGAAGTGTCTGCTTGCTGCCCCTAGATTGATAGGTGAAAATAAAGACGACAAAAACTTGCATTAGCACCCAAGTGGGTGTTCACATGCCCGTCTATTAGGTGTTCACCAAATGTTCGGCTGCACACCCCAATAACAGCATTAACCAGAATATTGCAGGCCCACGTTGCAGGCCACTGCATGCTAATGAGTGTCCACTCCTTCACCTCATTTATTAGGTTCGCCTGCAGCCTCGCCCGCATCCAGGTCCACCAGCACTATAGAGTTGCATCTAGCACAGCTGCTAGAGAGTGATCTGCTGTGAAGTGGCTGCAAGAGGAGAGAGCAGGGGCAAGAAGAGACTATCCTTCCTCTACACCTGCTCTTTCCTCTCCCCACTTGCAGCCGCTTCACAGCTGACCACTCTCTCCTCTTGCAGCTACTTCACAACTGATCGCATGCTCAGGCAGCTGCGAGAGCACAATCAGCTGTGAAGTGGCTGCAAGAACAGTAGAGAGTGGGAGTGCAGGAAGAACCTTCTCCTCTGGCAGCCCCCGGAGCACTACTGCAAGAGAGCGTGATGGAAAGGGGGAGACACGGCCAGGAAAGAAACCTTCTCTGTTTGTTGACCCTCCCCTTTCCATCAGAGCCAGGGTTGGGGAGAGGGAAAGCACTGATGGTGCCACCTGTGGCAGCTACTACCAGCACATGAAAAGCAGGCAGAGGGCTGCCTGTTTGTTAGTTCTACACACTAAAACATTGGGGGGGGGGGGGTGGGGGCAAGTGAGAGATGCATGGACTGAACACAAAACTCCAGCAGATTATTATTACTGTCTTGGTTATAAACACCCGATATAGTACCTCTGAACAGAGACTGTTTTTAGTTTGTAGAAAGCATCCTCTATTGAGTTGGTGCTACTGCAAAATTGTAACAAAGAAAACTTTTTTCCTATGTTAACGGAACCGGAGAACATTGGTTTATGCACAAAAGGCTACATATTTTCAGTAGATAAACAGAAAGTGTTAAGTGAATAGTGCAGATGATAGCAAAAACTGCTGAGTCCTCTGCTTCTTATCCTCAATTTCAGGACTGCATCTGCTCTTGATATTCAAGTTCTCTTTTGGTAAATTCTGCTGTGCGTTTCAGCGACTCATTTATAACTGCCCTTAGACAAATTACCTCAGGACCAGTCTGAGAGCAGTAGTCTGAACCTCTCAAGTCAGGTAAGGAAAATATCCAATTTTTCCATACATTGGACCTATTGTTATGCATGCAAATCTTAGGCAATAGAAATAGAGAACTTTGAAAATGTAGGGAAGAACATGAGATTTGTTGTTCCTACATTTGTTATATTAACTCTTCCCATTCATTTGAAGGATAGTGCCTGTGTTATTGCCCTGAATGTACAATCAATATACATTTACTGCAAAGATGAACATGTGTCAGAGATGCTGATGCACGCTCTGGAGACCACATTATAATGTATAACAATGGCACACACTTGATAGATCAATGCAAAATTTTGTAAAGACAGACAAGATATGGACACAGAGTCTTATGTGAATGAGTTTTAATAAAGCATTTGTCATCCCAGCCTGTCTTTTGCTTATATCATGTATATACATATTTAATATTAGCTCTAGTTGTTCATCTTGAATGTAGACTGTTAAAATAGTCTTGCACAAAGAACTGCACTTATGCCACAACAAGGGCATCCTGAGAGATGTTTTCAGTGGCTGCCCCATTATTATAGATCTCCTTCCCTTGGAGATTCATCTACACCTGAGCCTGCTCAACTTCTAGAGGCAACGCAAGACCTTTTTGTTTGGCTAGGTGTTTGGCAGGCAGAGACTGGAGAGTTGTGGGTTTGGGGGGGGGTCTATTTGATTTTATTCAGTTTTCCTTGTATTTTTAAATATATTAGGGGGCATGGGGATTTTATTGGTTTTAACTGAGAAGTTGTAAAATAGGTTTCAATTATCCCCTGGGAAGGAAAAGGTTCTCCCCAACCCTGAATGTATAGCTCTGAATGAAAATGGCAGCTGGGGGTGCTGCTCAGCATCACTGAAAATCAGAGCCCTAGTTTCTGTATTAATATTTGATATCCATGCTTAAAGAGGATATTATTTTAAATTAAAATTATTATCCCTTAAAATGCAAGATGGCTTTTTAAAAAGATAGCTATTCCAGTGTTCTGTATTATAGAGTGTCAGTAGGTGCTCTATAGTTAAAGGCAGAACACTGGTCCATTATAAACACTAAAACTTAAAAATGCTTTTATGAATAAACAGGTTGACCATTCATTTTGAAAGTTTCACCGTGTGTTCTTTTCGGGAATAGGGTGATACAAGCAAAATTTGAAGAAAATCGATTAAGCCATTCTAAAAAGTTATAATGATTTTAAAGTTCATTACTAGTGGTCGATGGCACCTGGTGTCCCGTTTTTTCATCCTCTGATCGCTCTCATTTTTGCGAGCTGTGACTCTCAAATTCACATGCATTTGATGGACTGATTCACTTTGGGTGGACTGATAAGTGTTTAGTGAAGTATAAAAAGAGTTATTAAGCTTGGAAAAATTAGTTCTTGCGCATGCACAGTTGAGCAGGGGTGGCCGGGGCTGGGCTAGGGAGCAGCACTGCAGGAAGGGCTATCGTGCTGGAGAAGGCAGAGCGCTGCTGGTGCTGAGGCTGGAAGTTTGCCTGGCAGACCGGGTTTTTCTGTGTTCCCCCAGCCCAGCTGCTCTGTACTGCCTTCCAGGTAAAACTGACAACCCCAGCTCCAGAAGCACAGGGGAGTCCCCATCACACTGGAAAAGAGCAAGGCTAAGGGAGTGGATCGGTATTTGAACAGGGTTGTGGATACAGAGGAGAGCCCGATCTCTCTTGTGAACTACATTCGTCCCAGCCTTTTCTTGGTTCTAGCTGGGGGTCATTTAAATCCCCTTCTCTGCCAGAGCACAGCCCAGTCAGATGCATTCTAGCAGAGAATGCCTTTCATGCCTTTAAATGAACCTCCAGCTGCCCAGGTGCTACACGGGCACCTGAGGCCCATTTAAACCCCCTTCCCTGTCACAGGAAGGTGGTTTCATTGGAGATTAAACTATCCAAGATAGCTGGAATTTAAACTAGACTGGCTGCTAACAGGCAGGAGGAGTAAACTCCCCAAAGTCATGGAAGGTACTGGCTGTACCCTTCAATCTGGCTGGGAACTGATCGCCTGGCTCCCTTCCTGGAAAATTTAAACTCCCTGCAGCAGCTTCGGGTAGTTTAAATGCGCAGACATTTAAACTACCTGCAGCCACTTGGGTTCAGCAAGACTTCACTCCTCCCTTCCCGGCCAGAGTACATTATCTCTGGATGAGAAGGAAACTTTAAACTCCCCATAGCAGCGGTAGGTAGGGAACTTTAAACTGTCCACACCACCTACGGATAGTTTAAACAACCAGTTATTTAAACTACCTGCACCAGTTTGGGTTCACCCAGACGACTGCAGGAAATTTAAACTTTCCTTCCCACAGACACACTGCGCTCTGGCTGGAAAGGGAGTCAGGAGCAGCCCTACACCTTGTGAGAAGGGTGCCAATTTGTCTCTGGGGGTGGGGAAGCAAGGGGGGGGGGGAGAGCAGATACCAAGCATCTGCAGTTAGTTTAGACTTCCATTCCCACCTACAATTACAGGAGAGGCTTCAGAAGGTCACACAGACTGGGAGGCTGAAGGGGGTTAGTTTTTTTCCCTGTAGAGTAGGTTTTTGCCTTCCTCAGAAGAAATATTGTATGTTAGTTTCCATTACAAACAGTACGACAACTTTAAATTAAAAAATTACAATTAAACCTTTGTGACCATCTTTTCTTTATAGGCTTCTTTACTACAAAATATAAAATTACCATTTACATCTCAAAAACCAGGAAATTTTACTCAACCAAATAACCTTTCGGTTTTAAAAAATGTTAAAAACCGGATAATTCCCTCTGACCTCTGTCTAAAAACTTTCAGTATAACAAAATTGAAATGCCAAAAGGCATGGGAATGAATTGTTAAAGCTTCATTTTCAAAAACTGACTCATAAAATCAGAATTCATACCCCCTCCTTAACTCTGTCCTTTTATTTAACATTATGTAATGTTTGAGATTATACAATTAAGTTTTAAAATTAAAAGAAGTTATATTACTAATAAAGAGAATGAAAGAACGCATAAAATGAGAAAACTATAATATGCTGGCAGATGATGTTGAAAGTTTGTGTATGATAGCGTTAACTCACGCTCTGTGGTAGTAGTTCTACCTCTTTAAGGGAGCGAATGCTATTGTACACAGACTTTCAACCATCTGAGTGAACATGTCCTGCTTTTTCCAATTTATTATTTGTTTTTTTACTTTGTGTATTTACTGTTCTATGCAGAAATCAAAAAAAGGTAGAAGTTGGAAGAGATTTAGAGACAGATACCTACTATTTGAAATGATAAAGGAAAATTTGCTATGGTGTAGAAAAGTGAGCAATTTATATAGAGCGAAAGACAGACTATTGTGTAGAACTAATTTATTCGTTTATTTATTTATTTATTATTTTTAAAATGTTTTATCCCACCCCTCCTGCCTCAGGCAGTTCGGGGCGGCTCACACCATACAAAATATAAAAACACTTAAAACAACTTTAAACAACTTTTAAAGGAGGTAACAGATACCCACCCCCACTCCACCCATCTCCTTTACCAAACGCCTAGCGGAACAGCCAGGTCTTACAACTTCGTCGAAAAAAGGGGAAGTCAGGGGCCAGCTGGGCCCCCACTGTCAGGGAGTTCCACAGCCATGGTGCGGCCTCCAAGAACGTCCTCTCCTGTGTGGCCCCCCAGAAGACTTGGGGGACCTCGAGCAAGGCGCCCCCCAGATGACTGCAGGGGCCGATCCCACAGATATGCAGAGCCTAGGCCGTTTAGGGCTTTATAGGCCAATACCAATGTCTTGAATCGGGCCCGGAAAACCACTGGCAGCCAATGCAGAGAACGGAGCATCGGAGTAATGTGCTTCCGGTGGCCCAGCCCTACCAAAAGCCGGGCTGCCGCATTCCGCACCAGCTGCAACTTCCGAGCCGTCACCATGGGTAGCCCCACGTACAGCGCGTTACAATAGTCCAACCTGGAGATGATGAAAGCATGGATGACGGCGGCCAGGTCAGAGACATACGGCCAAAGCCGTCGCACCAGGTGTAGTTGGCGAAAAGGACTCCTCGTCACAGCCTCCACCTGGGTATCTAGGCAGAGCTGCGCATCGAAGAGCACCCCCAGACTTCGAACCTGGGAAACCAACAGAGGACAGACCCCGTCAATGAGGGGGGCCTCTATCTCCATCGGCTTACACACCAACATCACCTCCGTCTTGTCAGGGTTCTTAGTTGATAATAATATTGTGATAATATTCTTATCACCACCACCCCTCTCTCCCCTTCTGTCCAAGCTCGCCTAATCAATTGTCTCTCTGATATCTCTGTCTGGATGTCCCAATGTCAGCTCAAGCTCAACATGGCTAAGACTGAACTCCTTATCTTTCCTCCCTACCCTTCCTCTCCCTCTTCCCTGTCCATCCTTATCGATGGGGTCACCATCCGTCCCGTTCCCCAAGCCCGTAGCTTGGGCTCCGTCTTCGACACTTACCTGTCCTTTAAACCTTACACTGACTGTGTTGCAAAGTCCTGTCGCTTTGCCCTCCATAACATTGCTTGGATTCGCCCCTTTCTCTCTGTCTCCTCAGCCCAAACCCTTGTTCACGCCATGGTCATCTCTCGCCTTGACTACTGCAAACTCCTCCTTGCTGGGCTCTCCCACTCTCACCTGTATCCCCCTTATCTCCATCCAAAACTCCACTGCTAGGGTCATCCACTCAGCCCATTGCTTCAACCACGTGCAGCCTCTCCTCTCCTCTCCTCACTGGCTCCCCCTTCCCCAACACATCCTTCACAAACTCCTGGTATTCACTTACAAAACCCTTCACAACCTGGCTCCCCCTTACCTCTCTGCCCTAATCTCCTTACACACTCCTGCACGCACTCTCTGATCCTCCTCTGTCCCCTCCCTCGTCTCCCCTGCTCCCCTAACCGCCTTCATCCCTTCTCCCTGGTTGCCCCCCATGCATGGAACTCCCTCCCTGCTCACATCCGCCTTGCCCCCTCCCTCCACACCTGCAAATCCCTCCTCAAAACCCACCTCTTCCTCGCCACATTTCCCGACGCCTGTTAGAACTTTCCTCTCAACATTTGCTGTCCGCCCTCCCCGCAGACTCCTGCCTAAATGCAACCAAGCCAAGCACGTGCACCTGAGACTTCGCATTCACTCGAATGTTATTTATCCCTTGTCTCTCTCTATGTCCCCTCTCCTTGTCTCCCCCCTCCGTGTCTATTAGATTGTAAGCCGTAGGCAGGGACCATGTCTATCTTATTGTTCTGTAAAGCGCCAGGTACATAGCTGGCGCTATACGAATGCTAATAAATAATAATAATAATAATTCATTACATAAAAACTTGAATACCATGATATAATAGGGCAGAGTTAGAAGGGATGTATGAATTCTGATTTTATAGAGAAAATAGGGTTTGCCGTGTTGGGCCCAAATATAGGTTTGACCCCTGTGAGGTCTGAAAGCTTGCATACCTCCACCAACTGTAGTTGGTCCAATAAAAGACAACACTACTACTTTGTCTCTATTTTTCTGATTTTATGCGACTCAATTTCAAAATGAAACTTTCAATTTATTTACCTGTCTTTTGGCGTTTAATTTTTGTTATACTGAATGTTTTTATATAGAGGTCAGCAGGAATTATCCTGCCTTTTAACCTTTTATTTCGTTTTTAAACCAAAAGGTTTTTCGGTTAAGTATTTTTATTTTTGAAGTCAATACCTTCCTCTGCTTAGTGACACTGATGAGGATTGTTTTCTAAATGCACATTGGAAATTATTGATAGTTGTTTACTTGATAGAAATATAAGGAATAAAAAATTATAGTTGCTAACTCGACTTTAATACGGTTATTACTACTACTATTTATTACTGATATAGCACAAATGGTATATTAAACTTACCCTGCTACCAATTTTATGTCTAGTGAAAAACAACAGTAAGTGTAGAAAAGCTCCTGTAAAAAAATACTGTAAACAAACTAACCTCAAATTTATTCTGTATGTCTTAGCCACAATCTGCTGCACTGAGATAACACATTTATTATTTATAACACCTACAAAAGGTAAGACTTTTACAATTCTCTTTGACACACATCAAAATCTGGCTCAACAGTGAATGGTTAAGTGCCAAAAGGGTCAGTGCAACAAACAATAATATCGTAGGGGGGGGGGGGGGTGTTTCCATCTATAAAATTCCTTTACTAAAAAGCAGCAGTAAAGGAGTTTGTTTTTAAAAGAAAAAAACTTATGAAAAGAGTATTCCTTACATATACTGCCCATATATCTTAGCATATTGCCATGACACCAATGTGTAGGAATGTCTCCAGACATTAGTACTCTTTTACAATCACAGCTTGAAAATGTTAGCTGAAACTTACTACACTGAATTTTGACTTCAAATGAAGCCAGGATTTCACCCATGATTTTTCACAAGAACTATCTTCCTGTGCTGCCAGTCGTCACGGTCAGTTTCCACGGTCAGAACACACAGCTTCCATATGAGTGCAATTTTGAAGAATGGAACAGTTGTTCATGATATATTCCCTTTAACTGTAACTTTGGGTTTCTCCATTTACTTTTGCATCATATCCAAGTTATGCTTCTTGCTTGTTCTTGTTCTCGCTTTTTCTTTCACCAAACTCTCTATGCAACCTATTTTTTTTCTAATTACCTCAAATTCTCTCTCTCTCAGCCAATCCTCCATATATAGGATGTCAATAATTTACCTAGACACTTTACAATGACAAGATTAAAGACTACTGCACAGAAGACCCAAGCTACAAGACTAATAAATACTCACTCTTCAGGGGAGCGTGCTGGATTTTGCATAAATCCTCCTCAGTGGCTTTTTGTAGTCTCCAGCAGGAAAGAGTATGATAAACCAAAAGGCCCTTTAACCAGCCCTGAAGACTATTCCCCTCTCTTTGTTGCCTCATCCCCTTCCCATGATTTCTATGCAGAGGGAACGCAAAGAGGGCATCCATTTTAACTGTATTCTGGCTCCACCTCTGTCTTTTGTCCGAGGAAGTGAATAGCTTTAGTGACCCCTTCCACAGTTGCACATGCTCTCAGCAAACAGCAGCATGAAACTAACTTTACTCTTTGCAGTTTCATTGCTGCCCACAAGGTTCTGCATAAACAACAGTGAAAACGGAGACAACTCTTGCTAATTTCACTCAGTAGCTTAGGAAAGTTACCATCAGAGACCTGGAGCTGTTTTGTCTGCATCAATTTATTCACGGTTTCCATTTTCAAAGATGTCATTGTAACCACAAGGGTTAGATAGCTTTTAATTAATTAATTAAATTAATAAAACAAAAGTTTAGATCTAGCTGTTTGGTAAGTGATGATCCGTATCCAGGAAACTTTCCTATTTACCACAAAACGGGTGAGTTTTTCAGACCTCCACTATTGCTGAAAATATTTCTCCCAGAAAAACAAAAACAAAACCCTAATTCTTAGTGGAGATTACCAAAGTCAGAATTGCATTATATAAATTACAGCCATCACAACTGTATATCATTTACAATATAGAATCACCTTCAAGACCCAACTAGGACTGATATCCTAGGATTAATGAAGTCACATAAAAGCAGAGTCATATCAGCTTTTATTGTACATCACTATACATCTAAAGTTATCACCTCAGAATAATTCACAAGTAAGGGGGTCTTGCAAGGGGTAACAAACACCAGTTTAGAGTTCACATCTAAGTTTTGGGTTTTGTAAAGCAACACATTTGAAGCTACATTATATTCCAAGTGTGTGTGTGTACATTTGTGAAAATTCCCAAAGACAGACTAGTAGATGAAGCAAAATAGAGATAATCTATGTTGCATATATATGTAAGTGTATATTTTACCTAAAACACACTCCCTCATATTTTATATATTATATATTTCTCCCCCCCGCCCTCTCTCTCTATATATGTATTTCTTTAATTACAGTTTTCCATATAACCATTAGTGAGTCCTAACCATGCAAGTCACATTTATTAAAGGCTGCATGTCAAATAGGAGCTGACAATTACAGGCTATATCAATACACATTATGCCAGATGGTAATGAGCCATACACAAAGGGCCAGCAATCCAAAATAATCACACCATTTTCCATAAAAATGTTGAAGAGGTTATGGTTTATTACACAGTTCTCATTAGATATACAGTGGCAGCATTAGCAATTTTTCCTTCATTTGTGTCTCATTTAGACTCTGCCCCCACAAGCACATTCAAATTGGTACACAAGGTTAAAACCATTATGGCCAGAGAAAAAAATATATAAGCTGCATTTTATTTTACATTAATGGTGGATCAAAGGTCCTGAGAATCTATTATTTTCTCAACTATTATCTAACAGAGTGTACTAAAAGAAAGGAAATTTACTGCTAGCATAGCTTTGACATTAACAAAGTATAGACAATCCAGAATGAGCAAACACTACATTATTTAATTAAAGAAAAACTACATAAAAAACCAACATTAGGTTGTGAGACAAACTGACAAGTCACAAAATTAAACGCTAAAGTTGAACTGTCAGACTCCGCTTTTAATTTTCTTTTCTCAGCTTTTCTTTGTGCTACAACTTATTGCTACAATAGTTTTAAGACCATGATCCAGCTGTCCCCTTAAGCCTGCATACGGGCAGCACTGGTGTTCTTCTGCTGGTGGACCCATTATCCTGGATGCTTCGTGTACCAGAGCAACCAGGCTAATGCTGGCGCCTAGAGTAGGTTACACTCACCCCCCAGCTGGCAACACTGGTCATGCCCCCTGCACCAGGGAAGGAAGGGGGAACAGAATGGCAAGTGAATAGCCATGGAGCATGGGGTCCCACCACAAACTCAACCACAGTGCCCAAACCCCCCATATATGGGAAGAGAAGACGCCCTGTTCTGGGTGCACAATGCTCCTATGCCTGCTCCGACCATGTACTGGGTAGCGCAAGCCCCTGTCCGACTGCTTGGCCAAGGAATCAATGGACTAGTGGAAGGGGGGAGAAGGGAGTCCAGAGGAGCATGAAGTGCTAAGGTGGGGTGGGGTGCAGGTGTCCAGGCACATAAAGGAGGGTGCTTGGGGAGCGCTGCAATACTGGCAGGGGCAGCAGCAGGTTATCAGGGCACATTAGGAAGCAAGTCTCTTTCTTACCAGGACACAGGATTATGTCCGGGAGACTAGACAGCAGACATAACCAATGAACCTGTGTGTTCTCTGAATGTGCGGGGCAGAACCTGGCCACCCGCAGTCAGCCAGCACACTGCTGAGCAGGCTCCCTAAGCTCCAGTCATCATCCTGCACCTGGTAAGAGCTGGGCTGTCTCCCTTGCCCCCTAACATTTATTAATTTATTTATTTATTAAAATATTTATCTCTCACCTCTTCTGCTCCCAGCAGCTCGAGGCGGCTAACAATAAAAACACAAATACAAAAATACACCAATAAAAATAACTTAAAATAATACATTAAAATTCAACTAAAACTGGGGGGACTAATCAACCCATCCCACCCATTCATCACCCTCACCAAATGCTTGGTGGAACAGCCAGGTCAAAAGGAAGGGAGGTCCGGAGCCAACCAGGCCTCTGCCAGAAGGGAGTTCCACAGCCTAGGTGCGGCCACCGAGAACACCCTCGCCAGAGTCGCCCCCCGGGATACCCAGAGGACCTCCAAGAAGGGACCAACGGCCGACTGTAGGGGCCGCTCCAGGGCCCGGGGAATGAGGTGGTCACGCAGGTAGGTGAGGCCCAAGCTATTTAAGACTTTATAGGTCAAACTAACACCTTGAATCAGGGCCGGAAAACTCCAGGCAGTCAGCGCAGCGAACGGAACACCGGTGTAATGTGCTCATGGAGACCCGTCCCCATAAGGAGACGGGCCGCCGCATTCTACACCAGCTGCAGTTTCTGAATCACCATGCATAGCCCCACGTAGAGCACGTTACAATAGTCCAATCTCGAGGTAATAAAAGCATGGAGGACACTAGCCAGGTCAGAGTTGAGATATATGGCCAAAGCTGCTGCACCAGATGTAGATGGAGAAACATGCGCCTCGCCACAGCATCCACCTGGACATCCAGGCAGAGCAAGGTAATGAGGAGCACTCCCAGACGGAGAACCTGGGGAACCAATGGGGGAATGAACCCCATCAATAATAGAGGACATCACACCCATCGCCTTTCCCACTAGCACCACCTCTGTCTTGTCAGGATTCAGCTTCAGTTGGCTCACCCTCATCCAGCCCCCCACGGCTGCCAAGCATCAGGTAAGCACAGAGACAGCTGGGTCTGATAAAAACTAGAGGTAAAGTTGGGTGTCATCAGCATATTGATGTTATTGAACATCAAACCTTCTCATGATCTCGCCCAGCAGCTGCATGTACACGTTGAACAGGAGAGGGGACAAGATAGAACCTTGCAGGACTGCAGACAAGAGGTCCTAGGGGGATGAAGAAGCACCACCAAGCACCACCCACTGAGTTTTTCCAGCCAGAAATGAGCGGAACCAGTCAAGGAAAATTCCACCCACCCTGACCTGGTCCTGCAGGCAAAACACCAACATCTCGTGGTCAACGGTATCAAAAGCAGCTGACAGACCCAATAGAATCAGCAGGGTCGATCAACCCCAATCCAGTTCTCAGAGGAGGTTGTTGACCAAAGTCACAAGCACAGTCTCAGTACCAAAACCCGGATGAAAGCCAGACTGCGAGGAATCCAGGAAAGTGATGCCAGTCAGATGCTCCTGCAACTGCCAACTCACAACCTGTTCAATAATCTTCTCTAAAAAGGGAAGATTAGAGACAGGCTGATAACTGGCGAGGGTGTCAATGTCAAGCAATGGTTTCTTGAGCAGAGGCCACACCACCACCTCCTTGAGGCAGTTCAGCACTCGAAGGGAGGCATTTACCACCCGCGCCAGCCTTAACCAGCCAGGACAGGCATGGATCCAGTTAGGGAAAGGTGGCTCTGACAGCCCCAACACCTCCGCATCAGTGAGCAACACCCACTGAAACTGATCCCAAGAACCCAGAAAAGGCAGGGTTTCCATAGTCTCTGAGGATATGATAACCCCAAATGGTTGGGAGGGGTTGGTTTTGCCCAACTGGGTGTTGCAATGGCTTCGGGGAACCTAATTATCATTATTTAGTTGTTCTGCCCTTGTTGATTACATGGCCCAAGTGTTGTCGTTTAAGTCCCAAGAAGGACATGATAAAAGGAATTGATACTGTTTTATTTTAGTCTACATTTTCTCCCAGTATCATTATCTACATTGTATTATTTACCGAATTATGATCAGATTTTTATACGTCGTTTTAATTTTCGCTTGTGACACTTTGTACAGATTTGTTACCAGTATTTTGTTACGGCCTACAGCCAACAATAATTTTTTTTTATTCATTCATTCAGTCAGTCTCTGTTTCTCCCATTGTACGAAGCATGGCGTAGGAATCGCTATGAATCTGGGTGATTTTATCTGCGAAATAGTCAACAAACAAGTCGCAGTGGGCATCTGATGGTTCAGGTACCAGGTGGAGGGAGGCCAGACTGACCAGTCCCCACACCACCCAGAAAAGCTCCGCTGGACGAGACTTCACAGATGCTATAAGGATAGCAAAGAATTCTTTTCTTGCTGCCCGCATAGCCATGGCATAGGCTTGTACACCAGCTCTATGTCGCAATCAGTCAGCTTCAGTACAAGATCAGCGCCACCGTCACTCCAACTGCCACCCCTCCTGCTTCAGCCACTGTAGGTCCTCAGTAAACCAGGGAAGCCTGCAGTGCCGATGCTGGAGAAGCGGACACCTGGGAGCTGTCTGGTCAATGGTCTCAGTAACAAGGTCATCGAGTGGACAGTAGTCAAGATTGGAGGGCAATTCCCCCAAGGGCATTCAGGAACCTCTTGGGTTCCATCAGTCTTTGGGGGCAAACCAACCATACTGGTTTCACACCTCTTTGGGGGCCAACGTGTGCCAAGAGACAAGTCTGCTGAAGGTAATGCTCCGTCCATGACAAGGGCTCAGCTAACACCTCCCCCACCAACAGATCCCTCGCCTCCGGTGCAAAAAGAGCCCCCTCTGCCCCAGAACACACAATCCCCCCATGCCACCTAGGTTCTCATTTAAGGGCCACACCAAAGAGCCGCTCTTCACTCCCTCCCTGCCCAGAAGCCCTGGTCTGCTTGGGGAGCCATGGCCCTGCCCCCTCCCACAGGGCCTGGTTAGCTGTCTTCTCTCAGAGATGGGGGTAAGCCCAGCACAGAGGCGCCCAACCGTCCAAAGTTCCTGGCAGCAGCAGGAAGGTGGGCAAAGGCAGGGGAGTGGCAGTAGCTGTCTCTGCAGCTGCAAGGCAGGCCGGTCTTCACTCCCTCCCTGCCCAGAATGTGCCCAATACCCGCAGTTGGCCATGCCAATATTGCAGTGCTCACCAGATACCCTCCTCTCATAAAAGATGCCCAAGTGCATCCCCCTTGTCTCTCACTAGTACAGCCCTTCCCTCCCTAAACCTTCCCCAGTTATTACACCTGGGTGCACCCTCCATGTTTCTCCAGTCCTACAAGCACTAAGTGGATTCAATGCATTTTGCGCCACTCAACAATTGCAATACTTAAAGTAGCTGAATTGCAGCCTGTTTAAAATCTTACAAAAGACAACTAAGACCCTTTTTACACAGGTCACAGCTGCGTGGAGGGTGTGCACGCTGCAGTGTGGGTGGCGCATGGGTGTGGGTGGCGCATGTTCTTGGAATTCCTCCAAGAGTGTCAAAAGATCTAGAAAGTAATAAAGCAGGGGACAAATTGATGGAGATTATAGGTAGCCATAATATTCAATTCAATTTAATTTATTATGTGTGGCCGAAGGCCATCGCAACAAATTTTGAAACAAGTACATAATCAAAAAGAAAAACCAATAAATTCACATGGTAGTCATAATATGATTATTTATAATGGAAGAACACAGTCAAATTTATTTGGTGAGTTTACTTAAGAGTCAGTACTCGGCTCTAGCGTGATTATGTTATAAGTTTTCCTTTTTTTACTTTGAGAATTTTGCTAACTTTGGAATTACTGTTAGACCCAAGAGCAGCCACTACCCAATAAGCATAGGAATTAGTGGTAGACTGCAGAAGACTGTCAAATGCAGACTTACAATCTACTGGGAAATTATGATGCAGATGGTCTACTGATTTTTTTTACTAAGGTTGCAGGTATATTATATTCTCCGGATAGGATTCATCTTTGAAAAGAAGTTTTAGAGCTTAAAACTTTTGTTGATGTCAATGCAGAAATAGTACTGGAGATTATGTTTAGCTCATTGGAGGATATGGTAACTAAAAGTTTCAGCAACATCAATGACCCTAGTTAAGAACCATAAACAGGGGCAGAATTATTATGAGAGCCGACAGACTAAGAGGGAACTGATGCGACTTAGAACGTTTGGCACACACACAGGGAGCCATTTTCCTGGAAGGCTTTTGTTGAGGCAAGGAAGGTATATAAGAAATTGCTGAAGAATAAGAGAGTAGCTAAATCAGAACAAATATGGGCTGAATTACAAGTTGCCTCCTCTTTGGAAGATACTACGAAATTTTGGAGGATTATTGCTACCCTGTTGAGCACTAAGGCATACTCTGGAGTAGCTCCTATTTATTATTTATTATTAAAATGTATATGTTGCCCCCTCCTGCGACAAGCATCTCGGGGTGGCTAACAACATTTTAACACACATAACCAAAAATACAATTAAAACAAACTAAAACCCTCAGATTAAAATAACCCATACCCAAGCCCACCCTAACCCAACCCGCCCACTACCCATCTTCCCACCCCTACCCACTCCCTTCCCCGAAGGCCTGGACGGCCAGGTCTTACAGGCCCGGTGGAAGGCCAGGTAGTTATTAAGGAGGAATGCTCGGTAGCTGATTTTGAGGCAGCATTTGAAGATTCAAGTCAACTGGATCCTTTAACTACTCCCTCCCTGAATGTGAGGCAATCTGCACTAGGTTGGAGGTTCCCTTTTTTTCCACCTGAAGCGGCTGAAGGTAAAGTCCAACAATATATCCTGGCATTAAAGCCAGGCAAAGCCCCTGGCATTGATTTTATGCCCCCGAATTGTTTCATGACAATGCGGGTTGGTGGGCTTCTTTTTTGGCTAGGCTATTCGCATTTTTCAGTGTGTAAGCAGTTACCCTCCTCCTGGAATATAGCTATTATAGCTATTATTGTGCCCATATTTAAGAAAGAGTCAGGCAGATCCCGCCTGCTACCATCTTGTGGATAAATATACCTCAGTGAGAGGGGGTAAACTTTATATTGCATTCACTGATTTTGCTAGAGCATTTGATTTGATTTGATTAATAGGAAGAAACTGTGGGTTAAATTGGCAGAAAAGGGCATCAGTTGTCATCTGCTTGATTTGATAATACGGTTGCATCATAATTCGAGAGCAGTGGTAAGGTTTGAAAATGCTGGTGGTAACATTTTTCAACCAATAGCTGCCCCGAGCTGCTTGCAGGAGGGGCAGATATAAATATATTAAATTAAAAAAATAAACAAACCTCTCCAAACCATTTAAAATTGCTTCTGGGGTTAGGCAAGGCTGCCTTTTAGCACCCTTACTTTTTAATCTATTCATAAAGGATTTGGTACAACTGATTAGTGCATCTAGCCATACGCCACCCAAAATTGCCAATAGACCGACTGCTATAATGTTGTATGCGGATGATATTTTATTATCGCAGGCAATAAGTGATCTGCAGCACTGTTTGAATCAGTTGGACCAATTCTGTACAAACAACATGAAGATTTCGCCGCAAAAGTCCCAAGTACAGGGCCAGCCTTAGCATCTGCAGGGGGTGGGGGAGAAATGCAGGGCCCAGTCTCCTGCTGGCTGCTTTGCCGCCACCGGGCCTAGGGGAGCTCCTCGGCTCAGGGGGCACTGCCCGGCTCGGTCGGCGGCGCTACCTGGGCCTAGGCTCAGGGACGGAGGGAGGGGCACTCCCCTCCGCCCATCCTCAAGCCCAGTCATTTCGGGGGCACTTACCTTCTGCATTCATTGCTGTGGCGTCGCCCCTCGCTATTCTGGGCCCTGTGCCGGACCAGCTCCCTGTGGTGGGCTCTGGCAGCGACGGGCGCAGCAGCAGCAGATTAAATCTGCCACCACCGGAAGTTTCAGGGAGTGTTGGAGAGGCGGGGCCTCCGCCTCTCCCTCACTTCTGCTGACAGCTGCGCTCCCCCCTCTGTTGCCTGTTTGTCTCGGTCAGGGGGAATGGGGGAGAGGCAGAGGCCCCGCCTCTCCCACATTTTCCCTGGCCGAGACTGACAAGCAGGGGAGGGGGGAGCACAGAGTGTGGGAGAGGCAGGGCCTCTGCCTCTCCCTCACTCTGTGCCCCCCCCTTTGCTGCCTGTCAGGGGAGATGTGGACCGACTGGTCAGTCAGCCGGGGGGGCCCCACGCAGGGTCCCCAGCTCCTGGCCATTGTCAGGCCAGGAGCTGGGGACCCCCGAGTGCAGGGCCCCCCAGGAGCGGCCGCCCCGAGCTGCATGGCGGTAGGGCTGGCCCTGCCCAAGTAATTTGTTTCAGCCGAGCCTTGACTTTTCCATCCTGAAGGCTGCGGGGTGTGGGCTCAGGGGGTTGGGTCGCCCAGGTTGCACCTTTGCCACATGCACTGTGCACATACATGCCTGCAGAATTCATGTTCTGCCCGTGCACTGTGCATATGGGCTGCGCATGCAGGTGACTGGATATCACCCATAGTGGTAGCTAATTAGTTATAGGTACTATATAATTTGTTATAGGATATATTTAGTTTATAGGATATATATATATATAGGATATATTAGGGTATAGGCCAAATGTGTGGACCCTGGGTGGGCACCAAATTGCTCAAGTTACTAAATATATTTATTTAGGTAGCCGCTTTTTGGCAACAGGTGCATGGGCAGCTCAAAAGAATAAATTGATTACTAAAGCAGCTACCTTGGTAGCAGGAATCTTGAAATTGTATAGGTCTTCAAAGAGCTCTTGCGTACTATCTGCAATTAAAGTCTTTAAATCTAAGGTGCTGCCCCAGATACCGTACGGTTCAGAAATTTGCTTCCCACACTATTCTAAGGAAGTTGAAGTCATACAGAACAAATTTCTGAGGGTTATGTTAGGGGTTCCAACTTCTACCCCATCACCTTTGCTATATGACAAAACAGGGTTTCACTCTGTTTTGGCATTGGCAAAGGAAAGAGTTGTGATTTATTGGAATAAAATCCATAGCATGGAGCCAACACGTTTACCCTACAAATGTTGGCTGGAACAAGCAAGCCATGTGGAAAGTAAATCCTACTGGTGGTGGAAGGAGCTTTCTATACTCCTAGTCAGATCTGGCCTTTCACCAAGTTTTTCTTTAACACTGAATAGTAGATCATGTTTGATAGAGATATTTCTATGCAAGAGGAGCTGACCAGAGTGGCTGAAGTTAGAATTGCACCATGGGACCCTATAGTTAAAACTGATGTACTGTTGGAACCATACCTTACTTACTTCTGTGATTACCACCTCTGCAGAGCGCTGACTTGGCACGGTTCTAATTGTCTGAATCAGCTGTTACGAAAGGTAGAGCTGAGGGTGTGGAATATTGTGATAGATTGTGCTCCTGTTATTTATCTGAAGTAGAAACTGTGAAGCACGTTCTGTTGACTTGTCCCTACTATGAGGAATTAAGATTGTGCTGGATCGCCCCTGTATTGTGGTCAAGTCCACTACCCACTATGCAGCAGAGGATCACTGTTTTATTAACTCCTAAAACTCAGGCGGAATTAAAGGCTGTGACCCTGTTTCTCCTACTTGCTTTTAAGAAAAGAAGAGCTATACACTAAACTATATGCTTGTCTGTTTTCTTTGTGGCCACTGGCAGAATGTTTTTTTATTAGAATATATTTACTTGAATATTGTTTTATATTTATAAGGTATGTTTGTTTTATATACTTAGGCATGGCAAACAGCTGTAATAAACTGATTTGATATGTCATAAACTTCAACAAGCAGTAATTTGCCCATTCTGATCCAAGAGCCTCATCAGAGCTTTGTGATTTCCTTGCTGTTGTAAGGAAGCTGCTGGTCACCTGCATCAGGGTGCAGCTATTTTAAAGTTGCTCTGCAGAAAATAATTCCTGATCAACTGTGGAGTTATTTGACTGCTAAAATTCATGGAGACATGACCTTAAACAAATCTGTATTAAGGTATTCAGGACACTGTTTTATATTGAGGCTTCCATCTGTAAAACTAGAATTGAGGATATTTATTCTCTTGCTTTTACATTTGTTCAGGTGGTGTGTGGTTTGAAAAATAGTTATAGATCCCCCAGAAGCACATGTCCAAATGTTTTATCAAGACAAACAAGGATGTATGAAGCACTGGTTAAAAGGATGAACCATGAAACCCAGAAAGGTAGGCCATCATAACACAGAGGGGACAATCCAGCAGACTGCTTACGCTGAACCTAATGTGCAGTGCACAGCAAGAATGCGTGTGCTAAGATGCGCACGCGGCACAGACGCACAGGGCAGGTCGCATAGGCCGAGATTGCACTTTTACTGCGTGTAGGGAACCACATGCGCATCCAAACGCGCACATTCTGGCTGTGCGCTGCTTGTCGAGGTCAGCGTAAGCAGGCCTCTGGATTGTCCCCATAATGTTTTAAGTCTTTTGATGACTCTATAAATTAGAAGTCATGCCACTAAGAAATTGTTGATTGTAAGGCCCTTCTTCAGCGAGTAAGGAATTTCATCCACTGCTTGAGACAGCCTGATAATTGGAATATGTTGGTATGAAGCAGATTACACCTTGTAGAGACAATCTGTTTGTTTTTTTAAAATCCCCTATTTATCTGTCACTATCAAGTATTCCGTAATGCATGTCACCAATTTATTTTCATCATAGGGCTAACTTCTTTCCTAGCTCCTTCTCCTTCTACCAAAATGGCAGTTTTGCAAAGAGCTAGTAATTGCTGTAAACACAGATCCAGTGTTAAACAAAACCAAGTTTCCTGGCTGTCACAATGCACACAAGAGCTCAGCTAAGCTAATGAGGAAGACTAAAAAGAAACACAAGAAAGAGGTCTATGATATTTGTTGTACAATTTCTTTGTAAGCAGTTCAGCCTTAGTGTGCAATTTAAGTCTTCACTGTTAATTGAAAAAGGCCAATCAAGAAAGAAACAATACACAAAAAGTTTGGCTAAGTGGCCACATATTTATTAAATCTTCCGTTTTAAGAAAGATATTTGGTTGGTGTATAGCTAGGTCCTACCACCAATGAAAAAACAGTGACTGTTTTTTTCTTTTGCAATACCAAAGACTTAGACACAACTTGGATGTGCAATATGCAAGAAAGGAAAAATCAAATTTTCAGGTTTGACCAACAGGGAGGATGCTGCTGGTGGTTACCATGACAGAGAAAAAAGGAGACTACCTGAAGTGAAAGAAGTTTTGTTTTGATCATATTAAATTTCAATTAATAGCTAGTCAAAAATGAAGCTCTGGAGAAATCTGTAAGAACCCATTGTCTGGGGCATGAGTGGATGCAGGGAACAGGTCAAAAGTGGGAAACAGAGCTGGAGTACCAGGGTCAGAGTGAGGCAAAGGAACAAAGTCACAAGAACATAATAGGCATCTGGGTATCTGTCCCAGATCTTCTTTTGGACTCCCCCACGCTGCCCACACATCATGTTTGTGCCATCATGACTTTGTGCAATGAGTTTCTGCTTGTCCACATCTTCTGTAATAATAATAAAAAATTCTTTATTCAGCGTGACCCAAGTAATTGCCGAAAACATACAAAACAATACAAACATCTTCTGTAAAAACAGCATCTAGTTGCTTTAGCAAAGCTTCAGCAACTGTTTCAGCACAAGAGTCTGGTAGCTGCATGAATCCATAGAAGAGTTCAACAGTTGAGCGACTGCCATCAATGTACCGATAAATCAGTACACTTTGGGTGTGCATAGACACAGCTGTGGTGTCATCAGCCTGGATGGCCACAAATTCAGTGCGTTTCAACTGCCAGATAATAAAATTCCTAGCCAACTGTTTTCGAAATGCCCCTGAAGACTGTCGCACTGTGCAAATGCTTCTCCATAGTAGAATTGATGGTAGCAACCAGGTTCACCAGACCTCAAAACACCCCTGGATTCAAGAATCCCTCAGTTTCATCATGCCCTCGCAATGCTAACTCAAAAGCAGCGCAGAACCGTATACGGTCAATTATTTTTCCAAGTACGTACCGGTTGTGTTCAACTTCCTGGCTATGCTTTCTTACAGCTAGACAGTAGCCTTCATCTAGTCTGTCTGAAATGTTTGCGCTGCCCAACCATGCCAACTGTAGGCAGTTCTCAATATGACTTCTGCATTCTTCGTGTTTCTTGGTCTTTTCACTGAGATGCTTTACGTTCATCACTTCTCTCTCTGTCCAGGGCTTTTCACCCCCATACAACAAACAGGGAAAGCAGAACAATGCGTTTTTTGGTACCACTGCCACATAGTCAGTCCTTCCGCTCATACCATGTCTGCTAAACCTCCATGTAAAATCTTTGCCTCTCTCTCACGCAGCTTCCTCGATATGTAGATCAGGACAATCAGGTCCCAGCTCCTTAATACGACACTTGTCAGCCACATCCAGTCTTGAGAAAAGAGTTGCGAGGAGTATATCTATGGTGTTAATTTTTGGTAGCTGTCCTCAACCTTGTTACTCTGCTCTTGTCCTGTAAAATCAATTGTAGGGGGGAGGATGTATTCAATATTCACATCACAAGTACAGAAAGGGCACAATTCAGAGTCCCAAAATGTCAATGCAGAGAGCTCCAAGCAAGGGGCCAGGTCAAAGCGTGAACCAAGCAGTAAAACCAGAAAGAATGGCGGCTCAAGGAGGATAGTACTAAAAATATCCAACCACCTCTTTAATTCACATCAAGCTTAAAACACCCCCAAAACACAGGCAGTAAGATAGACAGTCCAGTGCATGCTTGCTGAGTGAGGAGGATTGAAATACATTGCAAACTATGGCATGTAGGATTAGTCCCACTAAACCACTGGGATTAAAACCCAAAGCTACAGCAGGTTTTTTTTATATCTGTCAGGGAAGGGGGGATAGGAACGGAGGCCAAGGTTTCCCTAGGGTAGAACACCAATCACATACAAAGGACAAGGGTGGTGTGGAGCACGGGACTCACCCAATACCTGCTTGGCGGCAAGCACCTTGCTAAGAAGCCCATCAGGATAGTGTTTGGGCCGAGTATCCTACACAAGGATCAGGCCCCTATCATCATAGGGCGCCAAGCAGAAGTACTGAAGCCCTGCCCCACCGTTCAACCACCCAGTACAACCAATCTCACCACGAGGACCGGGGGTGCAAGAGTCACAGTGCAAGGAAGGGGGAAAAAGGGGGCCCAGAGCAGCAGGGAAGGAAGGGCGAGAACACAAGATCTACTAGAAAGGAAGGGTTCCCGGAAGGGGGATGGGCAGAATCTCACACATTCTCTCTCACTCACCCAGTCACTCTACACGACACAAATAGGAAGCACACACTCACCAGACTATGAACTGCTCAGCCAGTCTCGCAATCGGGAGGAAGGGGTAAGGGAGGAAGGTTGCAGGAGTACAAGGCAAGGTTCACACAGCGCTCTCTCAATCCAGGGGCCAGTCTCTGATCACCGGCGCTGCTTGCTGTGTCGCGCCGGCATTTATACTGTTAGCCACGCCCCCTCTATGTGCTAGGAGATGCTGGGAACATTGCAATGGTGCCGAACGTTCCCCAGCGTCCTGTGATGTCAGCGTGGGGCCTCCCCGCACCCGGGGTGAAGAAGAGGCTGAGGGGGATTCCCCCGACGCTCCGGGGTCTCCTGCTGGTCCAGCTGCGCCAGAGGGCTGCGCCTGCTGTCTGCAGCGTTGGCGGCCCCACCGGGGATGTCCCAAGCACCTGCAGGGAGGCGCGTATCTAACAACATCAGATTAAGGATTGAAAATATGCAACAAACAAGGGAGAATTTATCCCATTCAACCGTGACTGGAATTCAAACCCAAAACCACAACTTTCATTCACATCAAGTTTTTTAAAACAAAAAACAAAAAGAACACAGGTAATAAGATAGACATACCAGTCCAGTGCATGTTTGCTCAGTGAGGAGGACTGAAATGCACGGCAAACCATGGCATGCAGGATTAGTCCCACAACCACTGGGTTTAAAACCCAAAGCCACAGCAGGGTTCTTTTTACATCAGATTAAGGATTGAAAACATGCAAACAAATAAGGGAGAATTTATCCCATTCAACCATGACTGCGATTCAATTAACCCAAAACCACATGTTTCATCCATATGAGCTTAACCCTCACCCCCCGCCCCAGCACACAAGCAAGACTGTATGTAATTGTAAAACACCCCAGTCCAGTGCGGAGTGTCAGTGAGGAGGTAAAATGCAAGCCATGCAGGATTTTTCTTCCAAAATCATGACGAGATTCAAACCGCAAAACCACAGACTATCAAGCCTGAAGCTTCAAGCTTGAAGAAAGAAGAGCCCAGAGACAAAATGCATTCCACAGAGAATTAAAATTGCAATCCACCAGTTATTATTTCATTTACCTCTCAAGAAGCCACTAAGATTAAAACCAATCTTGATGTAACCAAGCCAACTGCGTGCACCTGGGACCTTGCATCTTCATGAATGTTACACTCCTTGTCTCTCTATCTGTTCCCCTTCCTTCGTCTGTCCCCCCATCCCTCAGATTCTAAGCCCTAGGGCATGGACCATGTCTATTCAATTACTTTGTAAAGCGGCAGGTACATTGCTGGCGCTATATAAATACTTGCTAATAATAATAATAACCCATTCATTGAATATATTTTATATTTACCTCATTTGCATTGTCAATTATTTTAATTGGGGTGCTTTGGTCTCCAGTTCTATCTTCATGCTTGATAGTCTGTGGTTTGATTGAATCCCTCCAGTCGTGATTTTGGGAGAAAAATCCTCATGCATGGTTTAAGGTTTTGCATTTCTTTTCCTCACTGGCAATCTCATAAAAACATGATAATTTAAAAAATAAATAAATATCCCTTTCTTTCTGTTACCTGGCCTAGTGGCCTCCTGCCCTCTCAGGCCTGATAACGTCCTCAAGTTCCTCAGTCACAAGCGTTTCAAACCTTCCTCCTCTCAATCAACCATCCAGGCCGGGTCTAGCAGCCCAGGGAAAAGACAAGGAACTCAACTGCTGTCGGCGCTGGCCAGCCAGCTTCAGACTGAGGTAGTCACACATGCTGCTAGCTGCTTACTGTTTGTTTGCAACGGCAGCACGAGATCTGGGGCTCCCAGTCCCGGCCTCTTCCCCTCATGATTGAGCAGTCTAAAAGTCACTCACACACCCCTAGCCATTTTTTCTGGCCCTGATTGGCCAGGGTGATGCCTCCATCGCCCAAAAATTGATTTATTTTACTGAAGGATTCCTAAAGGAATCCTCAAAGTGTCTCCTCCCTGCCCACCCCAGAACACAAGTAAGCATGTGCAAGAAGAAAAAAACCAGGGTGATAGCACTGTTGTCCTCTTGCACATATTCACACTTGCCTCCTGTCTCCCTCCAGTCCATCCCCCCTCTCTCCCAAGGGTCCCAATTCAGAACAAACTTCTGTGCCTATGTGGGGTGTGCAGCGGCTCCACTACCAGCTGGCTCCACGTGGACTCTCTGTGCTGTACTCCTCCCCCCTACACAGCAAACCACCCGTCCACCAGGCTTGATTCTGCTTGTGCTGTGTATATGCAGCACAGCCACACAGACCGGACCCACCCCCTGCCCAAGCCTCCTGCCAGCATGCACGCACGGAGGCAGACGTATGTTGCACGCTGTCCCTCTGGGAGGGAGAAGTCTCCTCCTCCTCACCACCTCAACAACAGACACATGATTTGAGTCGGGACTTGGGGGAGAGACAGTCGGAAGGCTGTCGCGCAGGTGCAGAGTCGCGCTGCCTGTGCCCCCCTCCTCCCCCTGTGTGAGAGTCAGACTTGGAGCGAGTGAGAGACTGTGATTGACACCAGCCCGCCCCCACCCCTGGACCAGGAGGAGGGCCGGGCAGCGCAGTCACAGAGCACAGCGGCTGAGGGAGGAGCACGGCCCGGAGGATTTAATTCTTTTGAGTTCAGCCTGTAAACAGTGAGCACAGCAGACAGTAGTCAGCAGCTGCCATGGTGAGAGAGGCTAAGGCAGCGGTGTGGTGGTGGGGAGGAGGGAACTGAGAAGCGACCTGACCTGGGAGCTGACCCCCCCCTCCTCCCCGCCGCTGGAAAGTCAGCAGGGGTGGTGGTATTTTTTTCCCCTCCTAAGATTTCAGGCAGCAGCAGTAGGGCAGAGCATTTGTGGGGCACCACCCAACACCTCATAGAATAGAACCGCCACTGTAGGGATTTGCCTAGCAAAAAACAACCTCGGAAAGAAAACTTGAATTAAATTTTATATTGCAATAAATTCATACTGTGTTTATAGTAAGTAATCACTAGGATTTGATTCATTCTTGTACAGTTGTTTTCAAAAAAATAATCTTGCAATATTATTCTGTAACACAAATTAACAGTGACTTCTCAGTGGTACACATCCTTGTGAGGATTTCTTTACACAGATTTTTCATCATCAATAGATCTCATTGTGTCA
This sequence comes from Sphenodon punctatus, assembly GCA_003113815.1. Taxonomy (NCBI): domain Eukaryota; kingdom Metazoa; phylum Chordata; class Lepidosauria; order Sphenodontia; family Sphenodontidae; genus Sphenodon; species Sphenodon punctatus. The sequence goes on along the minus strand of QEPC01006051.1, from coordinate 1,999,313 downwards.
GGTAGATGACCCACTTGTTCAAAAAGAACAGCAGCTTTTCCTGTCTGCTTAAAATATACAAGGTGTTTTGTAAAGTAACTTACACAGCAACAACTACAGAATTGCACAATACAAATAAACAAAACTGATATGTCAGACTCATATGGGTGGAGTTGCACCCTCCAGCTTTCTCTTAATTTTGACTTATAGTGAAATGCCACTACCCTCTGGTGACGTTTGAAAAGTTAGAAGCCCCCCATAATCTGAGACTGTCAACATATGAGACTATACGTTGCATGTCAAATAAGTATTTACCAATACTTCCAACAAACAAATTTGTCCGTTAATCAACCACACAACCTTTTATTCAAAAATGGTTATTCAAGTAGCCACTAATGATGATACCTTAACATGCTATCTAACCATGTATCACAGCGATGACAAATACCCACCCCCCGCCCCCAAAATGTATGTTGTTTCCTATTGGAAACTGGTAAAAATATTTGTTTAAACCCTAAATTATGACACAGTTCTCCAGACCTGGAGTGCAAGATCTCACTTAGACTCTGCCTTCTTCCGATGCACTATAACAAAAGGAGGCCAGATAATTTATGGCCATGTTTTCTCACTCGTGCTTTATTTGGAACATAATCTTTTGTAGCTGTGAATTATAAACAACATATGTACATGTCCCTCTACAAGGGAAAATGTTTCTGTTTGCTGTTGAATTCGATAATGTCTACAATCTTGCAGATAAGGGGTGGAATGCTGTTCTGAATACTTTCTAGCTCTCCGGCCCCAAGCCTTTGAAAATCAGCCGTTAAAGTGTTATTTGCAATGAGTGTACAAGACAAATTGAACCTGGGTAATACAGATTCCCATTAGTGTGTGGTGTCAATTATGCACAGACTCCAGAAAAGTCTCTGAATAGCTACTTAGCACTCCAAGTATTTCACTGATACATTATATCTATAGATCTTGTATATAATTGTATTCAATGTAGCTAGAAGGTAAGATGAAGTAACCTTAACAGTAACGGGGTCAGCATTAATGACACTTGCAGTGATTTTTTTGTAATAAAAGTGAAGTATGTTACAAAGACATCTCCTAAAGGAATTTTTTTCATGTATCAAATATGAGGAAGATATATAGAATAATTAAGCCTCTGAAAAGAACGTAGGGCAGTAAAGAGAAAACACACGCAGTAGGAAAATGAAGAGATTACTGTAAAAAGCAGGGCTGGATTTAGTTTTTTTGCTGCCCTAGACACTTCTGAGGCTGCTGCTCCCTGAAGCCACACTCCCAGCCATGCACCCCAAGCCACACCCCTCCACAAGCCACACCAGGTTCCCCCCTTGGGGGGGAAATAAAAATAAAAAATAAATAGGAAAACAAATAATAAAAAATAATAAAAAATCCTATTCCCCCACAGTGGGGAGCATCCTCAGCTGCTACCTAGAAACTCACTTTGGTACCACTTCCGGTCTCTGGAGGGCTGAGGTGGGCACTGGTGGCTGGAATGGGCCAGGCGCTGGGATTCAACCCTGCCAATAAGTCATCACTGAACTGAATCAACACACCAGTCAAGCTGGATAAGATCTAGCTTAGAATTTATCTTATCTTTATTTTATATAGTAGTCAGTAGTTCATCTCAATTTTACTGGGCCAAAGTCCATTGGGGAGAATAAGCAGAGAAAAATCAGCCAACTTGCTATTAAAACTATTTCCTCATTAATTTTAAGATGACTGGTTAATAACCGTCTCCCTTCATTTGTCCCTTGTGTTCTTAAATTTCCTCTCCATTTCTAAATGCAGCTTAACTCTTTTGTTCCCAACCCGATCCCCCTTTAGCTCTCCCTCCTTTTGAAATGCTAATAACCCCATAACAGATGACCCAAAGGCTCCAGGTGGCTCTGAACGTACTGTAACAGAATCACTCCGGTTTAGAACACTGAGACGTACATGCCGTGGTCCACGGCTTCCCATTGGCTGCCAGGCAGCAAGGGGGCAGAGGTGGTTCCAAAGGAAGGGCAACTTCTTACAAACATCATGCCATTCCTCTCCACATGGTGGAGGTGGGGTCCTGGGGATCAAACATGAGGAGATGGATGGGCCATTAACTGCTGTATCCTGAACCTATTGAGGCCAATGGCTCTCGCTGACTTCAAACAGGGAATTTGCTACCCACCCACCACCCCCACCCCGAAACTGCTTCCCAAGGCTAGTGCCTAGGACTTTCCCTGATTCCGGCACCCTGGTAAAAATAAAAGTAATAAAAATCTGCCAAGTTCAAATTGATATAACATTTATATTCTAAAACAGCAACAGTAAGTTGGCAGGACATTTAACAACTCTTTGGGGGGGGGGAGGGTTGCAGGGGGAGTTGGTTTGTCCCATGGAATGATGGTCCTTTTGCCACTTGACAATTAGGTTTCACATATGAATGCAAAGAGAAATGGTAGTGTGATATAAACATTTTATCAGCATGAATTTGGGATGCATTCAGCACATAAGTGGTCAACCACCACATTAGTTATGGAGGCTTTTTCAAACAAGTCACAATAAAACCTTCAAAGCACCCATCATGTGTTCTCTCACAAATGCAGATTTATTGAAACACATTTTAAAGAGTACTGGGGTGATTTTAAAAAAGTAGGATTTTTAAAATATCCCTTCAACTTGTAAAAGCCATTTGTTTTTGTAAAGACAAGCCCAACGGTAAAGGACTCAGCACAAGGAGCTATCTTCATCTTTAGAGACAAAATAGTTCGTTTGACATCTTTGACTGAACCAACTTCTGTTGGTGAGTATACAAGCTTTTCGGTCCTTCCTCAGCAAAGTAAAAAGTCAGAACTAAAGACTGAGCAATGCAAGAGAGGTATATATGATAGATGCTTGGGATAAGCTGTTATGGGGTGGGGAAGAGGTATTAGCATCTCAAATATTTAAATACAATGAAAGTAAACCAATAATCAAATGACAAGATAGCTGAATGCTCGGTATACACATGCAATCACTTGGGAAAGAGCGGTTAAGAGAAACATAAGATAAATGACAGGAAACCAATAATTAAATGAAAAATGAAATAACTGCATAAAAGTAAGCACCAGGGAAGCAGCTGGAGGGGAAAAGGTTTCAGGGGGAAGGAAGTTAACAGTTCCAAACATTTAAATTCAATGCAGGGAACACATGTGGTATAGGGGTAAACTCAGCTGCCTGGTCCACATTTCTATAGTGGTTTATGAAGCACAAATCTCTGTTTAGGCCATTGTTTTTTATGTCCAATAGAGCTATGAATTTTTGTTCCCAGGCCTCTTTTCAAGGTGTTGTACAGATTCTCTTTCAGGACAAGGACTGAGAGGCCAGAAACAGATCGTCCACTCCGGGAGAAGTGAATACCTACAGTTGAACCAATGATTTTGTCCATAAACTTTTTTTTCAAGTGGAAGTTCATTGCTGCTGAATGGATTTTCATAGCCTTGGAACCTCTTCCCAATAAAATAGTCATTTATGCCTGGCTAGTGAATTATTTATTTGAATTTCTACCTTACCCTTCCCTATTAATCATTTCTATAGCACTACTAGGCATACGCAGCACTTTACAGCCACAGATTTTTGAAGACAGGTCCATGCCTAGTGGGCTTACAATCCAAGATGGACACTGGTGAGGTGAACACAGGGACAGACAGACAGACACACACACTCCCATTTCACAAATGAGGAATTGAGGCTGAGAGTTTGTGACTTGCCCAAGGCCACCCAGTGAGTTCATGGCAAGGGCAGGATTCAAACCCAGGCTTCCCAGGTCCAAGTCCAGCACCTTATGCACTACACCACACTGGCTCTCGCTATACCCCAAAGACTCAGGGCGGCTTACAATATAAAAAACAAAAATACATTAAAATCCCTTAAAAACACCACCACACTCCCCCACCCCTAAACCCAACTGCTTTGCCAAAAAGAAAGGTTTTATCCTGCCTCTCAAATATGCTCAGACTTGGGCTTGGACAGACCTCCAGGGGAAAGGAATTCCCACAATACTGGGGCAGCAACTGAGAACACCTCTCTGCGGACCCTTGTCATATGAACAAGATTGGCAGGCAATACCTGCAAGAGAGCGCTCCTGACTAACCAGCACCTTGAATTCTGCCCAGAAAGCAAGATTTCTATCTATCTATAATTTATGTTTATATTTATATTAAGCTACTAGACATCCTGGAAGTGAACTTTCCCTGGAAAGTCAATCCTGGCTCCTGCCTGCACTCACGCACTCAGCTGTTCCTCCTGGCTGCTGCTCAGCTCAGCTGGGTTCTTCCCGCTGAGCTTTTCTGAATGGGGTGTGTGTGAAGAGACCTCTCCCAGCGCTCCTGCCTGACTAAAGGGCCTACACACGCACACACCCCATGCATATATTAAAAAAACAACCCTGACTAAGGCTTGGAGCAAGGACACCTTCAGCCTGTAGACTACAGTGGCGTCCACTTAAGCAGAACTTGCATGATTTGAATTTCTGGTTAAGTAGAATTAATTTGTTTTTACCAACTCTATAGGAATGCATTGCTTCTTGATCTGTATATGTAGAATTCTGAATAAGTAGAATCTTTATGGTGTATAGAGCATACCCACCCACAGCCAAAAATATCAGGACCTTTGAGTGTATTAATGATTTCTTGGCAGCGTATGGTTAAAATACTGTAGAATATATCCTATCAACGTGAGTCTTTATGTCAGGCAGGCTGGAGATGAGCATTGGGGAACATCGGATCTCTCCATTTCCAGCCATACAGACTCACACTGACAGCCAGGCAGAGCCAGAGAAATTCGACTTAAAACGGACTCCACTGTAATTTGTGGATGTCCTGGGGTTATTAACTTTAGAGAAGTTTAGGCAACAACTCCTGCCCCTTAAAAGGAGTGCGCACTGCCCCCCAGCTCTCTAGTGGAGAAACTTCCAATACTATGTAATAGTGATAACTGGAACTATAGAATGGGCATTCAGGGTGCTCAAATAATGCTGTAACTTTAGCAGAGAAAAGGAAAATTTCGTGATTGCTATTATCCCTGTGTATGAGAAAACACACACATCCCACACTTGAGGGTTTCTTACCATAAGAATGAGCTTATTTCTAAGTTTTTTGGCAAAAGGAAACCATGAAGCAGATGGGTCTTGCCTAGAATATACATACGATGCTGCAAACAGTTACAGGAGATGGCAAACTGCCTCTGAGCCCTTGCCCCTTCCACCAGGTGTGCTGATATAATCACCAGCAGAGGAAGAAAAGGGAGGGGTGGGGGAGAGAAAGATAAAAATCCCTTTGGAGCCAGGCAACTGCTGCTGCCTCTGGGACATCATAAACTTAATGAAGATGCATACTGGAATCTGTGGCAGCTAAGCTTTTTTATTATTATGGGTACAGATTTTCTGGAGGTGGAATATTATGTGTGAAATAATTATCTTTTTGTGAGAGAGCCCTTATAAATGGTACTATTTCTGTGGACTTTCAAGCAGAAAAAAGTGAGGGATTATTTTGTTTTATTTAATCTCAGTTCTTCTTCTGCTCTGGGTATTTAAGACTTTTTTTTTTTTTTTAGTTTGGTACCAAAGAGGCTCGAAAGTACACATTGTAATAAAAAGAAGCAGTATCAAGAAATGCAACTGACAATTTTTGAACTTGAGGGAACAATTTTTTTATGCAACTAGTGCTTCCATAAGTGGTCTGACAGCTAAAATTCAGGAGACTGCAATAAGGAAAAGGATTGTAAATCCCTTTGAACACTGAAAGTACCATTTACGTGAAATAAATAAAGAATAATGATAACAAACTTTCTTCCATTTGTGGCCAATCCAGTACGTTGGTGAAATATTCATAATTCAGTTTGTTAAGTTTCTCTGTTATGGGAAGTATCAGCTGCATATCACAATTCAAAATATTCAGGAGATACAGAATGGTGTTTTATGACCACTTTTGAGAAATTATCTCCCACCTAAATATAAATAAATCCTGGCATCTGATCATAAATAATTTCTGAAGTGAAATACAATACAAGTTATTTTATTATAAGATTCACTTTATTAAATTTTATATTTATTTTTTTAGTCACCGCTGTATATATAGAAAGATAGTTAAATGTAATATTCAACCTTTTATAACCTTTTCTTTTTTAATAACACACATTTCAAAAGAATTAACTTCCTTTAGAATAGGAAAAAGTGTGTTAAAATGTAAAGAAATTCAGCCTCTTTAAAGAAAGTAACTGACACTGGGTGAGTATATGAAAATGGATTATTTAAAGCAATATAGATGATAATATGAAAAAGTGATAGCCCCTACAGGTAAAGTTTGACAGCAGGACTGTCAGAAAAAGCAGGAAAAGAACATATAACAAATTTGGAACCAGACACAGTATTGAGAAATGAAAAAGGGTATTCTCTCTGTGTTAATTTTTAAATTTAGCTCTGAAATGTCAGGACTCGGCCTACATTTTTATTTATTTTACTTATTATATTAATTTATTATATTTATTTTATTTATTAATTCCTGATCCAGAAATTACAAAATCTTTTACTGTAGCCAGACCAAATTCTATTAATTTAAAATGACTAACTAAAAAGAGAAGATATGTTGTTTCAACAGAAACTGAAAAAACAAGGGTTCCAGTTGGAGGTACACATGCACAACACGCAGACCGAAGTGACCCTGTGTGAATGCATGCTGCTGCCACTGGGGTCCAATTGTGCTGCGCAGGGCCGCAGCAGCAGCAGACTTGGGAGTAACGCAGTGAGAACCCAGCAGCGCAGCACCATGTGCATGCACACTTTAGTCTTCACACTATACACAGACAGACCTTGGATCAGAGCCAGTGTGTGTGTACATTTGTGGCAGTGCTGTTGAAAGCCATTTTCTTTTATATAGAAAACTAATCTGAAAATGCTAACCCTAATTTATGTGGTCATTTCTTTTCTTGTAGACACTTTCTGAAAGAGCATGTGTGAATAGCTTCACACACAAAAACCTGAAACCACAGTTTTTTTTATAGTTAATATTACATAATGATTATTTTTAAAATGCTAAGATAGTGTAATTTATAATTTCTGGTGAAAAACATGGTGAAATAGCATTTGACATTATTTTATGTAAACAGTTTCAATGTTTACTTTTACCAAATATCTATTTTGAAAACCAGATGGATTTGCCTGTAAATTTACGTATGCGTGTGGGTGCATGTGTGCGTGAGAGAGAAAGATGTAGTATTTGTGAGAGTTTATTTGTTCTTACCTTTTCATCAAAATTAAAACCAGGTAGTGTTTTATCCCATTTTTAAAGATTAAAGGAATTCAAGGTACTGGATTTTTATTTAGTTATTTTATTTTAATGGTCTTCTATCCCACACCCTCCTCACACGGCAGCTCGAGGCGGCTCACAGCCCACAAATACAATATCATATTGTATATCTGCCTCCCAATGGAGGCCCGCCTAGTCCTGGACCTCCCCTCTTCCCAAGGAGGGGTTGAAGCAGTCCGATACCACCACTGTGGCCTACAGAGTAAGGTGTGTGGGAGAAGAGAGCGCCTTGCCTCAGGAACTAAGATTAGCCATTGCCAGAGACCAGTGCTGTGCTCGATGAACCACAGTATAAGTAGTGCCATACTGGGTCAGTCACAACCTTTCAGCCTCAGTTCCCGATCTGTAAAATAGGAATGTGTATGTGTCTGCCTGTCCCCTGTGTTCCCCTCACTCTTCTCCATCTTAAAATGTAAGCCTACTAGGAAGGGACTGGTCTTCAAAAATCTGTGACTGTAAAGCGCTGCGTACACCTAGTAGCGCTATAGAAATGATAAGTTAGTAGTAGAAGGGAAGGGCGAGGTAGAAGTTTAAACAAATAATTCACTAGCCAGGCATAAAGGACTACTGGACAGGCTCCTCTCTAAAAATCTGTGACTGTAAATCACTGCATCCATCTAGTACTGCTATACAAATGATTATTCGTAGCAAAAGTAGAGTAAACAAGCATTTTTGAGAGTCAGTGTAGTGTAGTGGATATTATGCTGGACTTGGATCTGGGAAGGCAGGGATCGAATCCCACCCTAACCACGAACTCACTGGGTAGCCTTGGCAAGTCACAACCTCTCAGCCTCAGTTCTCAATCTGTAAAATGGGAATATGTCTGTCTGTGTGTTTGGTGAAGGCGATGGAAGGCTTCTGGGTGGGAGGGTTCCCCAACTGCACTGGGGTGATCGATGGCACCCACATCACCATCATCTCCCCAACCCATAGCCGGGATGAGTACATCAGTTGGAAGGAGTACCACTCCGTGGTCCTACAGGTGGTAGTGGACAACTGCAGCCAGTTCACAGATGTGATAGCCAGTTGTTCCGGCCAAAGCCATGACACCTGCATCAGTCCCCATTCTTTGCTTGGATGTATACGGGGAACTTCAGGCTCAACATCACGAGCAACGTAGAGGGGGTGCTTATGAAGCTTGTCATCCTGGGGGACCCAAACTACACACTGACTCCGTTGCTTATAAAGGGCTACCCTGTGGCCCGCACAGCAAAAGAAACCTGGTTCAACAGGCAGCTGGGTGTCTTCCAGTGCATGGTGGAATGGGTGTTCAGGGTGCTCAAACTCTGGTGATCCATCATGAGACAGATCGATTTCAAGGCGGAGACAACGTCCCTGATGATCACAGCCATGTGTTTCATGCAGAACGTCTGTGAGGCGGAGAGCACCACCTTGGCATATCCACGCCTCATTGCCCGCAACAAGCCAATGCCCCTGTACAGGGAGCAGACTGACCATGCTGAGAACTTCATAGCCAGGGAGATACAGGATGCCTTGTGCCAGAATATAAGCCACATGACCAATACAAACATGTAAATATCTGTGAATACATCGGAGCCTTGGAAGGACTGATCAGGATGGGTGGAAGGATAGTTACACTGTACATAACAAGTTGTCAAATAAACCAGAAAACGTATGTATCACTGAGGCGTGATGTTGTGCAGTAGCTATTGAAGACATTTACCTACTGGGTAGGCCACCACCAAGGAGGGGCGACAATGGATAAGGGTGCAATTACACAGAGGAGACCACCAGGAGAACCAACAAAGGGGGACTGGGTGGAATGATGATGAGGAGGTGTGCAGAAGTGACTGAAAGTGGAATTACAGGGAAGAGAACACAGAGAGAACCGGAAGTGAAGGGGAGTGGCTGCACTGACAGAGAAGGACATTGGGAGCAGCTAGCCCGAGGATGGACTGGGTGGAATGACAGGGAGGAGGGCTCTGGGAAAGTCCAAAGAGGACATCCCCAAGCACAGCTACAGTGACCGGGGACCCTATGGAAGAACGGTGAGACTCCCATGAGCAGTTGGAATGAAGAGGGAATGGGTGACAAACAGTTCAATGGCAATTGAGCACCACCTCTTGACTCCTTCCTTTCAGACCCCACCTCCCAACACACACACACACACACACACACACACACACACACACCCCGCTGCCACATGCTGGCCAATCCACCCTCTTCCCTTCGTTTAAGAAACGCCTTTTCATTGCATTGCTGTAGTGGTCAGGAAGGGCCGTTGGCATTCACAGATCGCTCTCATTTCCAGATGGTGGTCATGCTGATGTCTCCACTATTGCTTGTAGGCCTTCTGTGTTGTTCATTTCCTCATGTCGCTAGACAGCACGCTGGCCAGGTAGGAGTGTACGTCTGGCTTGCCAAAGGAAGTTTATAGCATAGCTATGAGAACCCTGTACAGATGCATTTCTTCACAGCCCAGACTCAGAGTTCCAGCTGAACACCCAAACTCACAGGTCCCTCAGTGTAGATGTACATGTATGCATGCATATGCATTGTGTGGTGCAATGTGTTCCCATATTTATTTATTTAAAACATTTGATATCCCACCCCTCCTGCCTCGGGCAGCTAGCAATATTAAATAATCAAAAAACAGCATAGACCCACACATCAAAACACAAATAAAACCCCTCATCAGAATAGATACAATAAAAAATAACTAAAGTAACAGTGCCCTATCCCTGAAATCTGGAGTTTGGGGTGTAGGGGTATGTTCCCATCTGGCCTTGAATAAGGATAGGCACCGTGGTTGCCATAACAGAAAGCATTTATTCAAGGGTTCTAGGCAGGGTTCAAACAGTGATTCATCCCGCATCCATCACATTTTCCCCTGGCACATGTGTCTTATGGTCTCACCCTCCTCCCCATCTTGGTCGCAGATAGCCTGGTTCATTTTATTGCAGTTCACACAGAGGGTGGGCTGGTTGGCTCCTCTTCCTCCACCTCAGGCTCCACGATTGCAAGTCGACTCAGGTCCCTGTAGGTCCCTGTGCTGTGTGGCACATTGCCGCAGGAACCATCAGTGTTCCTCAGCCAGTACCTAGATGGCATCCCAAATTTTGTCTGCCCTCTGTGCAGCTTCTGCGCCAAAATCCTCCCTGCACCACCAGGTTTGTGCCTGTGCATGGCCATGCCAGTGCCCATCCCACCGGTGGACGCATAGTGGGACAGAAAGGACAGACGTTGGTTTAGGCTGCCCCACTCGTGCCTTCCAGGCCAGTGTTTAGGCCCCAGCTGTCGCACGTGGTGCTTCCACACCCACTGTCGTCCCTGACCTCCATGCCCACCTATTCAGCATGTGATCCCCCACCAGCCCATGTGGTGCCCTCCCACCGCTTCGTGAGCTTACCATTCCCGCACAGTGCCTCTGTCTCAGGGCTCCTCTGGGTTCCTCCCACTTGCCATTTGGCCACTTGTAAACACAGTGATGAACGACAGCCATGTTGATGACTGGCACTACCTGGCTGCTCTGTCCTATGGCTAGGTCACCTAACCCTCCCTCTGGTGTATTCACTTACTGCTCCCCTTGGGTTCCACATTCCCAGGGGACTCTGGATCTTCTGTCCCCTCCGCCTCCACTTGCTCTGCAACCGGCTGCTAGCTCTCTGGGTTAAGGGAGTAGGGGTTGAGGGCCCCGAGGGGGATGTCCATGTATTCTGAGCCAGACCCAGCCAGGGGCGTCCATGGTGGGCTGTGTCCCTGAGGGCCTGGCCTCCTCAGAGGAAGGGGGTGGGGGGGAAACAGTTGCCGCTGGAGCAGGTATAGCATGGACTGGCAGTAGGGGAGGAGTTTCCTCCAGTGAGGCTGTTGCCAGTGAGGCTTGGAGCAACTATGGACCCATCCACACAGAGGAAGATGTTCAGGAGCTCTATGTACCACTCAGTTTGGTGACCACAGCTGGACTTAAAGTAGCTGTCCTCACACACACACACACACACACACACACACACACACACACACACACACACACACACCGATGAATGCCTTTGTCTTCACCTTGGTCCGAGGGACCCCCTCTGATGGATGGCTTGATGCCTTCTCCCGGAGCAACAGGGCTCTGCACTCCTGTCCCTGGGGCGGTGCTGGTGGATGCCTGTGAACACGGTGATGGACACGCACTACATATAGGTCCTTTGTACATGGGCTGCAGCACGGAGGAAGTCTGCATGCACTGCGGTTGGTGTATGCTGGGTAGGCGGGAGGTTCTGATGGGTGCACACTGACCTCCTCCCACCGCCACCCACGGAGTCGCCTCTGTTTTTTTGGATGGCTCCATGTGTGGGTGATGGGTGTGCAGAGGAGCGCGCATGCACTCCCACGTACACCCAGCTACACCATGGTTCACATGGGCAGCAAACACTCATGAACACCCGCATTTCTGTGTGTTCACAGGTGTTTGCTCCACATGTAACTGTGGGATGGCTGCTTTGCCCCCTGCCCTCTGGGTGCGCTGACTTACTATGCTGGATTGGCTATTCTTCTGCTGCATGGTCTCCCCTTTGGCTGGCTCTTGCTCCGTTGTGGGACGGGCATTGGGCACAAGCTGCTGTGAAGACCAGGAACGCCCAACATGGTTATGCCTTTGCTGCAAATTCTCTTTAAGGGCGCTGAGGCCATTTTGCGCAGAGGGACGGTGGGACATGGCGGATTCGTTGACCGCTCTGGACTTCTCACCCACCACTCTCTGATCTTGGGATCTTGCCCATGGTGGAGGTGGCCAGAGCCTAAGAGATGGGGGGCGCAGTTAGCCCAGTTTAGCATGGGTGGCCAGGCCTTCACCCAGGCAGCATTGCTGATTTTCTCCAGCCCACTTGTACCATAGCAGCCAGCTGTCCACCTCAAGGCAAACATGGGCGAATATCTGGCGGTGCCCGTAGGTGACTGCTGGATTAACGCAGACAACTACCTTTTTTTTTTTTTTTTACCCAGGAGGAGGCAAAACCACGGACAGTGTTGCATCACAAACACCAATCCTGTAAAACGCACTAGCCTTAAATTAAATTTCCCTCAGATAAAACATCTGTAAAGAATGAATACCCCACTCTTAGGGCATATCAACTAATTTTAAGGTTGAGAAGACAGAAAACAAAAGAAAGAGGCCTACATTAAATTCACTGTTTACTGACTTTCTGTTTTAAATTAGATCTGTAATTGCTGTTTACACTTATTTTACCCAAAAACACAGAGAAAGAAAAAAACTATGCTAAAATACCACATTTTAAAATATGATGAATTAAAGGATGTTTTCAAATGAGACAATAAGCCCGCTGGAGTCCATTTAGTCCATGCAGCTTGTTCAGTCCATGCAGCTCCCAATCACGATTTTGCGTATACAGCCAATAAAATGGCCAGCCCACTGAACGCATTTCTTATGCTGGCGGTAGCTCCCACAGGTGGCACTACTCAGTGCTTTCCCTCTCCCCAAGCAAGAAAAGGGGTGGGGTGGGTGTCACTGCAAGAGACCCCCTCCACCCCAAGCAGTGCTCCTGTGCTTGGCAAGAGGGAATGCAAGCCAAGCCCACAATGAAATTAACCCAGATGTGAAAAGGGGTTGGACAGCCGTAACAACCCAAGCTGGAGAAAGTAGCTAAGAGCTGGCTGGGAGCGGTGAGCTAGAGCTGGAATGGATGTGGTCACAGGAAAGGGGGTGGGGGTGATAACAGCCAGGGAAGAAGCATTCTCCATCAGAAGCAGCCGCAGTGCTCGCTTCTCCTGTCTGCTGCTCCAACGGCTTCCTCACTGCCCCGCCACCACCTATGACTTTCATCCCGGGCTCGTCTTGCATTCCCTGCTGCCTGGTTCATTCCAGCTTCGGGTGTACCCATCCCAGCTAGCTCCTAGCTGTTCTCTCCAACCTGGATGCTGCCGCCGCCCAGTCAAATCCGGGATGAAACTGTCAGGCAGTGACTGGGCAGTGAGGAAGAAGCTGCCAGAGTAGCAGACATGACAGGAGAGCACCACAGCTGCTTAGTTTCAGGCCACACCAGGCACAAATCTATGGTGGTGGCAGACCTGGGTGCAGGCAAACCAAATAGACACAAGGTAGATGCATAGGCGCGCGTTAGTATGCATTGGCCCACATGGTGGTCCGCAATGTTCTTGGACAATGCTGTGAGTACGTGAGAGAGAGTGGAGGCTGTGCGGAGGGGGGCTAACATCTGGTGAACATCTAATATACAGGCAAGTGAACACACACCTGGTGGGTGCTAATGTGGGCTATCGTCTCATTTGAAAACACCAAAAGATTACTCTTCTAAATTAAAATTGGTAAGACACATTTTACTGTATATCCCATTTTTATCCCCCTTTTCAATTTATACTTTTTAACATATTGGCTACCAGTTTAGCACTATCAATATTGGGGATGAGGGATGGAGAGAGGATTCCAAACAAAACAAGAGAGGAAAGAAAGAATGGGCTGACTAGTGCTGGAGCAACTTAGTTCATGCAAGGACTTCAGGAAAGCAATTGATTAACCACTACTAACTACGCTAAGATCAAGTGAGCCATATCCACTAGCTAATAGCATGAAATATAATGTCCACGTCGTGTAAGTATCAGGCAAGGATGTTAATCCGAGTGCCAGATATAATATTTCCAGCATTTTAATATATACATAGATGAAGTAATTACATGGCATGGCAACAAAAAGGGTTGGATAATTTACAACAGAGCTGAAAATAATCTCAAGGAATACCATTTGCAAAAGAGTACTTTCCACAGCCAGAGGAGTGCCAAGAATATATAAAATAAAACAACAAAGGAAAATAAGTTTTTTTTTGTTTGGGGATGTTCTTTTCTTCATATAAGTCAAAGGTGTATTCTGCCATAGATTTGCTCCCAGCTGCCATTAGTGTTCATGGGCGCCTCCAGAATTATAGAACTGTAATGCGCTCTTACCAAGATCAGAAAGAAAACTACACTGGTGGAAAATTATGTCCATTGGCTCTTATTCAGGACACTAATCTTTGTAAAGTATCATTTGTAATACATAAAGAAGTCACAATCATCCTTTAGACCTTGATTTTAGAAGCATTTTGTCCTTTTAGCTTTATTTATGTAGCTGGGAATATGATACACGTCCTATGCACAATTATATGCTTGGAATGCCACAAGGTATTACACAATCTCATAAAAACTAAACCTGCTCCCATTAAATTAAATGGTGAAACCCACATTGAATTCAATAGGAACAGTATCTGGCCCATATACAGTACAAAATAAGCTATGCTTCAGCATTCTTAAGAGTGCATCATCTTCTTATGTTTATACCTCATTAGAGATCTTAAATGTTCCAAATACTTTACTGGCTGAGCAAAGCAAGGTCCTTGTGCTAATCTCATGCATTCTTCTGTCTGTTTGTAAATGTAATCGCTTTTGAAAGTAGCATTTGGTCAATACCAACACTTTAGAGGGTGATCTGGGCATGAATGGGCAAACTCCTAGTGAATTGTGAAAACTGAGCAATTTGGAATGGCTCTCCCAGAATTTCTCACATACTTGCCCATCCATGTTCATTACAACCCATAGAATCAGGCATGCAGATTAGCCACAGAGGAAATAGTGGTGACTGATTCACTTACCTCCGACGTTCGAAACACCACACTTGGCAGAAATAAAAGGGAAGCCAATAACCAGGGAAGGCAAAGAAGGGTTCTGGGTTCTTTTGCAGTTGGGTGGTGCTGGGAGGTCATGGTGTGGTATGAACTGACGTCTGGGAGTCAGAATTTAGGGAGAAAGTAAGAGGGTTTCCCCAGGTTGTTCCTACCCTTCCACTCAAGAGCACCATTTGTAGCGGAGCCTTGACACATCAAGACACCATTCTGATACTCTCCTCTATAGCTGCAGTTGGAGAAAGAGTACCGTTCTCTTTACCTCTGGCACTGGAATTTCTCCCCAAACGGAGACACAGGCGAAGCCACTGCTATTTCAGCCCAACCTAGAGGGAGTAGAATGGTACCCTACCTGCGGCTGCAGCTCTGGCAAGAAAGCCTCACTAGAGAGGGGAAGAGTCAGAGGTGGTGGGACTAAGATGACAGGGTGAGAATTTAGGCCTGGAGACGTTCCCATGCTTCAGGATTTAGGACAACACCTCTGAAGAAGAAGTGGTCAATAGGGTGATTGGAATTAGAGGGTCAGGTAAAGCCAAGCTAGTTGTGGTACAGGTTCTTGTGAAAAGGGCACCTGGCTTGATGGAGCAGGGAGTAAAAGGCAAAAGTAATGCAAGGGGGACAAGGATTATGTGAAGCTGTGGGTATGGCTGCTTGGTTAGCTTGAACAGGGACATAGCTTGCACTTGACCATGACTGGAACAGGAGGAAGTTTGGGGCTGTCCAGATGGGGGAATTGCTGAGAGGGCTATACAGAACTGCGGGAAGGTGGGAATTGGGATTATTTTAGACAGGGAACAATACACTAAACTCTTCTTTACTGGATGAATTAAGAAGGGGAGTCAGCAGTTGCCCCGTAGATATGGTAGAGCTGCCAAGGGTTCAGTAGTGTTTTAGGTGCAGGGCTATGTTATACAATGGAGTCTGTATTTAGTGGACCATCTAAAACAGTTCAACGTATCAGAACCTCAATTTACTGGATCTGGGGAAACGCAGGGGAATTCTGCTAAGTCCCAGGTCCAGTACACTTTTTGTTTAGGATTGAAGGCTGGATTTTGAACCATTAAGATGTAATATGCAGGACGGACCACAAATGAATTTAACTGCCACTATACAGACTCTTAGTACTTAACAGGACTTTCAGAGAAGCAGCTTTGAGTTATCAGGAAATTGGAGCAAGAGCAAGCTATCACTTTCAAAAGGCTGCACATTTAATTTGACTTATTGTGGGAGAAAAAGATAAAATTTGACTTAAAAGAAGTCACACATACATATGGTAGAATCCGTGTAACTCAAACTTTAAGTAGAATTTACTTTTATTTTGTTAAATTTGCTTGCAAAAAGAATAAAAATCATGTTTTCCAGTCTAGCTTCAATGTTAGAAAAAGCTCTGTTTCCAAACTCAGCCCTTACTGCAGTCCTGAGAATCCATAGAGAAGAGAAACTCTATTCATTCCAGGAGAAAGTTTCCATAGAAGCTAGACATTGAGTACACATCAGAGAATCCACAAAGGAGAATCCACCTTACAAGTGCCCTGACGGCGAGAACTCTAATGAGGGTTAAGCATGCCCTGTAACACGCCTGAGAATCCACTACAGAGGAAAGAAGCTCCATAAATGTCCAGCTGTGGAAAAAGCTTCCTTACAAACTTCAGTTTTATTACACATTAAGTAATCAGACAGCCATTAAAACCTGCATGTCCTCCAACAACAATAATCTCAACTGTAGCTGGAGAGAGGAGGATGTAATATGATAGTACACTTGGAAGGAGGTAAGAAGGAGGTAAAGAATAGAGTAAAACAGTTTGGAAAACACTATTAGACCCAAAGTTTAGCTACCTAGTTACACTGCTAGTGCTGTTGGAGCATCCTAATAAGCAGCTGTTTAAGTAGTGGATAGAATGCAACATACTTTCATTAGCAGAATTAAAAACATTAAGTTGCAGTGGCTTCTATAATTCATGGGAAAGCATTGAAGAAGAGGAAATCTGAACATCAGCATCCAGGGTTAAGGCCTCATTTTTAGTAGTTAATGTTTTAATTATATTTTATGTGTATGTTTTTTCTTATGTTTTATTTGTGTATGTTGTAAGCCGCCCGGAGCTGCTCTGTGAGCGGGCGGGGCAGAAGAACAGTAAATAAATAAATATGAAGGGATGTTAAATGGATGCGATTGATTACTTATTTTAAAAAGCAAGGGTTACTTGTTCTTTCATTAATTATTATTATTATTATTTTTAATCCAGTTTCAGCTCTACCTTTGACAATGAACTATTTTAAGATTGCATAAATTTACACAAGTCAGAAAATACAAATATATACAAGCTAGGAGGTGAATTTTCACTCCTATTATTGAGCGGTGCATTTTTTTCATTCACTGTACTCTTTTCTTCTCTCTTCACTGGCTCCCCCTTCCTGAACGTATCCTGTTTAAACTCCTGGTTTTCACGTTCAAATCGCTCCACAACCAAGCTTCCCATTACCTCTTGGACCTAATCTCCCTACGCACTCCTGCACGCGCTCTCCGCTCCTCCTCTGTTCCCTCCCTCACTCTCCCTCATTTCCCCTGCTCACCTAACCGCCTTCGACCCTTCTCCCTCGCTGCCCCCCATGCCTGGAACTCCCTCCCTGCCCACATCCGCCTTGCCCCCTCCCTCCGCTCCTTCAAATCCCTCCTCAAGACCCACCTTTTCCTCGCCGCCTTTCCCAATGCCTGCTAGTCTTTCCCCGTACACTTACTGTCTGCCCTCCTCTGCAGATTGCTGCCACCAACCTCTTTGTAACCAAGTCAAGCATACGCACCTGAGACTTCGCATCCCCTGGAATGTTTGTTTGTCTTCTCCCCTGTCTCTCCCACTGTCCCCTCTCCCTCTTGTATTTTAGATTGTAAGCCACAGGCAGGGACCGCATTTAATTCTATGTTATGTACAGCACCAGGTCACACGACTGGCGCTATATAAATGTTTATAATAATAATAATAGGAGAGGGGGCATTTTTGTATAAACAGAACAAGTTCCATTGTCATAATATGAGGTCATTTTTGCTTTAATTAACCCGAGGGTATGAATTGACTCCTGCCCCTCTTTAGCAGTTGAAATGCTGGTCAGCACTTACTCTTTGTATGTGTATATTATGTGTATGTGTATAATGTGTTACGCTTAACAAACATACATATATCATGCATACACACTCCTGTTATTTTAAAGTTTTGTCATGACAACTATTGACTTTCCCAGCTGAAATTCAGCCAACTCACTAAGATACAAAGAACCTTAAAGCTGTCCAACAAACATAATTAATATATTGCGCAGTAGTAGCTTGCATCATACCTGGAATAAATCCCGCTGACCATGTCATGCTGGAGGGAGAGCTCTGCTGCATTGCTATGTCCAGCTGTGCTGCTACATCCAGCTGCTTTGGAAATAAGCAAGACAACCAGTCCTCGCATCTGTAGGTTATTCCGGCTATCATACACAAACCCTCTGCCAGAATAAGAAGAGGAAAAGAAAGTCAGGACTTTTTATAGCCTATTTTTGCTAATCACACAAAATTAAAGTAGAAAAACTCAGCCCTTTGAGCAATTTCATTTTAGAGCGATTTCATTTTAAACTCACAAGAATATACCTCAGTAGGTAGAGAACATGTGACATCATCAATAAATTATTGTAATTTTTCATAATAATTTACAGCAAAATTGTACTACTGGAGATAAATCCAAGCCTTTATTCTAGAATGCCCACATCCTAGGATTTGTTTGTGCCAGTATGCTTGCCAAGTTCTCACAAGGAATATCTTTAGATAATTTTTATCTTTCACAGTACAGACAGTATAAAACATTTTACAAGGTGTAAAAACAAAAGAAGCTGATAAGATGCTTAAGAAGGGTGCAGTGTAAATAACTGAAACAAAGTATTTTGATCATACCAGTTAAAAATCAGGATGTACGGTAAAACAGAAGAAAGAGTTCTTTCTAGGAACATGATTTAATATCACTATGCATCATAAAGCTGGCGAGAACAGCAGACAAAAATGTTCCTATTTAAGTGAGGATATAAAATTAAAAGATTACAATTTAAATAAACAAAAAAATTATTTTAAGGGCAATCTCTGTAATTTCACTTCTTTTTCACTCTGCCATGAATGATTCATGATTACCACTTAAAATGCTACTGCTCAACGTTACGTATTAAAAAAAAAAGTTTTGCTTTCCCGATGGATCTGAAAATTTCTGGGAGCCATCGTTAAAGCAGCTCTCTATTCCCCAGCTTCCTAAACAGAGCAAATAGTTTAGACAAGCAGTATTTATATAACATCTATGTTATGAACTTTGTAATCCAATTTTCTATAGTTATGTGATCTGTGGACAGTCATGGGTCAGGTATGCTATAGCTTTATTCATCCTGCATTCAAATGGGGGGGGCTAGACAAGATACCCCTAACTTTAAGATTCTATGCTCTTTCAATACCATTAGAGCTTTCACTAAATAGGTAGTCTTGGTTTTAGTTTTCCTCTTGTTATCTGAAAGAAACTAAGAACAATATCTAAATATCTAAGATGTCTATTGGGAGAAGAGACATCTAGATTCACAAAATACATTATAGTCCTATAATAATAATAATACTACTACTACTACTACTACTACTAATAATAATAATAATAATAAAAAACACAGGCATTTTACAATGCATAAACAACTAGACTCTTGGTAAAGTATTTTAAGTTGACAAATCTAGAACTACAAAAAGGTCCTTTTTAAATGGACCGCGGTGGGGGGGGGGGGTGGATGTGCAGCTGTAGCAGGTGGAGATGGGTGTGCACTCAAGGGAACGGGCGCACACCCACCTCCACCCCTGGGGCATAGGCATTGGAGTCCATTGCTTTGTGCGTGGGTGATGGGTGTGGCCTGGGAGCATTCACTCTTCTCCACCCATTCACCGCGGCATTCACACAGTCGCCTCCACCCATCTCCACGCAGCAAAACTGCGTGGACATGTGTGGGGCGTCTCATGTGAGACAGGCCTAAGTCTCAAATTGGGATCACACGGACAAAATTCTGGGACCCACTGTTCTACATATTGACACTTACTGGACAAGTCTCCCCCCAGTCTTCACACAATGATGCTGATGGTGAGTGCCTTCTAGAAAGTGGCACCTTTAGGCAGTGTGAGAGCCAAATGGTCCAACAAACTCTGTTCTTCCCACTTAATTCAAAAGCAACACGACATTGATAATCTGGAGGAAATGGGTGTGTAGTACAAACACTCCAGGTGCATCCACATGAGCTAAGGTGGGCCTAATCCTCCACATGCCCCATGGTGGGCAAGCGCAGCCAACACACTTCGGGCTGGGAGGGAAAACTGGTCCCATGGTCCCACGCCCCTGTGGCCAACATCAGCTCCTCAGCCAACCAGGAGTAGGATGAGGAGCTGACCACATAAGGCTGGATGCTCTGACTCCTGCTGCACTGCAGAACTGGGCCCGCTGCTACTAGGCAGCTGTTGTGTGGCAGGAGAGGGGAGCCTGGAAGGAGTGCAAAGACACCCATCTCCCCTACCCAGACAAACAGCTGATTGGGGGAGGGCCCAGAGGAGCACATTCATACCCCTCTCCCCACCGTGACAAACAGCTGATTAGGGGAGATTGCGGCAGAGGAGCAGGGCCATCCCTGCCACTAGGCAGACCTAAGCGGCCACATAGAGCGGCAGATTGGGGGGGGGGGAGCGGCGGGCAGCAGGAAACAGAAGGTTGCTACCTTGTAAACAAGGTTCTTCGAGATGGCTCCAAACTTTCTCACAAATGGGTTTGCGCTTGCGTTCCCTTCTCTTATGGCACATACCAAGCTCACTAATTAGAAAACCACGTGACATTCATGCGCCCCCACACTATATAAGGTACCTTCCCGCCTAAACCCAACAGTTCCTTCCAACCCTAAGCAATTATGAAGAAAATTTCATGTGGGGCTGGAAGGGTGGGCATTTGTGAGAATGTTCGGAGCCATTTCGAAGAACCTTGTTTACAAGGTAGCAACCTTCTGTTCTTCTTCGAGAGGCTCCTCTATTCTCACAAATGGAAGAGTACCAAGCCTAGAAACAGGCGGTGGGGGAATTTTCTATCAAAAATCAAACAATGCATAACGCATGCAAAAGAACAAGAGTTTATTATGTAGTAAAACAGGTAAGTATTTTTACAGGGAACCTCTACATATAATAAAGTCTGTTATATAGAAACAAGTGTTTCTCTTGTTTGTCTTGCTTTAAAAAAAAAAAAAAAAGGTTTGAAAGCAGAATTAAGTATAGACATACCAAGAGAAGTATGGGGCTGGGAAAATAGGTGGAGAGCATAGTGCTTCACAAAGGTTATGTGGGGAGCTCCACATTGCCGCCCTACGTATCTCTTGCGGAGATATGTTAGAAAAAGCGGCCGTAGAAGCACCCAGTGCGCTAATTGAATGTGCTCTCAAATTAGGTGGAGGCGAGAATCCGCTCAGTTGGTAAGTAAGCGAGATCAGCTGTACCAACCATTTGGAAATAGTCATACAATACAATAAGATCTTTATTGTGTGGTCATGTGGCCACTGCAAAAATAAATAATAATACAGAATACACAATAAAGAATACATTATCAACAACCAAATTATATACCATAAAATATGGTGAATACTTGCTAGATATAATAAGTATAAAATAAAAATAAGATAAAATAATAATATAATAATAAAATCAGATATCAAACCTCACAACACATACCACAGAAGGGGAAATATCCCAGGACAGTCTGCATGGTCCAAATATATATAATTATCTTCCTAAAAACCGAAACTATTTTCTAACGTAAACGGAAAGCAAAAACTGTCACCCTCAGCGTAACATCCATGCAATAATCAGAGAATAGCCTTGTAATATAAAATTCCCAGGACCTGCCAGGGCAAGAATTAATCTCATGAGATAAAAATTTCTGGCGTGCGTCAGCATACAAAGGGCAGTCTAAAACAGTATGCTTTAAAGAATCAATATGGGACCGGCTACATTTACAATAGCGCTCAGCCAGAGGAATTCCGCAATATCTACCCTCGGTAACCGCTGAAGGAAAGTAGTTCACTCTAGCGAGGAAAAATAACCTCCTCTTCAGAGGTGAAAGGTATGACCTCGGGCGAGCTACCTCTTCAGCCAGCAGTTTATAATGGCACGAGGCCCTGCATTCCTCTAATAATATCCTCCGCTCTTGGCGGCCAATATCCATCAACCTCTGAGCCACCAACTTTCTTGCAGTATGGAATCCTTTGGACGAGGGCCTCCAGTGAGAATCCTATAGGGTTCAATTTCTGTATGACTATCGTGACCCATCTACTGGTCACCCCATCTAGGATCACTAGTTGTGACAAAGGGGCAGCTTGGTTAAAGAACAACCTCAGCCAAAAGTTCAGGGTACCCTTCCAAATCCTCTGTTGTAGAGGAATAAGACCACATTCCACATAAAGGACCATTTTATTAATCCCCGGGGGGGGGGGGGCAGTGAGTAAAGCACGAAGAAATCCCACCTGAATGCTTTCCAGATTCTTAAGTCTATCCAGGGCCCAAAGATGAGCACCATAGAGTAGCTGGGTAACACATTTGTGCATGAAAACTTTGATTGCAGGAGTTATCAACGTCCCTCTCTGGGACTTGAAAAAAGATAGCATAACTTATTTAATTTCCTAGCCCTTTCAGTGCCAAATGAAGGCTGCATAGTCCATCCCCTTTGGAAATAGTGTGAGAAGATATCTTCTGACCCAACCTAGGTAGGGATGGGGAGATAAACAGAGTGTCTGAGAGCCTGCAATCTCTGGTCTTATCTAAGTAGGTGAGGACAGCTCTTTTTACATCTACTGTGCGCGCCATGGCCAAATCCTCAGATGCATAAGGAGGGAAAAACACGGGAAGAACAATTTTCTGGGATAAATTAAACTGAGAAACTATTTTAGGTATAAAGGATGGGTGAGCTGAAAATTCTAATCTGTCTGGGAAAACCTGGAAGTAGGGTTCCTTTATAGAAATGGCAGCAATTTCACTAACACGTCTGAGGGATGTGACAGCTACCAAAAAGGCAGTTTTTAAGGTCCAATGGAATAGATCTGCCTGTTCTGGAGGCTCAAAGGGATGTTTTGTCAATCGATCAAGTACCAGATTAAGATCCCATTGAGACAGTGGTACCTGATGCGGCGGGAACAAATTTATAAGACCCTTGAGGAACTTCTTAACCATGGGGTGAGCAAATAATGATTTAGAACCAGGGAAGGTAACACGCCTAGAAACGGCAGAGAGGTACACTCTTAACGAGGAGCTAGCCAAACCTGTCTCTGCTAATTCTAGTAAATATTGTAGTACTAAATTCTTCATACAGTTGAGTGGGAGACAGAGATTTGGCTTGTAGCCAAAAGCAGAATCTTCTCCACTTGGAGTCATAGGACTTACGAGTGGATGGTTTAAGTTCATTTTTGAGAACAAAGGCTAACTTGTTACTTAAGGATTGAGCCCCTTCGCTATGTGAATCCTCCAAGCATGGAGGTTTGGTTGTCTGAGTGGAGAATTTTCCCTTGGTTCAAGGACAGCAAGTTCGGGATCTGGGGCAGGGCAAGGGATGAGTTGGCTAGATTTTGAAGCTCGTGATACTATATCTGGCGAGATCACCCTGGAGATATGAGGATAAGACTGGCCCCCTCTAACCGAATCTTGCTCAACACCCATGGAATGAGAGGAATGGGTGGAAAGGCATAACTGAGATGGGCTGTCCAGTCTAGTGCAAACGCATCCCCTAGGGACCTGGGATCGTAGGCTGCCCTGGTGCAAAAAAGACTGCACTTTGCATTGAGGGCAATGGAGAATGGGTCTACATACTGCATAACACCAATTTGGGGGATGAGGGGGTGCCAAATTTTGTCTTCGTCTAGAGCAGCAAAATGTCTTGGGACGGCTCTGGGTGGGGAGGGACATGCATGTGCTCCTCTGGGCCCCTCCTCCCCTGATCAGCTGTTGAGTGGGTGAATCAGGGGGAAGGAAGCCTGGGAAGAACGCGCACTCCCTTCCCAGGTTCCCTTTTCCCCGCTCCATCAACCCACCTAACAGCTGATCATGGAGAAAGGGGGCCTGGGAAGAGGGCGCACATTCTTCTCAGTCCCCCCCCTCTACCGCGATCAGCTGTTGATGACAGGAAAGAGGGCATGAAATCTTCCCAGGCTCTGCTCCCCCACGATCAGCTGTTAGGCAGGTGGGAGGAACACGTTCCACAGGCCCTATCCACAGACCCCACCTCGTGGCAGGGGTAGCTATGAACAGTCTTATCCCGCATGGGCAACCTTACTCCTCAACCCTGCTTCCTTGTAATCCAAGCACTCCAACTCTAATACAGGAATGTTTCAGTGGCAGTGAGATGGACTACAACAGCAACTTTTAAAAGTGAAGTGTTTACAGTGTGGCTAACAGCGGTGACATTATTAGCATATCTAGTGGGATCAATGTTTAGTGACAGCAGTCCCTGGGATTGCTACTTCTGGGAGTCTTAAGAGTCGAACTGCAATAGGCCAAAATGGGAGTCTTGAGGTCAAACCGTGCAAAGTAGCAACCTTAGCAGTCCTTGCATAAAGGAAGCATAAATCCTTAATGATTCCTAAATCTTCTCATTTTGACTAAAAAAAATTCAAAGAGGTCTTTGACCTCTGAGGTATGGAGTCTAGTTGTTTCTAATGATTTTTTTATTATTATTTTTTTATTATTATTTTTTTATTTACAAAACATTTATATCCTGCACCCTCCTGCAGCTTAGGGCGGCAAACAACATAAAAACATCACAATAAAACCATCTAAATTACAATATATAAAATGTATAAAATCGACACATAAATAGCAGCTAACAGATAAAATAAAATCCCCTCCCCATCACCGAAGGCCCGGCGGAACAACCAGGTCTTACAACATCTGTGGAAAGAGGGGAGGTCAGGGGACAGACGGGCCTCCAACGGGAGAGAGTTCCACAGCCGAGGTGGAAGACGGAAGATGATTTTAGAAAGAACACTGCAGACTAAAAATCTGCTTCCAGGCAACCTGGACACCATTTTTTGTATATGTTTCAGCTGCAGAACCAGGACCACTTTGTCTCAACTGTTAATTTAAATTTATGAAAGTCAATTGTTAAACCCACAATTCATTAACTCTTTATGGGAGCTGACATTAATGAGATAGAAACTTTGGCCCTTTTTATATAGGCAGTGGTGGATGGGTATGCTGCACAGTGGGTAGAGGTGGGTGTGCGCCCGTTCCCACAGAGGCACCCCCACCTCCACCCACGGAGCCTCCTGCGGTTTGCCAGATTTCTCCGTGGGTGGGTGATGGGTGCGCATCAGGAGTGCACACGCACTCCCACCCACCACCCATGCGGTTTGCATGGACACCCACCCCACCTCACCCCCCGTCATGGCATTTACAAAGATGACGACGCCACCCCCACCCCCCCACGCATCGAATACCCTCCCGCACTCCCAGCGGGGGCAAGGGCGTCCATGTAAAAACAGCCAATGAAATCTCACAGGAACACTGGTGTACATATTTTTGCTGATAGGTGTTCAAAAAGTCCCTAATTTGTAGGGAGGCACACTTTCCCAGGTAAGCTTAATCAACTGATGTGCAACTTGCCAAGAGAAGTAAGCACAAGCTAAGTATTCAAATATTAATACTGTTGCCAGATGAAAATTTGACTCCAATGTGCTTAAAAAAGTGGTGGACCAAGTGAACCCCCCAATATTTAGATATGCCTAAAATGTCCTCACCAGTTCCCACTCTTAAAAATCATTTGTAATTGATGTGCAGATATCTCTTCTTTTAAAATCTGTTAAAATGAAATTGGCAGCACAGCATTGCCATCTCCAATTCAACTGCTTAAAAATCACAAGTCAGGACCAAAAAATTCATGAAACTGACCCAAAACCCCACCATTACTCTTAAAAAGAAAAAAAAGTGAGTTTTTCTGCCTTCTCTGAGCTACTAGGGAAGACTCATTTCACAACATTACCCTTTATTGGAACTATAAAGCGAGTATGGTGAGCTGACATTGGGGAATGTGCTACTGAAAGAGAGAGAGCACATCCTCTTCAATACTGTTTAGATTATCTTAATTAGGAAGCTTTGTGTTCCAGTAGTTACAGAAAAAAACAGGAAGGCAGGAGACTCCTGTTTTATCTGGGATGCTTACTTAATATACAACACTGGATAAACCACTAGTTTTTCACACTCAGACAATCCAATTTGAAAACTGGATTAAAGCCAACAGTCACTGAAAAACTGCTGCTATACCCAAATTCAGCTTTCTTGGCCTAAAAGGTAATCCACTAACTTTCTAATTTTTTTCACGTGACTCTTATACTAGTTTATTTATTGGCTACAGATCAAATACCTAATTAAACTGTTGCTTCACAATTTAATGCATAGCACCCTCTGAATGAATGAATGAATGAATTAATTAATTAAATTATTTATTTATTTTAAGTGTTCCTAAAATGAACAAGCACCTTCCTCTCTAGAAATAAAGAATGTGAGGACGGAGGAAAGCTGCTTTTGTGCCTTTTGAAATAAAAGAGAAGATGGGCCAGGACACACACACAGTCACTCCCCATTGTTGTTTAGCATGTCATTCTCTGTTTTATGCTACCTGGTACCTTCAAACAACTTCACCTGAAATGTCAGGTTTGGATTAAGTTAGAAAGAAGTTGCACATGAACGAATAATTTTCTACTACTAATGACTTTTTAAAAAAAGAAAAAAGTTGTTCGTTGACAGAACTCACTGCACTTTATAGTTTGTACACCTTTATTTTCGTTACACAAATAAAGATTACAGTACCACAAAACAAAGAGAACTAAACTATTCTTTCATGCCAAAATCATAATGATACAAATAGTGAGTTAATCATTTAGTAAATTCCTAAGCTGGAACCACATTATGATATTCCGGGGGGGGAGATTAAATATTCTACGTAGTATCTAGTCTATATTCTCAAAACCTATGGTTTAAGAACACAGTTAAGGCTCTTCTCATTCTACTTGTAATTAAGAGAGAGGAAATTGTAACATTAAGACTCTCCACTATGTACTTTTACTCTGCCTTCCATTGTCTCACATCTTCTACTTCCGTCTGTGACTCAATACATCAGCAATTTCACTATTCACTCACATTCCTCTTTTATCTATAGCAAACAAAAAACACGCAACTAACAATAAGATTTGGACTTCACTATTATGTAGTAAAATTTCTATATCCAATGTAAAATTTATATATTTTCTATATATCTCACAATTTAAAAATGCATATAATATACCTTTTTGTTATAGTATAGTTCTAGTTTCATAAAGTTCTCTTACAAATGTAATTTTGCTACATAATAGTTAAGTCCAAATCTTCTTGTTAGTTGCCTATTTTTTTTTTTGTCTGCTATAGATAAGGGTAGAAGAGGAATGTGAGTGAATAGCGAAGTTGCTGATGGGTGAAAACAGACATGACGCTAACCACCCTTGGTGGTTATTGATGCATGTTGCAGGGCTGTATTGGTGCCCTATGCAGCCCTGAAGGGTGGTTAAAGGGTGGTTAGCGTCATGTCTGTTTTCACCCACAGATGCAAGAAAGTAGAGGATGCGAGACAACAGAAGGCGGGGGAAAGTAGGTGGTGGAGAGTAGATGGAAGATCTCCTAACGTACAGTTGCCTTTTTAAAAAAATTATGAGTAGAATGAGAAGAGCCGTAACACTGGGTGATTTCAGAAGTGACGTGGTGAATGTCCACCACAGTCAACCACTGTGCATATCTGTTTGCTCGCATCCATATGTTCACTACAGTCAAACGTGGCCCGGGGTAAAGCTAACCACGCTTCATGAGGTCGGGGCGGAAGGAGGTCCAGAAGTGTGGTGAATAGTCACCATGGCACGGGTGAATGAAAAATAACTTCTGAATGGAAACCCGCAGCCGTGGTGGAAGGAATTGACCCCAGCCACGGTGCATTCTGGGGCTCGAACCGCAGTCCATGGGTGATTTCAGATGCGACGGCTGCCTGAATTGACCGCGGGCCGCGGGGTGGTTTGGACCATGGGCAGGGGTCAAGAGGTGGGTGAACAAACGTTCCCCCCTTCCCCCCCATCCGTGGGGAACGAGACACCACGGCCCGTGGTCAATTCACGTCTGTTGGCTCACCCAACCGCGGAGGGCGCGGGGCTGTGTGGCGTTGCGTGCGGCCGCACGGCCCCGCCCCCTGCACGCCGCCGTCGGTCCGCCCCCCAGCACGACGGGAAGGAAGTGTGGCCTATCCAGCCGCACCCCCCGCCCGGGACCGTGAAGGCGAACCCCAACCGTGGTGAAGGGTGAGTAAACAGATGTGACGAACCCTTCACCACGGCCGTGGTGTCCTTTGACCACGCTTCATTACCTCCGGGTGCTGAGAGGTAACGAAGCGTGGTCAATGCAAACGCGGCCCATGTTCGACTGTGGTGAACATCTGGCGGGTGGCAAACACATTCACCGCAGTTCACTGTGGCCCGTGTTTCACTGTGGTCGAGGCGGGTGAATATTCACCCCGTCACGTCTGAAATCACCCCATGTCTGTTGTGTTCCCCCGGTCCATGTTCTCTCTGATTGCCCCTGGGCGGTGGTCACGATCCTGTCACTTCTGTTGGGGCCGCATGTGTCACCACAGCCCACGGTGAATCCATTCACACTGGGGTGGAATTCACTGTGGTGAATTGGAACGCGTCACTTCTGAAATCACCCTGTGTTCTTAAACTGTAGGTTTTAAGAATGCAGAATTTTGGTTTTTGAACAGGAATAGAAGGAAACTGGAGTTGAAGTATGCATAGTAGATACAAAGTCTTATTAAGAGAAGGAGGTACTGTCGTCATTTGGGTGGATCTGGGGAGAGTGTGCGCCATCTTCCAAGACCCCCCACCCCCTCAACCTGCTGTCAGCCGTGTGGGTCATGGGAGAAGGAAGCCTGGGAAGAGTGTGTTTCACCCTTTACAGGCTCCCCTCCCCCACAATCTGCTGTCAGTTAGGTGGATTGGGAGAGAGGGAGCCTGGGAAAAGCGTGCACCCCCTTCCCAGATCCCCTCCCCCATGATCAGGCTTGCTGCTCCCCTGTTCAACCCCCAGAGTCCCACAAGTACCTTTCCAGGCAAGCTCTGCTCCCGGCCTAGCTTTAATCTGACCAAGCTCCAACAAGTGGAGCCTCAGCTGCCTCGTCTCTCCTCAGACTGGGTGTTCTCTCTCTCAGCATCCCATGCTGCCAGGCCACGGCCTGGGCAGGGCTTCTGCCACTGGCCACACTCAAGACCCTTGGTCAGGGTATTTCCCAGTGCTGTCTCTAATGCTCTCAGTGCTCCAGAGCCACCCAGACATTTCCCTTGGCTGGCTTGTTAATTTCAGGTCAGTTTCATGTCAGGCTGCAGAGTTCCCCTCTGGCAGCCCTCCAGCAGCCATTGCACTTCTACAGCCCTCTCCTCTGCCTGCCTGCTCTTCTCTGGCTGGGCTGACAACCAGAGCAGATGAGGCAGCCAGAGGAGAGGGCTGCAGAGTGAAACAGCTGATGGAGGGCTACGAGACGGGAACACTGCAGCACAATGTGAAACTGGCCTGAAATGAACAAGCCAGCCAAGAGAAGCAGTGGGGCAGCTGCGGAGCAGCGAGAGCATTAGAGATAGTACCGGGAGGTACTCGCTCAAATGGGGCTTGTGTGTCACCTAGGACAGGAGCCCTGTGAACCCTGGCAATGTGGGAGGTGGCTTGGAGGAGAGGGGGGCCTGGGAAGAGCACATACCCATTTCCCAGGTTCCTACACTAAAAGAAAGAACAGCGCATGCGTGAAATAACTTCTATCTTCAGAGATTAAAACGGGATTTTGTGAACATTATAACATAAAAAACTAGAGCGTGAATTGTAAAACAAAAACAAAAACACAAACTGCGGAATATACGTTAATTTTCTAAACTACTTAGAGCTCTACAAACAAACAACCTATAAATTTCCTACCCTGCTCAACAGATTTGGTGGCAAACGAAGTAACTGCACAAAATAAGATAATCTTTAAATGTTTATATTTTAGGACTCTGCTATCCAATCTTCCCAAATTTTTACTACCTAGAAACTACTAACATAGCAATGGTGTGTGTGAAATCTGAAATGCATACCATCTATATTCCCCATTTTACAGAACATCAAAATAGTCTTCCTTATAGAAGGCTGCACTTGCTTTAACTAATAGAACCGCTACTCCATAATTAGCATGTGTGCTTCCTGTATACAAAATACATATTGGTATGTGATAAAACGAACCAGTTTTTTAGCTTGTGCTGGCCACATTATTCATGAGTGGTTAAGGCAAGGATGGAGAACCGTTTGAAAATTAGCACATGCTCTGCAGGCCGCATAGTGATTTGGGGATGAGTGTACTTAATGGGTGTGCACAGAATTGGGAAATGTGTAGATTGAGTTTCTATCATGGACTCATCCCCCATCCTTGAGTGAGGCATGTCCTCAGCTCCACTCCCTTCTCATGAGCTCACTCTCTCAGTGGTTGAAAGTAGAGACTGGATCCATAAGCCATATCTAGAAACTGGGTGGAAGTGGATAAATATAAAAAGAGTCAAGAGCCAGATTTGTCCCACAGGCCAGAGGATCCTTACCTCTGGATTAAGGCTAAGAGCTATGAATGTCACACACCTAAATGCAAACAAAATCTGTATATTTTCATGTACCGTTCATGTGTTTGTTTATGCTTAATTTTATAGA
This sequence comes from Sphenodon punctatus, assembly GCA_003113815.1. NCBI lineage: Eukaryota > Metazoa > Chordata > Lepidosauria > Sphenodontia > Sphenodontidae > Sphenodon > Sphenodon punctatus. The sequence goes on along the minus strand of QEPC01006051.1, from coordinate 1,968,564 downwards.
TTTATGGTTTATGTGGAAATAGAAATGTGTACTATTTTTTATTTCTTTCAGCCCATAAAGCCATGTTTCCTTAATTACCATGTACAGGTCTCTTACTGAAAAATTAGTACTATTTAAAGCAAAAACTTGTAAAAACGATATAGATTAGCATTGCTATACACCAGGCTATAATGATTATTTAAATTAAATATGATTTGCCAGGGCTAGAAACAATTTGATGATTTTATTTTAGATCATTTTATCAGAAAATACATAGACCAATTTCTCTAACAGGACATAGTTTTGCTGGCTCACTAAGTATCAGAACTTAAATCAGTCATTGGTTCACATGAATGAATATTACAAGAAAATAATCGGTATCTTTTTCGAATGCAGTTTTTACCTGTCCAGTTCTGAAGAAGAGAGATGGGAAGGGGAAATAGCATATAATTAAAGTATAATGAAAACATGATGAACCATTTGAAAGCTGCTCAGTAGGTTAGCAATAATTCCAGGCAGAGGAACACTAGCAGACGGAACACAGGAACGGAATTCAAAAGGTGCAGAAAATGAAGAATATTATGGATATCACAACCACTTATCAGTTGTCTGCATCATCTGACTGCAATCATTCAAGTGAAATATAGTTCTAGTGTTGGCTGTATATAATATTTGAGCCAAGTCAATTTCAATTTAAAGTAATGGATGAAACTGGCTTACTGACATATATAGCATCTCCAGAAAGGTAAACTGCATTAGACTTTAAACACATAAAGCCTAACGTGACCGTCCTTTAGAACCTAAGAACTAGAGCATTCACTTGACATGGCTTCAGGGGTCACATTCACATTCTATCTGAAATTCTCTAGAGATACTTTGCCCCAGTAACAGCTACACAAAAGTCTTCCAGATGGTGCAATTAGTCTTGATGGGTATGTGGCAGAAGACAGGTGCCTCTAGGGGGAAAAAGTGAACTGAATGCAATCCAAGTGAAACTGGGTATACGTTACTATCAAGAATAGATTTTTTTTTAAGATATCTGCAGATCATCATCACTAGTATTGCACACTCAAGAAGAGAGGTTAGTGTGATGTTGCTTAAATTGGGCATCTTAAAATTATACACTCCACTCTCAAGATAAGTAAAAATATAAGTACATCTCCCTGAAGAGTCTACAACCATCCAGCTTTACAAAACATTTAAAAGACTGGAAAAAAGCAACTACTCAAGATGTTATCCATGTGGCAAAATAATCCAGTTGCAATCTGACAGATTCACAGGTTTAAATACAGAAATCTGTTCACACACACACACCACACACACACACACAGAGTAAAAAAAGGTAATGTCAATGCATAGAGGAAAAGAGTCTAGCTACATAACATGCGCACTATTACGCTAAAACAGACATAAGAGGCTCACACCACCCACACAAGCAGTGACACTGGCTAGTAGCTAATGTGCTGCATATTACACCTCCTACTACCAGAGTCTGTCTGTTTCAGAGAATAAATCAAGCAAACATGAGCATTAGCCTTAATGTTTTGTGCATTTCTCAACTTGTAGTGCCCATTTCGCTTGTCAAATACAGCCACGAGATTAATCTCCTATAATTTACAGCAGCTTAATTTCACTGTCAAGTTTGGCATGTTTTGTCAAAAAAAAAAAAAAGAGACTGCTTCATTGCAAGTAATGAATATGTACAGCACAAACCTCCATGGCGACAGTATGCATTAGAAGTTAGCTTGGATGCGAGTCCCATTCACTTCAACAGGCCCTCTGCTGCTATTGCATGCTATTCTGCTGAAGGATACTTGTATTCACCGCATTTGTAGCCTGAATCCTGTTAATGAAGATTCTTGTATTGTTTCCTATGCATATGTTTAGTCTTATTGTGAAGCATGGAAGACAAGAGATTGGTAAAATTATTTACTTTTAAATATTCAAAGTTTTTAATATTGAACAAATTCAAGGAATTAAATATCTGACCAATGTTAAACCTAAACAGAGTGTTCAGGCAGTTAGAAAATTAACAAATCATGGGTGAAAAGAGAAGGGTGGAAGAGGAGAAGGTTTTACGAGGTTTTACTAGCTCAAAAGATCTGTAAGTAAAAGCATGAAATTTGATAGGTAAATCAAACTTGGATTTCATAAATTCAAAAACAACATAGTATTAGTGTTATATGAAAAAATTCAGAGAAATAACAGATGTGGTTCACACAACAAACCAACATGTTGTAAATATGAATGGTATGGTAATAGCCAACTTCTCATATTTAATGTCTTATTGAAACGGCTGTATCCCTATAGCTCAGCCATAGTCAACAATACTTGTATCCTGGAATATTTTGGAAAGTTTATTGATACTTAAAAATAATAATAATAATAAAAAATGTGCACTTGATGTTCCTGAACCGAGTGCTAGTGGTTTTGCTGCTCAGCAAGTCTATTTATTATACCATTAGGAATGCTAGCCTGTAGGGTAGTTTCTAATCTGCTTTATACAAACTTGCTGAAGTAGCATGCTAAGAATTAAAATATCTAATTTTTAAATTATTTACTTTTTACAACTGATAAACCATTATGCAAGCATTTCTTTGAATGTGATCATCTTTACGTAAATACAAGTGCATTTACATCTGCACTAGTTCGTTATATCCTAGCATTTCAATATGATTAGTTATTGGACAGTCGATTTTCAGTTGCCTATCACACTTGTTCAAGTACCTAGAACTTAATCACTATAATTTCTGTAAACAAATTAAAAAAAGCTCATTTTCACTGAAAACTGAGCCAACTGAAGTTACGGAGGTTTTTTAAAAATAAAAATTCTTATTGTATTTAGTCTTTAAATATTTCTCAACAGCTGCATTCTGGAAGGTAGTATCAGTGCCAATAACACCAGGGTCAATCAAGTCTACAACATATTTACAATTGCAATCAGAAAGTAGGTCTGTCTGTCTGTCTCTGTATATATATATAAATAAAACAATAAAATATTAGATTACAAATTTGAATAAATAAAAGATATACACACACACACACACACACACACACACACACACACACACACAATTTCCAAGTGCATTCTTTGGGTTGGAAGAAACAGAGAAGGGTAGCAGGAGAGGCCGATCTGCTGCCCGTAAGGCGGGCAATGGGGCACGGGGCATAGGTGGTAGGGGCCGTGCCAGCGGAGTGGCAGCAGCCTGAGCCCATCACCATGCCCCAAACTCCACAGGCCTGATTTTGGCGGTCAGGCTTCCGAGGCTCCCAGCAGTGGCACTAGGAGGGTGGTTCGGCGGCGCCTCCTACCAGCGTCCTCAACTGCCACGCAGGGCACTGGAAGGCCTGCAGTGCAGGAGGCTGCGGTTGTCTCTGCTGCGGCTGTAGGAATAGGTGCAGGTGCTTCAGGGGCAGGGTCCGAAGTTCAGCATGGGACACCATCATCCACCATTACTGAGGCGATCCCCAGCAGTCCAGGGTTGGTGGATCCCACCCCGGTTGCTAGAGGCAGGGCTCGATCACCAGGCAATGGCAGCAGGGAGAAGAGCAGCAGTAGAAGCAACAGCTATAGGGGGCACAGGGAGAGTGGCAGCAGCATGGTGGGCAGTCCATCAACCTCAGTGTCCCAGTACTCCCCTTCACGGGACATCACTGATTGGGGACAGCGAGGCAGACACTAGTCCTGCGGAGATGATGTCTGGAGCTGAGGCGATGGCTGTTCCTCCAAGAGCTGTGTCACCACCATGCTTTGCCCCTCCCAGCAGTGCTCGCAGTGGTGCGTCACCCGGTGCGGGCCAGAAGGCAGGAGAGGACAAAAAATCCTCCGTCTGGGTGCATTTTAAGTTGGTGCGGGTGGATGATCCCAGGGAGGTGAAGTGCACTTCGTGACAGAAGGTGAAGCGTGGGCAGGTGCTCACCAACACTGGCACAACTGCCATGGCAAGGCACTTGAGAGGATGCCACAGCACTGTGCTTCTAAGCGGGCAGGCAGGGGCAGTGGACACCAGCAGGTTCCTGACTGCAGCAGCCAGTCGTTTGCCTCCATCCGCGGACAAGCGTCCTGCTCAAACACTAACAGCTGCTTCTAGCAGCAGGAGCGGTATTGCTGCTAGGGGGGAGCAGCTGAAGCAGCAGGAGCATCAGCCCACCATGGAGGAGCTGGGGTGGGGGCAGCTGCCAAGTCCATTGGCAGCTGCAGGACATGGAGGGCAGTGTGGCTTTCAAGTGAAAGCCACGCACATGTTGGGGGAAATGATAGCCCTGGATGGGCAGCCCTTCTCAGTGGTCAGGGATATGAGGTTCAGGCGTCTGATTGGCTTCCTGGCCCTCCAGTTTAAGCTCGCACACCACCTGAGTCGGCAGGTGGTGCCAGCCTTGTACTGGACTTTAAAGAAACAGGTGAGGGAGCAGCTGTCAGGGGCTGGGGTGCCACCGTCCACTTCACCACAGACCTGTGGTCGAGCAGGAATGCTCAGCATGCCTATCTAGTAGGCATGGCACACTGGTGGCAGGACCCAGAGGCAGCATTTGGAAGGAGGGGTCCCGAAGCAGGGAATAGGTGGGCCCAACATCAAGCGGAAGTAATGGACGGCCCACACACCGCTTGTAACATCAAGGCAGTCCTGATCGCCATGGTGAGGCAGTGGGTCATGCCTGGTGCGTCTTTCACCAAGGGGTGCGTGGTGACCAATAATGCAGCCAACATATTGAGGGCACTATGCGAGGGGGGCTTCACCAGCATTCCTTGCGCCACACACACCCTTCACCTGGTGGTCAGGGACGCTCTGAGCTTGGGGATTGGGGCAGGCACCCTTAGCTACTTGATCGAGTGGAAGAGGAAGCTGGCCGGTTTCTTTAACTGGAGCATGAAGGTCAACGACCTCCTCCAGGCAAAGCAGGCCCAGCAAGGTTCCCCAGTGCACCAGCTGGTGCAGGATGTGTCCACACAGTGGAATTCAGCCTTCCTGATGCTCGAGAGGCTTCTTGAGCAAAAAGCCACCTTGCATCAAGTTCAACTGGTGACGGACAGCGAGGCACCTGCAGGGTACAATGGGGCAGAATGGGAGGTCCTGGCACACACGGTCTTTGTTCTGAGACCATTCCTGGCCGTGATGGAGACCATCGTATCGTCCACGGCCACCATTGACCCCTCTGGTGAAGAGTCTCCTCAGGAGGCTGAAGTAAATTCTCCAGGAGTGGGATTCTGGTCCTCAGGGCAGGAAGCTGGCGGATGAGGTGTTTGCCCTGGTGCGGCAGCTGAAGGCAGGGCTGAAAGCGTGGTTCAACTAGCTCCTGCAGCAGGCGGAATATGTGTTGGCAACCATGCTGGACCCAATAGTCAAGGGCAGCATGGCACGCCAGACAGTGTTCTATGGGCACTGGAAGGGTGAGCTGGTGGAGAGGGTCCGGCAGGCAGAGAGGGCTCTGGAGATTGTGCGCAAGCAGCGGCAGCAAGACGACCCTGGGGATGGTGGGAGCAGCCACCCCTTTCAGCCAGCGGGGTCTATCCCTGCCCCCAGTCCTAGCGGTAGCAGCAACAGCAGCAGGCTGACCATCAGCAGCACCCCTATTGCCAGCAGCAGCTCATATGTGCAGGCCACTCTGGAGAGAATGGGCTCTTGCACAGCAGGGCAAGCAGCGTGGCTGAGGGCAGTGGTGGAGGTGGTGCCCAGGCAGAGTTACATGAGGGAGTACGATGGCGCCTGAGCATCAGTGGAGAGCTACCTGGAGGAGGAGCCGCGCATACAACCCAGCAGCGAACCCTTGGCCTACTGGGCCGGCAAGACCAACGTGTGGCCGGCCCTGCCCAAAGTGGCCAAGGGTCTCTTGTCCTGCCCACCAACCGGGGTCCCCAGCAAGCGGGTGTTCTCCATGGTGGGGGACATTTGCTCGCCGTACCACCTGGGACAGGGGGCCAAGTTGGTGGAGCAGTTGCTTTTTATAAAGGTCAACCTTTCGCTGCTGGGATTCCCTGAGCTGCCCCTGGACATGGATTGATGGTGCAGTGGCACACGCCATCCCATGCCAGGGGCAGTCTTGGGACGGGGCTGTTCCTCAATCTGGGCTGCTGCTGCTGTGCTGAGGTGCTGTCCGTCCCTCTCAATGCCTGGTGCCCGCCCTCTCTCTCTCTCTGACTAGATGGCCTCGACCGGCCTATCTGACTGACCTCTTGACGCAGGGTGGCATTGGGAAACTGTAAGCCTGCCAGTCAGCCTCTGGCTAGACGACCTCGGCCCGCCTATGTGACTGTCTCTCTCTCGCGTGCACTGCACAGTCTTTGCCAACCTACGTTCCCTGCCAAGGTCCCAAACTGCCTTCCCTACTGCCTCATATGCCATGCTGCCTGTCTGCCTGCCCTGGTTACCAAGCTCAAAGCCTGCCTCAGTCTGCCCGCCCAGGTGGCCAAGCTCGAATCCTGCCTCAGTCTGCCTTCTGTTCATGCCACGCTGCCGGTCCGCTCGCCCAGGTGGCCTAGATCAAAGCCTGCCTCAGTCTGCCTTCCCATGCTCATGCCACGCTGCCTGTCTGCCCGCCCTGTGGGCAAAGCTGAAGCCCTGCCCCAGCCCGCCAACCTCTCATGCCAAGGTGCCTGTCTGCCTACCCTGGCAACACTAGGTGATGTGCTCCACTGGCCTGGTAATCCCGCTGCTGCTGTCTGCTGTTCCATGGGTGCTCTGGCCTGGCAAATCCAAATGTGCCCATGCAATCCTGCTGCTGCCATCTGCTGTGGTATGGGACCTCTTCCCTTGCAAATCCTACCATCCTGGCTCCATGGGTGCGGCGCACAGGCAAATCCTGCTGCTGCTGTCTCTGCTGTTCCACGTGTTCTGTGCCTGGTCAATCTAATGTCCGTTGCTGCTGCCAATGCCGCCTCTGCTGTCTGTGCCCTGGGTTCTGTGCCACGGAAATCCCATGTCCGCTGCTGCTGCCAATGCCGCCTCTGCTGTCTGTGCCATGGGTTCTGTGCCCGGGAAATCCAATGTCTGCTGCTGCCGCCAATGCCACCTCTGTCTGTGCCACGGGTTCTGTGCCCAGGCAATCCAATGTCCGCTGCTGCCTCTGCTGTGCCATGGTTACTGTGCCCCAGCAATCCAATGTCTGCTACTGGGTGGCCACGTTATTCAGCACTGGGCAAGGCTTGACCGATTGGCAGACTAGCTTGTTGAGATCCTGAGAGTAGGATGCAAGCCTGCAATGCCCAGTTGAGCGGGGTGGCTGCCACCGAGCCCTGGCCGGGCCTCTGTTGCTGGTCCACCGATGCCAGCCAGTGTGCAATGCCCGGCCAAGCAGAGGTGCCAGCCACCAAGCCCTGGCCGGGCCTCTGCCACTGATGCCTGGCAGCCTGCCACACCCAACCGAGCAGGGCTGCCAGCCACTCCATCCCCAGGACGCACCGTCAGGGTTCTGGGGCCTACATTCCACGAAGGGAGGACTGTGTCAGTACAGCAGCTCATTCTTGCCAGTCAACATGCAACGCCTGGCCAAGCAGGGGTGCCAGCCACCGAGCCATGGCCGGGCCTCTGCCGCTGCTCCACCAATGCCAGCCAACCTGCAATGCCTGGCCAAGCAGGGGTGCCAGCCTCAGTTATTGTGCCCTGGCAATCCAATGTCTGCTGCTGCTGTTGGTACTACACATCAGCAATTTGCTCCTCAATCTTGTAGACAGCCATAGCTTGGATGAGTGTGCCGGCAGGCGGGGGCTGGGTGAACACATCATTCACCACCGGGCAAGGCTTGACCACTTTGCAGTAGAGCTTCTTGAGTTCGACTGAGTACGACCCAAGCCTGCAATGCCCAGCCAAGTGGGGTGCCTGCCACCAAGCCCATGCCGGACCTCTGCCGCTGCTCCACCAATGTCAGCCAGCCTGCAACGCCCGGTCGAGTAGGGGTGCCAACCACCCAGCCCCAAAACCCACCATCAGGGTTCTGGGGCCATCATTCCGCTCACTAGTAGCCGTCATTCCACTGCATCAAGGAACAGCCAGCCACTCCAGCCCCAGGACCCACCCTCAGGGTTCTGGGGCCGTCATTCTGCTCACTGGGAGTCATCATTCCAACGCACCAAGAAACAGCCAGCCACTCCACCCCACGTGCTGCTGCTCATCCTGCTGTTGGTGCGGCTACTGTTAGGGCTGGGGGCAGGGATAGACTCTTCCAGCTTAAAGGGGTGGCTGCTCCCACTCCCACCATCCCCAGGGGAAGCCGCTCAAGCATCAGGAACGTGGAGGAATTCCACTGGGTGGACACATCCTGCACCAGCTGGTGCACTGGGGAGCCTTGCTGGGCCTGCTTCACCTGGAGGTCACTGCCCTTTACGCTGTGATTAAAGAAACCAGTCAGCTTCCTCCCCCGCTCGATCAGGGAGCTAAGGGTGCCTGCCCCAATCCCCTTCTACCCCAAGCCCAGAGTGTCCCTGACCACCAGGTGAAGGGATGCTGGTGAAGCTCCCCTCGCGGACTGCCCTCAATATGTTAGTCGTGTTGTGCGCCACCACGCACCCCTTGGTGAAGGCTGCACCTGGCATGACCCACTCCCTCACCATGGTGGTCAGGGATGCCTCGATGTTCCGAGAAGTGTTCAAGCCAAGGCATCCACGACTTCCACCTGAAGCAGGGCCCACCTATACCCTGCTTCGGGACCCCTCCGGCCACTGCCAAACACTGCCTCTGGGTCCTGCTATCAGTGCGTCGTCACTGCCAGGTAGGCGTGCTGCGCGTTCCTACTCGAGCACAGGTCAGTGGTGAAGTGGACGGTGGCACCCCCAGCCCCTGCCAGTTGCTCCCTCACCCACTCCTTTAAAGCCCGGTACAGGGCTGGCACCACCTACCAACTGAGGGTGGTCCTGCACAGGCCTCCAGTTCTGTTCGCTCTATGCTGGGTTCTCCAGTTCTAGTCACCATCACAGCTGGGCATTGCAGGCTGCCAGGCATCGACAGAGCAGCGGCAGAGGCCCAGCCAGGACTCGGTGGCTGCCACCCCTGCTTAACCAGGTGTTGCAGGCTGCCAGGCATCGGTGGCAGCCTGACTCAGGGTGGTGTGCGAGGGCAGCTTAAACTGGGGGGCCAGGAAGCCAATCAGGCACCTAAACCCCATGTCCCCGACCAACGAGAAGGGCTGCCAATGGACTTGGCAGCTGCCCCCACCCCAGCTCCTCCATGGTTCACTGATGCTTCTGCGTCTCAACTGGCTGCTGCTGCTGCACAACTGACAGTACTGATGGGAGGGGCAGAACATGGTGGCGATACAGCTCTCCGAGGGACGTGTGGCCGACCCTGTCGAAAGTGGCCAATGGTCTGTTGTCCTGCCCACCACCTAGTGTCCCCAGAGAGTGGGTGTTCTCGATGGCGGGGGACATTTGCTCAATGCACCACCTGAGACTGGGGGCCAAGTTGGTGGAGCAGTTGCTTTTCATCAAGGTGTCTATCTGCTGCTGCTGTCGCTGCTGCCATGAGTTCTGCTACCGGGCAATCCAACGTCTGCCACTGCTCTGCCGATGCCTGGCAGCCTGCAATGTCCGGCCAAGTAGGGGTGCCAGTTCAGCCACCAAGCCCCAAGCCTTCCCAGCTCTGCTGCTGCTGCCGCTGGGTCTCAGACGGCCAGTCATTGCACCATGGGCACCCCCGGGGGCCAAGCACTGAGCCTGCCTGCCCTGGAAAGCCGGGGTGCGAAGCGCTAAACCTTCCCAGTCTCTGCTGCTGTGTCTCTGACAGCCTGCCATGCCCCCACGGGCCCCCTAGAGCACCCCAAGCCTCCTCTGCGGCCGAACTTTCTGAACGTTCAAGCGGGACCAAACTCCACGGGACCAAACCCACGAACCCGAACTTAGTTTTCAGGCCAAACGGCCAAACATCCGAACCCCGTTCTGTTCGCACATTCGTATCAGAAAGCAGCCAGTAGTCAATGGCTGGACTGCAAACATGAGAGGATATTATCCATTCTTTCCTCCCTTGGCTCAGCTTGAGCAACTCCAGACTCTGACTAGTTTCAGTTTATGAGAGAAATAGATTGCCCATTTGCCCTATCTATAATTTCATCTTGTTTAAGGAGATTCATTATATTCTATCAGTCTCTCTACTTCCTAATCTCTAGGTATACCTAGAGACTCCTCTTTTTGATCTTTAGCAGCACCCTTTATTGGCATGTCTGAAGCAACATGTCCCGGTTCGGTCCGTGTAGCCCCGACTTACACGTTTAGCATGTAGAGCCTAATAAACGGGCAGCCCCTGTGTGTATTTCTTGCGTGTTTGGCAGCCCCCATTCAGCCCCCACTCACGTTTAGCGGGACATGTCTAATACATGAACAGGCATTCTTCCCCTCCATACTCTCCCCATGAACCCTGCTCCCTCTTCCCAGTATCCCGTCCTCTATCATGACTCACAGCCCTGGCAAACTATGGGAACAAGAAGCTACCCCAACTGTTTCTTTCTTCCAGGTTACTATCCGGGAGGTCGTCCTCTGACTGCTATCCCCACCCAATCACAGAGGTTCATACTTTGGTTTACACCTGCCAGCATTTGGCGGCTGAAAATAACCTTTTGCTATGCACAGAATTCAGAGTTCATTGAGCAAACTGCATACTTTATTGAGCACCTATAGTGACAATTCAAAGTAAAAATTAAAAGCAATCAGTCTTTGCATGGGTGTTTTCACACTAACAGCAGGGGTACCCTACTGCTCCCAGGATCCATTTCGGGGCTTTCAGGCGCTACAGACACTACATGCATGGGCCACAGGTTGTCCTCCATATTTAATTAATACCATAGAAGGCTAGGGCACCTCTTATCCCAAGGTTCGACTGAGCCTCACAGGGTTCCCCTTGAATTACCTTGAGTCTCACAGGGCTCTTAGTCCCTAGTGTTCTTTGCCCTTGACTGGGCTCTTCAAGCCCACCAACAAGGACTCCCTCCTCAGAGGGGTCTCGAGGGCATCCCCGCACACACAACAGCCCTTCCGGGCAATAACAATGTCTTCTTCAGGGCACCTAAGCTCACTCCCCACACTGGGCTTTCTAGCCAGTCACTGTCCAGGTCCCTGCCCTTATGCGGGCTCCAGGCATGGACATGCCTGAGCCCTAATACCCCTCTCAACTTGCCCCAGCCATCGGGCAACACTCTCTCAAAGCTGGCTGGCTACTCACAGTCCTGGCCACAGTCTCAATTCCAGCATCTCCCAACTCCTCCATCTGTGCCCACAGGCTCGCCGCCTCCCCTGTACCGGCTTCCAGGTTTCTTGCTGATTCCGTGCAGCAGCCTTTGCTGGGAGCCTCCTGCCCAGCTATCCAGGCAGCGGGTTTAAATCCCCATGCCGCCTGTCCCAACACCGCCACCTGCAGCACTCTTAAAGGTCCAGCCACAGTTGGCCTCTTGGAGCAGGAGAGTTACATGCCACGCTGCTACACACACACACACTCTCCACCTACTACCCACTCACCTCCCACCAACTATACATGTTACAGGGCACCCATAGGACAACACTGTAGTCCTGCAACATGTATAGTGAGTGGGTGGGTAGTGGGGGAGAGGGTCTTGTGTGAACACACCCCATGTTGTCACCACTTGTTTTCTTGCATCCACAGCAATGTATGGACAGGAAGCAGCACACAGTTTTATTGGGTTTTCGCCCGCCAAGGGGCTGGAAATTTCTCTCAGTTCACATAAAAACCCCATGTGCCTTTTATACCCCCTCTCTAGCATCTTCTGTATTACCATACGGGGGGAAGGGAGGGAGAGAACATCTCACCAGGGTGTTCTGCACTTCTCCGCTTATCCAAACCATTTGGCTTTCCTTGGTAAACAACCTGCAGCAATAGTTTTCTATGGCGTTATGACCCCTGATGTTCACTGGTGTGGTACGCCAGAAGGGTTCAAATGATGGCATCCAAAAAGGTGTTCCATTAATTTTGACCAATTGTCACTGTTGTTTTTCCTGACCAGTGGTTGATTTGGTCTTGGAATGTAACATGAACAGCATGAAAGTCAGCAGTTACCTATATGAAAGAATGTACCCTATGTTCCAGTTCCATTAATCTTAGTAGCCATAGCTTACATGACTGGCACCCTTATTTTTGTAACCACAAATATTTAGATAGACGCTTGCTTTCTTTTTCTTTTTTTTTTGCATGTTCAATTTCTCCACCAACATTTACTTTATTTAAACCTAATGGAAGGGCTACCAACCTTCTGTCAACTAGTATTAGAAGGCCTATCCATGCATTAGTACTATCCTTTTAAAACAGGCTTTCAGGAATATTCTGTAGGTGAAGGGAATACAAATATTTCAGAAAAGCTTTATGAATGACAGAAACATGATTAGTTGCACAAGGCTAATGAATTCAGAGACCTCTGGCGGTCCAGTGTCACTTGAGCAATATTGTAATTGTGAAACCTGTCACAAAGAAATGTATTTTACATTAAGCAAAATGCAACAATAAGGCAGGTCAATTTTTGGTCATTATCTCATGACAAAATTGTTCACAGCATGTTTTGCAAATGGATGCAACATAAAAATGGCAAAAACGTTAAGGTAGGCATTATCATTTTAAAATGGTCTAAAAAGGTCTTTTAACCACCCTCAGACTACAGTATGATTCTCAATGTTCCTCTCTCATTTCTTTAATATTGTGAGGTAGAATTTATTATAATTATTTGTTCCCTGAAAACATGTGGATTCTTCATATAACAGTGAAAAAAGTTATAGTTTTGGCTTAAATCTCAGTAGACTGACTGTTCTCACTTAGAATTAGTGACTGACTCCAAATATTCTCAGTCCTGTGAACAGAAATTCTCCCTTTCTGTTTAAAAAAAAACCCCAAACCCCAAAATTTGAACTGTAAAAAAACCAAAACTGTCATTAATTTTTCACCCATGCGTTTTGCGACAGGTTTTAAAAAATATATTATTTAGCAGTGACATGTTACAAAAGTGGCGGCCCTTTGTACCTTGCAGAAAAACTGCCTTTCAGAACACAGTGGAGGTCTGCAGTAACAGGCAGCACAAAAGAACACAATTTTCACAATACCAATCATAGGTGAAGAGCAATACAAATATTCAAAGACACTAATAGTAGTCACACATTGCTGAAACATTAGTTGCACATGACTTGCACACCAGTGAGTTTACGCAAGTTCTTCATGAGAGGGTGTGCTCATCACCAGGCAAAAAAAGCTGCAAAGCCCAGCAGCTACAGTTAAGTGAAAGAACAGGCCTAGGGCTTACAGGTGTGTCTATTAGTGACAGGAGCTAGGTAAGCCTGAGTTGGCAGCAGATTGACTGAGAATATTTATCTCAGGGAGAAAGAAGTGTATCAGGGAAATAAACAAAGAATGGGTTGTATTCACAAAACCTATTCTTGGCAGAGGAAGTAACAAGTAATGCAGCCTATGTGGCCTTCTCCCATGTGGCAGGTGAAGGGAGTTTGGGGCATTGACAAGCTTGTGCCACACACACACACACACACACACACACACACACACACACACGAAACAGACATGACGGCTGTGCAGCAGCGGTCCAAATCAGGAGAGGTCAGGAAGCCACAGCAGACAGAGTCCGGACCGGGTCGGGCCGCACAACAAATGTGCCTTCTGGCCGTCCCTGCGCTGCACCCAGTGCTCTGCCCCCCACCATGACAGCTGGCCCTGGTGGACCTGATCCATGCCGTGTTTGCCAGGCCACAGCAGATGTGAACGCCCACTGTGGCCCACTTTGACACAATCAGGCAGACCTTAGCCCAGTCTAGCTGCCAACACAGCTCAGGGCAATCTCAGGCCAACATCTGGCAATGCTTGCACAAACATGCAGATAAGGTCCGGTGCAAAATGGGCCGCTGTTGGTTTTTACCCACTGAGGCCAAGTCAGAAAAGGCCAGATGGGTGTTTTGTGACCACTTAAGGCTGCTTGCCCATGTTACCTGCCCTGCTGGAAATCTTACGTTCAACTCTGCACGTGGGTGTGGGGTTAAAAGCGTCATCAGCTGGGTCCTAAATATTTTTTTCTTACGACTGACAGGGCTGGAAATCCAGCCGTGTCATTTGTAAGAAAAAAATCCACACAATGGTCTAAGCAGATGGGCTGAGCAGAGCCTTTCTTGCATTTGCTAGGACCTATCAATGAAAAGATCCCAGACAGAGCACTGCTAAGGGCAGTGGCCAAGCCACAAGAGAATATCTTGAGAAGGCAGCTGAAAAGGGAGCTACTTCTAGACTTGACTTCAGACCTGGCAGGCAGTTGACCTAAACCAGAAGAATCATCCTTCAGGAGGTAAGAGGATAAGTAATCCTAGAAGCGGAGGAAGAGCCTGATAACTATTTAAAGGACCAGGTATATATCCTAGGCTGGGGAAGTGCCTGAAAGCCTAGGAAAGCTGTACGATAACTAGAAAAAAGACATTAAATTCTGGAGACTAAAGGGATTTGGACAAACCCTCCCAAAACAGGAAGAGCTGGAGGGAATCTTGATTCTTTGAGAAAAGACTTGAATTACTATTTTATACAGGGCGGAGTATGAGGGGAAAAGATCTGTTAATTGGAAACTTATGTTTGTACAATTAAATTAACCCAGAAGAGAAATAACTAGAACTTGGCACCTTTGGGGAGGGACCAAGACACTCAGGCTATGAACAGCAGTGAGTTGAGAATGCTTATTCCAGAGCCACTTAAAATGGATTTTTAAGAATGAGGGACTTTTAAAGCCACCAACTCAAACCAACAAACCAATACATGTCTTACAATCTTGGTTCCACACTTTTTTATACACTGCTAGAGTCTTTCCATTGAGATCGAAGTGGCTGTTACGTGTATTTAAGACTAATCTTACCTATAGGACTTTCAGTTTCAAAAGCCTATTCAAATTCTGTAATATTTTCCAGAATTATCCCAATCAAAGCAGTGTTGTCAAACATGGGGAGGAGAATTCTCCAGTTACAAGGATAAATATAAATCAATGGAACATTAACACCCTTTTCCTGAATCATTTCTAAATTCCAAAATAAGGTTATCAATGTAGGAAGTGGAGGACTTAAAATTAAAAATACATGTAGCCAAATATAGAAGAGAAATAGTAAATGTATTTTACAGGCAAAATAACTTCTAGAAAAATCACTGAAAATTTTTTAATAAGTATTTTCTATTCTTCTCAGGGAAAAAAAAAAATCAAGACTTTAAAAGGTTGGAGAATTTAAGCAAACACTCGTGGTTTTGGAAATGTTGGTTGCCATGGTAACCAACATGGTCTTCTTTATATAGCATTATAAACAGATGGTAAAGAGTGGTCATATTTGTTTCTTTGCCAACATATCAATAAAATTGCTGTAGTACAATCTCTTATACATTTGAGTTGTTATTAAATAATTCAGGGATACTAGCAACAAAATCGACTTCAGACAGACAAACATGATTAAACCAGTATTGGGGCTTCTTTTTCTTTTTTTAAATGAACACATGAGGATTCTGAACAGTAAAGTCACTGTAGTCTACATAGTCAACAGTCTTCTTTGGCAAGGCTTTCTATAAATGTTTTCTCAGCACTTGCCATGCAGGGCACATAACCACAAATATGAATCTGATGGGGAATAAAATGAATTTAAATAAGAAATTAAAGTATAACTATTTACACCTTTTGCTATTAAAATGTCCTTTAGAATTAACTTTTAAAATTGTTTGTTTAAATTACACTGGGAATGATTTGGAGAAGTCGTGAAGCGTAATGCAGCCCGTTTCAACATGTCATGAAAGGATTATTTTTTGCAAACTGAACTCTAAAATGCAAAACACTTTAAAGTACAATCATTTTCCTCAAATACATAGTTTTCTTTTGAGAGAGAGTGGTGTTCTAGGTTCATCAATAAGATTTGGAATTTGCCAAAAATATTCAGAATTGGAATTTGGCATATTTTAGCATTTGCCCAGCTTACTACTTTCAAAAGTCTGATGCAAACATTTGCAATGTTGAGCCCATTCACAGCTAGCTAATTTAGAAGAATACCTAATGGTTAGGCAGGATGGATACCTATAGAATCTTACCATGTTACAAATGGGAAACAAATGTTGTAGAAACTGATGAGAATTCTCATCAGTCACATTGATAACATTAAAATAAATACCCAACTATCCATCATTCAAAAACGTGTCTCGAAAATGTACCAGGATAAAAATACTTCCAATGAACCCAATCTTGCTCCCACTGAATTAATGAGACTTTTATTAATGACTTTCATGAGAGTAGGAATGGTCTCAGTAGTTGGGTTTGAATGGAGTACATGCAGAACATCCATGAGAAAATAAAAACAAGTTGCAAGGGAGTATCATAGAGGTCAAAATGAACCAATGAAATCATTTAACCTGACTGATCTCTTGCCACCGCTTTCCTCATGTTACTGTATGGAGTCCACTAAGCTATATTTAGCTAAAGAATATATTTCAAAGGTAGATGTCTGGTCTGGATTTGAAAATAGCAAATGATAAGAAATCCACAACTTTGTTTTAATAGTCAGTCATCCTCACTGTTCAAGTCCATGCATTATTTCTAAATTTAACATTTCCAGTTTTAGCTTCCAGGCAGCTGGGATTTTTTTGTTTTTGTTTTGTCTCTCTCTGCTGAATTAAAAAACCCTTTGTACCCAACCCCTTCTTCCTGTCAAGCTAGTCCTTAGTAATGCATCTAGAGTGTTAACAAATGAGATTTTAGCATACATTAGCCCACACCAGGTGGGTGTCCACCTGCCTGTTTATTAGGTGTTTGCCCCATCATGGCGACCACCCACTGGACACGCAGCCCCCACTCATGGCAGTCTTGGAGCATGTAAAGCCTGCCACGTGGTCGAATGCAGGCTAATGTGCACCCACATGTCCACATCCCGTCAGGTTGCATGCAGCATTGCACGCTTACAGATCTGCCAGCACCATCGAGTTGAGGGTGGAAATCCTCGAGCGTCCAAGTAGCAACCACTTCCTGCCCCTCGCTCTGCTCTCACTTGAGCTGCAAGCGGGGGCTGCCCACAAGCACATGAAATACAGGCAGGGGGCTTCCCATTTATTAGGCTGGCTATGCTAAACATGTGAGTGGGGGCTGAGTGGAGGCTACATGGACTGAACCTGGACTTCAGTGGGCTATCATCTCATTTGTTAACACCCTAAGTCACCTCTAAACAGATTGGGCCTCTTAAATATCTCACGCTCAGGTTTGTTTTCTAGCCCACAAATCATTCTTGTAGCAGTTCTCTGCTTTCTCCTATTTTTCAACACATTTTTTTAAAGTTTGGGCACCAGTACCAGTTGTTTCATTTTGAAGACGTTTTTTTGTAGATGTTTCCAAATGCAGTCTCACCAGTGCTATGTACATAGATTTTAAAAATCACTTCCACTCTTTATCTTACTACTACACTGTAGTTCATGAGTATCCAAGAATTGCGTTAGGTTTTTTTTATAACAATATGTTGGAAACTCATGTTCAGACAGGTCTAGTATAACTCCTATATTCTTTTCAGAATTGCTGCTTTCCCAAATAGCCTGCTTCTCTGTAGATATGGCCTACCTTTCTTTGTTCCTAGATTTAAATGTTTGCTGTAAAGATCTCCGTTTGCCAATCCTTAAAACTCTGAACTGCCCTATCCTACTACTATTAATTTCTATAGTGCTACTAATCGTACGCAGCACTGTTTTTTCCTCACTTACACCAAGCTCAATATTTTATTCTCAAAATACCATGCTCAAATTTTTCTGTCATCCACAAAGTTTTTCAGCAGTGCCTGTTATCTTTCATGTTGTTGACAAAATATCGAAGTATACTTGGTCTACAGTTAATGCTAATTAGGATCACATCAGAAATATCCAATCAGTATCTCCATTTGTAATAATTTGTTGATCTGTTCAACATTTTTGCCCATGTAACCCCACTATGAGACTTAAATAACACCCCACAACCACAGAGAACAGCAAAGACATTCAAAGCATATCAAACAGAACTGTGATCCTATCTATATATGGGGGTGCCAACCCAGAGTTTGGGAACATCTGTCTTAATCCATATGAAGCAATTGTCATGCATATACTAGGTATTTAATGTTTTGTTTTATTGGGCAGTATCATCTCAGAAAGAGATTATCTGTAAATTAGTTGGTTTTTCCTCTGCTCATAAGCAACTTTTCTTGTCCTCTTCTGTCTCAGCTGCTATTAAAATTCTAACCAATACATACATCAGGTTATAAATAAAGCTGATGTTCAATACAAAAAAAAATCCCACCCCTCAGTCCTTCAAGAACACAACCTAATGCACTTAGGGAGACAATCTATTAAATAAACTAACATGTCTGGCAAAGTTCAAGAGGATAGAAAGCAAGAGGAAAAACCATCACTTAATATTATTCAGACATGCACAGAGGAGCCAGAGATGTGCTATATAGAGAATCAACAGGAACTCTCATCTTCCTGCACACTAAGTGAGGCTTCATTAAACAATAAAGGAACGAGCATCCTGGGACACATTTATATAGAATGTTACGTTTTATGAGTAGCTGACATCCAAATTCATCAATTTTAAAAATCAGATGCCTGATTAAAAATAAATACAACATTAAACTCTAAGAGCAGGCAAAAATGAGGTTCAGATCTATGTTTTCCAGAAGAATACAAGAGAGATTTATTTTTATTTTTTTAACTGAGATAAAATCACCCTAAAAGTATTTTCAATACTACAAATATTCCACCTGGGAGAGAATTTACAGTATTCCTTAATTTACAGATCCCAAAAGAATTATAGGAATCTCACAATATAGTAGTATATTATCTTTGCCCCCAAAGAGTTTGCAATCAAATTTGTAGTAGGACATGAAGAAAGCAGTTAACTATGGAGGGACAGGGGAAGAGACATCAGTAAAATAACACTTACTTGGAAAAGCTAGTGCACACCATGCTATAGCAAGGAGTTTTTCTTCTATAAATGAACATGTAATAATTGAAACAGTTTTAGTAGTAAACCATTTATTATTTGCGCCAATGGCCGTAACAAAAACTCATAAAACTGTATACATAATGCACATAAACATGAACATACACTTGATGCAATAGCAATCAATAAATTCTCTAAAATAATCCTCCCAGCTAAACCGTACAAAACAAAATGGAACCAGAAAACAAGACGGGGTTAGCCACAAAACTCTTGTCCCGCTGCCCCTGGCTAGAAGTTTCATAATCCCCTATATCCATCATTCTGGCAATACCCTGCTCCTATAGATCTGTCCTTTATCTTTCTTGGCGGAAACCCTCCCCTCCCCCAACTAAGTTAGGGACTCCCAAACAGGACTAGATCTCAGAGGCTCAACCCCATGGGTAACCTGCTCCAAATTAGAGTCCATATGGGCAGCCCTTGTCCTAATAAAAATTTGGCATAGTTTAGCAGCTGCCCTTGACATTACTGAGTCGGTGCTACCCAGCAGCTTTGACACTAATCCCGCTGGGTCAGTAATATCGCACCCACGCTCTAGGATAAATTCAACTAAGATTGTTGATTTGGGGCCTGCCAGAGCCGGGCAATATAACAACACATGGCTGGCAGAGTCCATTTCGGGGAGCTTGCATAACAAACAGCGTCTTTTCTCTATTGGGATGCCCCCCCATCTTCCCTCCCTCATTTCCGAGGGATAAACATTGCACCTAAAACAAGAGAAGGCTCTGCGGCATCTGGCATCCCACCACTGGTATAGATAACTAGAGTCCCAATTGAAACAGTTCTTAAAAGCAGATTTGGGAGAGGGAAGAAGAGGGCTATGGACCGGGAAACCAGCTCAGAATGCAACGTAGAAGAAAACATGATTACTGTGAGAGAGAAAGAAGTACACAGAATAGCAGTGTGAGAATGACAAACCTCTGCGACAATGTCAAGTGTTGATTTTTTAAGGTATATCTTGGAACACACATCACAAAAAATGATAGGGGCTCTGCTTATGAAGAAGTAAACAGTTAAAAAAGAAACATACTTTTTTTCTTCTCAAGTAGCTGTGCTTGATAGCATGTTGTATGACACACTGGATGTTAACAGATGAGATAATAGCACAACACCACGTGGGTGTCCACCTGCCCATCTATTAGGTTTTCGACCCCACTGGCCACTACTCATCAGACACGGAGCCCCCACTCACGGTGGGTTCTCCAGAAAATGCAGAGCCCATGGCGCAGGCAAGCGTGCGCTAATGTGCGCCCGCATGGCCGCATCCCATCAATTACGTTGCATGCAGCCTACAGGTCTGCCAGCACCATAGAGTTGTGGGTGAAAAGCCTAGAGCATTTTGAGGAGCAACTGTTTCCTGCCCTTCTCACCGCTTTCACTCTCACTGGCACATTAAAAGGTGAAGGTGTACCAAAATTGAGACATGCATTGTGGCATCTCCTCCTGGTTTGCAGCACATGCCCAATGCTCGTTCTTCAAAACCTGTTGCCTTCTCAGGAGCGACTTCCACAGTTAATGATAAGTTAATGTACTTGGGTGGGAGGTGGAGGGCTGCATTTACACAGCTGCAAAGTGAAGGCTTCTTTTTATTGATATCTAAATGAAGTTGGGGTTTTTCTTTACTGTTTTCAGAGGTGGCCAGGAGAGCGCAAGGGAGCAGCAGAATACTCCCCAAGACATAGTGGGGGTGGGAGGTGAGAAAGAAGCCACGGTGGGTGGTGATCACGGGAGGAGAACTGCGTGCCCTGGAGATCCTGCCACAGGAATTACCCAGCAGCAACCTAAGCTGGGTGCTCCTTCTCACTTCCCTTTGGGCAGGAAGGGTGGGCAGGGTGAGGAAAGGCACCATGGCAGGGTGGCAGATTGGCAGCAGGCTTGGTGCAAGGGTTTTGCCCCCTATGAGGTCCCATCCTCTGCTGCCCCAACTCAGCTGTCGAGCTTACCATGGCAGCAGCAGCTGAGCCAGCCTCAGGCCCCTGTACCACAGTCACCTAGCTGACCCAGATGAAGCTGCTGAAGCAGGAGCAGCTGACATCCCTGGCCAGACCCAAGGGGGTTGATTTTGTTCCATTTGGCCTTCCCCAATACTGACAGCAGCAGCATGAATTGGGGACGGCAGTGTATGAAGGACTCTGGCCACAGAACCATGAAGAAGTCCGATACAGTCTAGGGGTCCTTTCCACCCTTGCTGCAGAAACCTGGTGCTTTGGCATTCCCCACTGTGCCATAGAGGTATAGAGCAGGAAAAAAAACATTTCTGAAAGATGTTGTGAGCAACTCCATAGAATAGAACCAGTGTGGTGTAGTGGCTAAGTGCGTAGTGCTTGGACTGGGAGGTAGTGGGAACCCTGGTTCAGATCTCGCCTTAGCCAGAAACTCACGGGGTGACCTTGGGCCAGTCACATATTCTCTCAGGATGTTTTCAGATGTTACGAGATCACAGTCAATTCCCTGTGGTGGCTGTGATCACGGAATGTCTGTTGGGGGGAATGGATGTTCCCCCCCAGATGTTACCACGGCAGGGAATCACTTTCGCCACGCAAGCGGCCGAAGCGGCGGGACCAGCGGCCGCCGCGTGGCGAAGGTGATTCCCTGCCGTGATGAACCCCGCCGTCACTTCTGGACGGCAGCCACGACCCGGAATCCCCGCAGGGATTCCGGCCCATGGCCAAAGTGGGCGAGCGCTGCGGCCGCATTGGCTGCGGCGGCCGCCCGTCTCGCCAGCGGGCAGGCGGCGGGGAGCATAGAGGGGACGGGGCCATGCGGCCGCACGTTGCGCCGCGCGGCCCCACCCCCTCCCCAATTCCCCGCTGGGATCCCCCGGCACGTCTGTTAGGGCGTGACGGGGTTATCCTGGCGGGGGATGAATTTATTGTTTTCGTTACAGGGCCAATTGGCCCCGGCACGTTTGAAAACACCCTCAGTCTACCCTACCTCACAGGGCTGTTTTGAGCATTAAAAAGTTGCTAATTAGATCTTTGTTAAGCGCTCCGAGTGGCATGGCAGGGGGTGCTATATAAAGATTTTATTATTATTATTATTATTAAGGTCCATTCCTGCTGTCCCTGCAAGGACAGGGTCCTCCTCTGCCCAATATATAGCTAAGGCATGCACTGTGCCAAATGCATGACTTTCAAAGGATTATAGACTCTCCACAGAGATGCAACAAGCAAGCACTTCCCTTATCACTGAGGTACCAGAGTCATCGTTTTGTATAATATGGCCAGGCAGGTGTTGAACGTAACTATGCATAGCCCATCTTATGAGACTTAATTCAAGAACAACAACAAGTCAATAGACTGTGGAAAACAAAAACGGTGGACACTGGAGTTCAAATGGCATATGAACATAAGATGGACCATTGGTCAGAGTAATGATCCATTGAGCCCAGCATCATGTGTCTGATAGTGGGCATTCTTGGTCACTTTGGAGAAGTACCCTACCCAACAGATTATAATGGAGTGATTCAATCCCTACTGTTCATCCCCAACACCCAACGGTCAGAGATAACGTCCCCCAGCCTACTTAGATAACAGTCATTAAATAACTTATTCAATCCTTTTTTAAAACCAGCTACACTACTGGCCTTCACCACATCCTCTGGCAACAAATTCCGCAAGTTAATTGTGGTTTGAGTAAAATAATTATTTTATTTACTTTAACTCTGCTGTCAGTTTCATGAAGTGTCCCTTAGTTCTAGTACTATTTGAGAAGCTAAATAACAACTCCCTAATTACTTTTTATACACCACTTACAATTTTATAAACTTCTCTCATATCCCCTCTCAGTCGTCTCTAGCAAGCCTCTCATATGGAAACTGTTCCATACCCCTGATCATTTTTGTTGCCCTTCTCAGGACCCTTTTCAGTCTTACTATACATTTTTCTTTTTAGATGGGGTGACCAGAACTGCACATAATATTCACGTATGTCAAGGCTAAGGCCAGTACAAAATAAACATATTTGTATAATATTCAAGGTGTGGTCACACCATAGATTTATATAGCAGCATTATGATATTTTCAGTTTTATTTTCTGTTCCTTTCTTAAACTCCATTTGCCTTTTTGACTGCTGATGCACACTAAGGTTTTCAATTGTCCACAATAACTCCAAGACCCCTTTTTCTAAGTAGTAATCCCCAATTTAGAACTCAGAATTGAGTTTGCATAGTTCGGTTCATTTTTCCCTATGAGCATCACTTTGCACTTGTCAACAGTGAATTTAATCTGCCATTTAGTTATCCAGTCTCTGAGTCTTGCAAGATCCTCCTGTAATTCTTCACAGTCCACCCTAGTCTTAACTACTATAAATAACTTTGTCATCTGTAAATTTGATCACCTCTTTCTTTACTCCCCTTTCCAGATCATTTGTGAATGTATTAAACAACATCGATCCCAATACAGATGCCTCAGGCACTCCCTCATTATACAGTCACAGGAGCAGCTGTATAGTTAAGGCCAGCTTGCATCCTTCTGTTTAATGCATGAACATTCTATTGATTATAAAATCGACACCATTTGTCCTATTTGTCTGAAAGCTGGCAAAGAGCATCACATGGGTGAGGGGTACAATCTGTCCATATTTCATGCAAATCAGACAAAAACAAAAAATTACAGTCATCTGAATATTGAAGTAAAATGTTTTTTCTGGTTGTTTCAGATTATTTTGTATTTGCTTGAAAGTATACTTTAGGAAAAAGTTTTATAAGGTGTAGTGGTGTTAAGAAATTCAAGGGTGCCTTCCAGTGCTTGCCTTTATTTTTCAAAACCCACCTGGTAGTTTTAAAGTTGTACGGTTTTGAATCTCCCATATTAATCAAGAGAGTGGGGGGTCCTGGGAGCCAGGACTCCAGGGTCCTCTGAGATAGCAGAGAGGTTAGTAGGTATGGGGTGGGACTAGGAACCAGGACTCCTTGGTCTGTGTTACAGGGTTGGGAGTTCTTGGATGTCCACAACCCAACTCAAAACACATACAAAATTTTACAAAAAATACATATACTTTGCCCACAAGCTTTGCTGTCCCCAAAACCTTATCTCCAAATACACACCACTCATCTCTCAGGCTTCTCCCCGTATATACATCCCTCCCAACACCCCTCTGCCCTTTGCCAATATATACAATTCCCTCCTATCCTTGCCTGCTCCCCAACCTCATCTATGCAAACACACCACTCATTTTTCAGCATTATCTTCCATAAACACTCCAACACCTGGCACCTCCTCCCAATATAAATTGGGAGAATTCAACTTGCAGGATACACATCCTGCATTCATCAACCTTGGGTACTTTCAGACGNCACACACACACACACACACACACACACACACACACACACACACACGAAACAGACATGACGGCTGTGCAGCAGCGGTCCAAATCAGGAGAGGTCAGGAAGCCACAGCAGACAGAGTCCGGACCGGGTCGGGCCGCACAACAAATGTGCCTTCTGGCCGTCCCTGCGCTGCACCCAGTGCTCTGCCCCCCACCATGACAGCTGGCCCTGGTGGACCTGATCCATGCCGTGTTTGCCAGGCCACAGCAGATGTGAACACCCACTGTGGCCCACTTTGACACAATCAGGCAGACCTTAGCCCAGTCTAGCTGCCAACACAGCTCAGGGCAATCTCAGGCCAACATCTGGCAATGCTTGCACAAACATGCAGATAAGGTCCGGTGCAAAATGGGCCGCTGTTGGTTTTTACCCACTGAGGCCAAGTCAGAAAAGGCCAGATGGGTGTTTTGTGACCACTTAAGGCTGCTTGCCCATGTTACCTGCCCTGCTGGAAATCTTACGTTCAACTCTGCACGTGGGTGTGGGGTTAAAAGCGTCATCAGCTGGGTCCTAAATATTTTTTTCTTACGACTGACAGGGCTGGAAATCCAGCCGTGTCATTTGTAAGAAAAAAATCCACACAATGGTCTAAGCAGATGGGCTGAGCAGAGCCTTTCTTGCATTTGCTAGGACCTATCAATGAAAAGATCCCAGACAGAGCACTGCTAAGGGCAGTGGCCAAGCCACAAGAGAATATCTTGAGAAGGCAGCTGAAAAGGGAGCTACTTCTAGACTTGACTTCAGACCTGGCAGGCAGTTGACCTAAACCAGAAGAATCATCCTTCAGGAGGTAAGAGGATAAGTAATCCTAGAAGCGGAGGAAGAGCCTGATAACTATTTAAAGGACCAGGTATATATCCTAGGCTGGGGAAGTGCCTGAAAGCCTAGGAAAGCTGTACGATTACTAGAAAAAAGACATTAAATTCTGGAGACTAAAGGGATTTGGACAAACCCTCCCAAAACAGGAAGAGCTGGAGGGAATCTTGATTCTTTGAGAAAAGACTTGAATTACTATTTTATACAGGGCGGAGTATGAGGGGAAAAGATCTGTTAATTGGAAACTTATGTTTGTACAATTAAATTAACCCAGAAGAGAAATAACTAGAACTTGGCACCTTTGGGGAGGGACCAAGACACTCAGGCTATGAACAGCAGTGAGTTGAGAATGCTTATTCCAGAGCCACTTAAAATGGATTTTTAAGAATGAGGGACTTTTAAAGCCACCAACTCAAACCAACAAACCAATACATGTCTTACAATCTTGGTTCCACACTTTTTTATACACTGCTAGAGTCTTTCCATTGAGATCGAAGTGGCTGTTACGTGTATTTAAGACTAATCTTACCTATAGGACTTTCAGTTTCAAAAGCCTATTCAAATTCTGTAATATTTTCCAGAATTATCCCAATCAAAGCAGTGTTGTCAAACATGGGGAGGAGAATTCTCCAGTTACAAGGATAAATATAAATCAATGGAACATTAACACCCTTTTCCTGAATCATTTCTAAATTCCAAAATAAGGTTATCAATGTAGGAAGTGGAGGACTTAAAATTAAAAATACATGTAGCCAAATATAGAAGAGAAATAGTAAATGTATTTTACAGGCAAAATAACTTCTAGAAAAATCACTGAAAATTTTTTAATAAGTATTTTCTATTCTTCTCAGGGAAAAAAAAAAATCAAGACTTTAAAAGGTTGGAGAATTTAAGCAAACACTCGTGGTTTTGGAAATGTTGGTTGCCATGGTAACCAACATGGTCTTCTTTATATAGCATTATAAACAGATGGTAAAGAGTGGTCATATTTGTTTCTTTGCCAACATATCAATAAAATTGCTGTAGTACAATCTCTTATACATTTGAGTTGTTATTAAATAATTCAGGGATACTAGCAACAAAATCGACTTCAGACAGACAAACATGATTAAACCAGTATTGGGGCTTCTTTTTCTTTTTTTAAATGAACACATGAGGATTCTGAACAGTAAAGTCACTGTAGTCTACATAGTCAACAGTCTTCTTTGGCAAGGCTTTCTATAAATGTTTTCTCAGCACTTGCCATGCAGGGCACATAACCACAAATATGAATCTGATGGGGAATAAAATGAATTTAAATAAGAAATTAAAGTATAACTATTTACACCTTTTGCTATTAAAATGTCCTTTAGAATTAACTTTTAAAATTGTTTGTTTAAATTACACTGGGAATGATTTGGAGAAGTCGTGAAGCGTAATGCAGCCCGTTTCAACATGTCATGAAAGGATTATTTTTTGCAAACTGAACTCTAAAATGCAAAACACTTTAAAGTACAATCATTTTCCTCAAATACATAGTTTTCTTTTGAGAGAGAGTGGTGTTCTAGGTTCATCAATAAGATTTGGAATTTGCCAAAAATATTCAGAATTGGAATTTGGCATATTTTAGCATTTGCCCAGCTTACTACTTTCAAAAGTCTGATGCAAACATTTGCAATGTTGAGCCCATTCACAGCTAGCTAATTTAGAAGAATACCTAATGGTTAGGCAGGATGGATACCTATAGAATCTTACCATGTTACAAATGGGAAACAAATGTTGTAGAAACTGATGAGAATTCTCATCAGTCACATTGATAACATTAAAATAAATACCCAACTATCCATCATTCAAAAACGTGTCTCGAAAATGTACCAGGATAAAAATACTTCCAATGAACCCAATCTTGCTCCCACTGAATTAATGAGACTTTTATTAATGACTTTCATGAGAGTAGGAATGGTCTCAGTAGTTGGGTTTGAATGGAGTACATGCAGAACATCCATGAGAAAATAAAAACAAGTTGCAAGGGAGTATCATAGAGGTCAAAATGAACCAATGAAATCATTTAACCTGACTGATCTCTTGCCACCGCTTTCCTCATGTTACTGTATGGAGTCCACTAAGCTATATTTAGCTAAAGAATATATTTCAAAGGTAGATGTCTGGTCTGGATTTGAAAATAGCAAATGATAAGAAATCCACAACTTTGTTTTAATAGTCAGTCATCCTCACTGTTCAAGTCCATGCATTATTTCTAAATTTAACATTTCCAGTTTTAGCTTCCAGGCAGCTGGGATTTTTTTGTTTTTGTTTTGTCTCTCTCTGCTGAATTAAAAAACCCTTTGTACCCAACCCCTTCTTCCTGTCAAGCTAGTCCTTAGTAATGCATCTAGAGTGTTAACAAATGAGATTTTAGCATACATTAGCCCACACCAGGTGGGTGTCCACCTGCCTGTTTATTAGGTGTTTGCCCCATCATGGCGACCACCCACTGGACACGCAGCCCCCACTCATGGCAGTCTTGGAGCATGTAAAGCCTGCCACGTGGTCGAATGCAGGCTAATGTGCACCCACATGTCCACATCCCGTCAGGTTGCATGCAGCATTGCACGCTTACAGATCTGCCAGCACCATCGAGTTGAGGGTGGAAATCCTCGAGCGTCCAAGTAGCAACCACTTCCTGCCCCTCGCTCTGCTCTCACTTGAGCTGCAAGCGGGGGCTGCCCACAAGCACATGAAATACAGGCAGGGGGCTTCCCATTTATTAGGCTGGCTATGCTAAACATGTGAGTGGGGGCTGAGTGGAGGCTACATGGACTGAACCTGGACTTCAGTGGGCTATCATCTCATTTGTTAACACCCTAAGTCACCTCTAAACAGATTGGGCCTCTTAAATATCTCACGCTCAGGTTTGTTTTCTAGCCCACAAATCATTCTTGTAGCAGTTCTCTGCTTTCTCCTATTTTTCAACACATTTTTTTAAAGTTTGGGCACCAGTACCAGTTGTTTCATTTTGAAGACGTTTTTTTGTAGATGTTTCCAAATGCAGTCTCACCAGTGCTATGTACATAGATTTTAAAAATCACTTCCACTCTTTATCTTACTACTACACTGTAGTTCATGAGTATCCAAGAATTGCGTTAGGTTTTTTTTATAACAATATGTTGGAAACTCATGTTCAGACAGGTCTAGTATAACTCCTATATTCTTTTCAGAATTGCTGCTTTCCCAAATAGCCTGCTTCTCTGTAGATATGGCCTACCTTTCTTTGTTCCTAGATTTAAATGTTTGCTGTAAAGATCTCCGTTTGCCAATCCTTAAAACTCTGAACTGCCCTATCCTACTACTATTAATTTCTATAGTGCTACTAATCGTACGCAGCACTGTTTTTTCCTCACTTACACCAAGCTCAATATTTTATTCTCAAAATACCATGCTCAAATTTTTCTGTCATCCACAAAGTTTTTCAGCAGTGCCTGTTATCTTTCATGTTGTTGACAAAATATCGAAGTATACTTGGTCTACAGTTAATGCTAATTAGGATCACATCAGAAATATCCAATCAGTATCTCCATTTGTAATAATTTGTTGATCTGTTCAACATTTTTGCCCATGTAACCCCACTATGAGACTTAAATAACACCCCACAACCACAGAGAACAGCAAAGACATTCAAAGCATATCAAACAGAACTGTGATCCTATCTATATATGGGGGTGCCAACCCAGAGTTTGGGAACATCTGTCTTAATCCATATGAAGCAATTGTCATGCATATACTAGGTATTTAATGTTTTGTTTTATTGGGCAGTATCATCTCAGAAAGAGATTATCTGTAAATTAGTTGGTTTTTCCTCTGCTCATAAGCAACTTTTCTTGTCCTCTTCTGTCTCAGCTGCTATTAAAATTCTAACCAATACATACATCAGGTTATAAATAAAGCTGATGTTCAATACAAAAAAAAATCCCACCCCTCAGTCCTTCAAGAACACAACCTAATGCACTTAGGGAGACAATCTATTAAATAAACTAACATGTCTGGCAAAGTTCAAGAGGATAGAAAGCAAGAGGAAAAACCATCACTTAATATTATTCAGACATGCACAGAGGAGCCAGAGATGTGCTATATAGAGAATCAACAGGAACTCTCATCTTCCTGCACACTAAGTGAGGCTTCATTAAACAATAAAGGAACGAGCATCCTGGGACACATTTATATAGAATGTTACGTTTTATGAGTAGCTGACATCCAAATTCATCAATTTTAAAAATCAGATGCCTGATTAAAAATAAATACAACATTAAACTCTAAGAGCAGGCAAAAATGAGGTTCAGATCTATGTTTTCCAGAAGAATACAAGAGAGATTTATTTTTATTTTTTTAACTGAGATAAAATCACCCTAAAAGTATTTTCAATACTACAAATATTCCACCTGGGAGAGAATTTACAGTATTCCTTAATTTACAGATCCCAAAAGAATTATAGGAATCTCACAATATAGTAGTATATTATCTTTGCCCCCAAAGAGTTTGCAATCAAATTTGTAGTAGGACATGAAGAAAGCAGTTAACTATGGAGGGACAGGGGAAGAGACATCAGTAAAATAACACTTACTTGGAAAAGCTAGTGCACACCATGCTATAGCAAGGAGTTTTTCTTCTATAAATGAACATGTAATAATTGAAACAGTTTTAGTAGTAAACCATTTATTATTTGCGCCAATGGCCGTAACAAAAACTCATAAAACTGTATACATAATGCACATAAACATGAACATACACTTGATGCAATAGCAATCAATAAATTCTCTAAAATAATCCTCCCAGCTAAACCGTACAAAACAAAATGGAACCAGAAAACAAGACGGGGTTAGCCACAAAACTCTTGTCCCGCTGCCCCTGGCTAGAAGTTTCATAATCCCCTATATCCATCATTCTGGCAATACCCTGCTCCTATAGATCTGTCCTTTATCTTTCTTGGCGGAAACCCTCCCCTCCCCCAACTAAGTTAGGGACTCCCAAACAGGACTAGATCTCAGAGGCTCAACCCCATGGGTAACCTGCTCCAAATTAGAGTCCATATGGGCAGCCCTTGTCCTAATAAAAATTTGGCATAGTTTAGCAGCTGCCCTTGACATTACTGAGTCGGTGCTACCCAGCAGCTTTGACACTAATCCCGCTGGGTCAGTAATATCGCACCCACGCTCTAGGATAAATTCAACTAAGATTGTTGATTTGGGGCCTGCCAGAGCCGGGCAATATAACAACACATGGCTGGCAGAGTCCATTTCGGGGAGCTTGCATAACAAACAGCGTCTTTTCTCTATTGGGATGCCCCCCCATCTTCCCTCCCTCATTTCCGAGGGATAAACATTGCACCTAAAACAAGAGAAGGCTCTGCGGCATCTGGCATCCCACCACTGGTATAGATAACTAGAGTCCCAATTGAAACAGTTCTTAAAAGCAGATTTGGGAGAGGGAAGAAGAGGGCTATGGACCGGGAAACCAGCTCAGAATGCAACGTAGAAGAAAACATGATTACTGTGAGAGAGAAAGAAGTACACAGAATAGCAGTGTGAGAATGACAAACCTCTGCGACAATGTCAAGTGTTGATTTTTTAAGGTATATCTTGGAACACACATCACAAAAAATGATAGGGGCTCTGCTTATGAAGAAGTAAACAGTTAAAAAAGAAACATACTTTTTTTCTTCTCAAGTAGCTGTGCTTGATAGCATGTTGTATGACACACTGGATGTTAACAGATGAGATAATAGCACAACACCACGTGGGTGTCCACCTGCCCATCTATTAGGTTTTCGACCCCACTGGCCACTACTCATCAGACACGGAGCCCCCACTCACGGTGGGTTCTCCAGAAAATGCAGAGCCCATGGCGCAGGCAAGCGTGCGCTAATGTGCGCCCGCATGGCCGCATCCCATCAATTACGTTGCATGCAGCCTACAGGTCTGCCAGCACCATAGAGTTGTGGGTGAAAAGCCTAGAGCATTTTGAGGAGCAACTGTTTCCTGCCCTTCTCACCGCTTTCACTCTCACTGGCACATTAAAAGGTGAAGGTGTACCAAAATTGAGACATGCATTGTGGCATCTCCTCCTGGTTTGCAGCACATGCCCAATGCTCGTTCTTCAAAACCTGTTGCCTTCTCAGGAGCGACTTCCACAGTTAATGATAAGTTAATGTACTTGGGTGGGAGGTGGAGGGCTGCATTTACACAGCTGCAAAGTGAAGGCTTCTTTTTATTGATATCTAAATGAAGTTGGGGTTTTTCTTTACTGTTTTCAGAGGTGGCCAGGAGAGCGCAAGGGAGCAGCAGAATACTCCCCAAGACATAGTGGGGGTGGGAGGTGAGAAAGAAGCCACGGTGGGTGGTGATCACGGGAGGAGAACTGCGTGCCCTGGAGATCCTGCCACAGGAATTACCCAGCAGCAACCTAAGCTGGGTGCTCCTTCTCACTTCCCTTTGGGCAGGAAGGGTGGGCAGGGTGAGGAAAGGCACCATGGCAGGGTGGCAGATTGGCAGCAGGCTTGGTGCAAGGGTTTTGCCCCCTATGAGGTCCCATCCTCTGCTGCCCCAACTCAGCTGTCGAGCTTACCATGGCAGCAGCAGCTGAGCCAGCCTCAGGCCCCTGTACCACAGTCACCTAGCTGACCCAGATGAAGCTGCTGAAGCAGGAGCAGCTGACATCCCTGGCCAGACCCAAGGGGGTTGATTTTGTTCCATTTGGCCTTCCCCAATACTGACAGCAGCAGCATGAATTGGGGACGGCAGTGTATGAAGGACTCTGGCCACAGAACCATGAAGAAGTCCGATACAGTCTAGGGGTCCTTTCCACCCTTGCTGCAGAAACCTGGTGCTTTGGCATTCCCCACTGTGCCATAGAGGTATAGAGCAGGAAAAAAAACATTTCTGAAAGATGTTGTGAGCAACTCCATAGAATAGAACCAGTGTGGTGTAGTGGCTAAGTGCGTAGTGCTTGGACTGGGAGGTAGTGGGAACCCTGGTTCAGATCTCGCCTTAGCCAGAAACTCACGGGGTGACCTTGGGCCAGTCACATATTCTCTCAGGATGTTTTCAGATGTTACGAGATCACAGTCAATTCCCTGTGGTGGCTGTGATCACGGAATGTCCGTTGTGGGGAACGAATGTTCCCCCCCAGATGTTACCACGGCAGGGAATCACTTTCGCCATGCAAGCGGCCGAAGCGGCGGGACCAGCGGCCGCCGCGTGGCGAAGGTGATTCCCTGCCGTGATGAACCCCGCCGTCACTTCTGGACGGCAGCCACGACCCGGAATCCCCGCAGGGATTCCGGCCCATGGCCAAAGTGGGCGAGCGCTGCGGCCGCATTGGCTGCGGCGGCCGCCCGTCTCGCCAGCGGGCAGGCGGCGGGGAGCATAGAGGGGACGGGGCCATGCGGCCGCACGTTGCGCCGCGCGGCCCCACCCCCTCCCCAATTCCCCGCTGGGATCCCCCGGCACGTCTGTTAGGGCGTGACGGGGTTATCCCGGCGGGGGATGAATTTATTGTTTTCGTTACAGGGCCAATTGGCCCCGGCACGTTTGAAAACACCCTCAGTCTACCCTACCTCACAGGGCTGTTTTGAGCATTAAAAAGTTGCTAATTAGATCTTTGTTAAGCGCTCCGAGTGGCATGGCAGGGGGTGCTATATAAAGATTTTATTATTATTATTATTATTAAGGTCCATTCCTGCTGTCCCTGCAAGGACAGGGTCCTCCTCTGCCCAATATATAGCTAAGGCATGCACTGTGCCAAATGCATGACTTTCAAAGGATTATAGACTCTCCACAGAGATGCAACAAGCAAGCACTTCCCTTATCACTGAGGTACCAGAGTCATCGTTTTGTATAATATGGCCAGGCAGGTGGTGAACGTAACTATGCATAGCCCATCTTATGAGACTTAATTCAAGAACAACAACAAGTCAATAGACTGTGGAAAACAAAAACGGTGGACACTGGAGTTCAAATGGCATATGAACATAAGATGGACCATTGGTCAGAGTAATGATCCATTGAGCCCAGCATCATGTGTCTGATAGTGGGCATTCTTGGTCACTTTGGAGAAGTACCCTACCCAACAGATTATAATGGAGTGATTCAATCCCTACTGTTCATCCCCAACACCCAACGGTCAGAGATAACGTCCCCCAGCCTACTTAGATAACAGTCATTAAATAACTTATTCAATCCTTTTTTAAAACCAGCTACACTACTGGCCTTCACCACATCCTCTGGCAACAAATTCCGCAAGTTAATTGTGGTTTGAGTAAAATAATTATTTTATTTACTTTAACTCTGCTGTCAGTTTCATGAAGTGTCCCTTAGTTCTAGTACTATTTGAGAAGCTAAATAACAACTCCCTAATTACTTTTTATACACCACTTACAATTTTATAAACTTCTCTCATATCCCCTCTCAGTCGTCTCTAGCAAGCCTCTCATATGGAAACTGTTCCATACCCCTGATCATTTTTGTTGCCCTTCTCAGGACCCTTTTCAGTCTTACTATACATTTTTCTTTTTAGATGGGGTGACCAGAACTGCACATAATATTCACGTATGTCAAGGCTAAGGCCAGTACAAAATAAACATATTTGTATAATATTCAAGGTGTGGTCACACCATAGATTTATATAGCAGCATTATGATATTTTCAGTTTTATTTTCTGTTCCTTTCTTAAACTCCATTTGCCTTTTTGACTGCTGATGCACACTAAGGTTTTCAATTGTCCACAATAACTCCAAGACCCCTTTTTCTAAGTAGTAATCCCCAATTTAGAACTCAGAATTGAGTTTGCATAGTTCGGTTCATTTTTCCCTATGAGCATCACTTTGCACTTGTCAACAGTGAATTTAATCTGCCATTTAGTTATCCAGTCTCTGAGTCTTGCAAGATCCTCCTGTAATTCTTCACAGTCCACCCTAGTCTTAACTACTATAAATAACTTTGTCATCTGTAAATTTGATCACCTCTTTCTTTACTCCCCTTTCCAGATCATTTGTGAATGTATTAAACAACATCGATCCCAATACAGATGCCTCAGGCACTCCCCCATTATACAGTCACAGGAGCAGCTGTATAGTTAAGGCCAGCTTGCATCCTTCTGTTTAATGCATGAACATTCTATTGATTATAAAATCGACACCATTTGTCCTATTTGTCTGAAAGCTGGCAAAGAGCATCACATGGGTGAGGGGTACAATCTGTCCATATTTCATGCAAATCAGACAAAAACAAAAAATTACAGTCATCTGAATATTGAAGTAAAATGTTTTTTCTGGTTGTTTCAGATTATTTTGTATTTGCTTGAAAGTATACTTTAGGAAAAAGTTTTATAAGGTGTAGTGGTGTTAAGAAATTCAAGGGTGCCTTCCAGTGCTTGCCTTTATTTTTCAAAACCCACCTGGTAGTTTTAAAGTTGTACGGTTTTGAATCTCCCATATTAATCAAGAGAGTGGGGGGTCCTGGGAGCCAGGACTCCAGGGTCCTCTGAGATAGCAGAGAGGTTAGTAGGTATGGGGTGGGACTAGGAACCAGGACTCCTTGGTCTGTGTTACAGGGTTGGGAGTTCTTGGATGTCCACAACCCAACTCAAAACACATACAAAATTTTACAAAAAATACATATACTTTGCCCACAAGCTTTGCTGTCCCCAAAACCTTATCTCCAAATACACATCACTCATCTCTCAGGCTTCTCCCCGTATATACATCCCTCCCAACACCCCTCTGCCCTTTGCCAATATATACAATTCCCTCCTATCCTTGCCTGCTCCCCAACCTCATCTATGCAAACACACCACTCATTTTTCAGCATTATCTTCCATAAACACTCCAACACCTGGCACCTCCTCCCAATATAAATTGGGAGAATTCAACTTGCAGGATACACATCCTGCATTCATCAACCTTGGGTACTTTCAGACGATACGGGGCCCTTTGGCCCCGTACCGGCACCACCGGCTTCGTTCCCCGCCGGGGTCAACCCGTAACGGCACAACAGACGTGCCGGGGGGATCCTGGCGGGGAAAGTGGGAGGGGCCGGGGCCGCGCGGCGCAACGTGCGGCCGCACGGCCCCGCCCCCTCCACGCACCCCGCCGCCCGCCCTCCGAGGAGACGGGCGGGCGGCGGGGCCAATGCGGCCACCGCGTCCGGCCGATCGTGCCACGGCCCGGGATCCCACCGGGGATCCCGGGCCGTGGCCAGACGTTACTTTTCCTTGGCCACGGCCCGGGGTCCGTTTGACCACGCTTCCCGGGACCTTCCCCCGGCTAGCCCGGGAAGCGTGGTTCAAACGAACCCCATGTGCCGACTGACCGTGGCCAACATCTGGCGCGCCGCAAACAGACGTACGGGACACGGTGACCACAGGTGAGTATTCACCGTGGTTCACCGTGTCAACGTCACGTCTGAAAATACCCCTTGTTTCCGTCATCTTCAGCCTCCCAGTATTCAGCTGTTCCATTCTCCCCAACCCAAATGAAAGGGTATAGGGAAAGGTTTTTTTTTGAGAGGTCAGCAAGCTCAACCCCTCTTGTCCCCAGTTTCAGTCTTGCCCCCAACATGTAGAGGAAGAGGACGGGAGGTGAAAGACTAAGACAAAGCGTGGGTGCATGTAGCCCAAGTTGTAAATAAACACAATAAGAGAGACCGTACAACTTTACTGCTTATATGGCATGGAAGTTAAGACAGGAGCCTTAACTTACAATTTTCATGCTTTTGGGAGCATGACTGAATTTGTAAGGGCCTTACCTTCTCTTGTAAAACAAAGGGTTTTTGAGTATAGAATTTACTTCTCTCCAATGTGAAACTGACCATTTAGACCTACCCTTTGTTTCCTATCCTTTAACAGGTTACCAATCCATGACAGGACACTGCCTCCCATCCCATGGCTACATAGGCCCTTTTCAAACGAGTGCGGGTGTGTGGGTGGGCAGTGTGTGGGGGTGCGTTCCCACGGACCCTCCGACCTCCACCCATCTGCACACATGGAGCATCCAGCAGTGGCGCCTACTGCTCTGTGCTTGGGTGATGGGTTGAGGTGGGTGGAGCATGGGAGCGCACACACAGCCTCACCCACTGGCTGTAGCATTCCCATGAACACCCACCCATCCACCCCACACCCGCCATGGCGTTCAAACAGACGCCCCCTCTGCACCCACCCATGTGGGCTGGGGGGAGGGCGTCCTTTTGAAAAGGACCTTAGTCTCTCGTAAGGGACCTTATCAAATGCTTTCTGAAAACCCAGATACACTATATCGACTGGATCACCCTTATCCACATGCTTGTTGACATCCGCAAAAAAACTAGAGAGATTAGTGAGGCATGATTTCCCTTTGCTAAAACCACGTTGGCTCTTCCCCACCATAAGCTCAATAATTTTGTTTTACATAACTATCTCCACCAGTTTGGCCAGCACTGGCATCAGGCTCAATGGTCTGTAGTTTCTAAGACTGCCTCTTGAGTATTTTTTAAAACTGGCGTTACATTCACTACCCCCCATTCCTCAGGTGCAGTGGCAGAGTTTAGCTATAGGTTACAAATTACCAATAGTAGGTCTGCAATTTTATATCTAAGTTCCTGCTGAACTCTTGCCTGAATACAATCAGGTCCTGGTGGTTTGTTACTACTTAATCTGTCAATTTGCTGTAAAACCTCTTCTCGAGTCACGCTGATTTGCAACAGTTCTTCAGATTCATCACCTACAAAGAATAATTCTGGTGTGGGTATCTCCCCAACAGCCTTTGCAGTGGAGACCAAAGCAAATCAACCATTTAGCTTTTCTGTAATGGCCCTGTCCTCTCCAAGTACCCCTTTTGCCCCCTGGTCATCTAATGGCCTAGTTGACTCTAGTAGGTTACCTGCTTCTGATGTACTTGAAAAAGTTATTAGCAGCTTTTCTTTCACAAGTCACTCTTCAAATTACTTCTCAGCTTCCCTTATTAACATTTTACGCCTAATTTCCCAATGCTTATGCTTCTTCCTACTTTCTACATTTGGACTAACTTGCCTTTTTATTATTATTATTATTATTATTATTTTATTTTTATTTTTTTAAAGGATGCCTTTTTTTGCTCTAATAGCCACTGTCCCTGCACCATATAGCCACACTGGCATACATCTGGTCCTCTTGCTACCTTTTTTAAAAATAAAATTTGTGGAACACATTTAATCTGGGCCCCCAAGATTTTTTTTACATAGTATCTATGCCTCTTGCAGACATTCAATCCTCACAACTGCTCTTTTTAGTTTCCCTCTAGCTAGTTTCCTCATTTAGTTTCCATTTTTAAAGGTAAACGTTACTGCAGTGGTTTTATTTTACATTCTTCCTCCTATAAGTAAGCTGAATTTAATTATATTATGCTCTTATTGCAAAGAAGCTCCACTGCTGTTACCCCTTGTGCCAAGTCCTGGACTCCACTAAGGCATCCCTTTGAAATCATTTTGACAATGCATCCACCAGTACAGAGAACTACATCATGAGGAGATGCAAGTCTCATGTGCAGTGGATTCATATTTGGTCCACAATGTGCTGCGAGCCAATAGTGCAATGGTCTGAGACCGACATACATAATGTATGACCACACAGTAAATGCCAGCAGATTCCTGAAATAGAGGAAGTATTCCAGATTTAGCATTAGACCTAATGTAAATATTTGGATGGTATTTTGTCTCCTGAGTAAGCAATCTACTGGCTGAAAGACCTTAGCCCAAACCAGATTTAAGACCACTCTGATGAAAGGTATGCACTGTGTGGTGAGATTTCTCGAAGTTTAGGAAGAATATATTTAAACAGAAAACAGTATTGGCAATGCTATACATGACTTCAACCTCTGAAAAACAAACACATGCATTCAAACTTTAGAGATACAGCACCATTAATAAGAGATAAGCACAGGCATAAAAGAGGCGAAGGGAGTGAGGAGAGGAAAGAACTTGTTTGCACATTATCCTACATCCTAGGATTACAATTTAACTCTGGAGCACAGCCAAGACACTTTTGGCAAGTCTACTAAATTTCGCAAAATATCCTACAGTCCAGTTATTTTTAACCACAATATGCTGTCAAGTTGATGAACATTACAAAATGTGTTCTCTACTCCTGCAACAAGGGGATACTTTTTACCGTCCTGTGGAACCATCTGCACTTTCCTGTATGATTTGTTAGCATAAGAGTGGGGGGGGGGGGAAGTAACAGTCACTCTCACGAACAAATGCAATCTGCAATGAGAGAAGCCTGTAGAAGAGGACTGAGATTTGCATACTACAGATTTCCTTCCAAGAAGCTCTTTCTATTCAAGCTAAGGTCTTTCACCTGTGATTTCAATTTGTCTTTGAAAAAAAATGCATAACTGGATATAAATTTGAATATCAAAATTTAAGGGAAAAGTGCACATCTATCAGCTGCATTTCAGTGAAACTACATTACACAGAACTTTTAAAGAAAAACATGTAATTGCAATTGCATCTGTGTAATTGACAATTTCTTTACATCTTGATTACTTGTCATTTGGCAAACTTTATTTCTGCTGTTTCAGATGCCAGAATCTCATAGGTTTTCCTCTTCCCCTGGACAAGCCATAAAGAAGCTAGCCACAGTTCTTGAAATTTTGGATACATTTGTATTTCTGCTACAGTATTCTTTTTTCTAACTATGGGGTTAGCCACAGCAGATTATGAGATTTTTAGTCTGAAATCTGATTAGTGCTTTGAAACAAAACATCAGTGATTAAGAAAAAGAGTAAAAGGTTTCTTTAGCCAAAAAAAAATAAATTAGCTTTTCTGTACTATCACTATGGCTACTAATTCCAGAAGGAAGAGTATAACTAGGTCTTTCCTCCTCGGACATGGACCTTTAGCAACATTCATATTTCTGTAAGAGAACTGAAAAATATTAGTTCAGATTTAAAAAATAAACCTTGTACTTTAGCATGTCCACACCTTTTTATGGACACCGTCTGATTCAGAGACAATAAGAAAAGAAAATCTTCTATACACCAGACATCCTCTTCCCACCTAAAGATGGAAACGTAGCTATCTCACAGTTTTGCAGTGTAACAAGCTAGATGACTTATTATTATTATTATAAACATTTATATAGCGCCAGCCATGTGCCTGGCACTGTACAGAACATAGAACCAACTCTTCCCTTATAAAACAGCCCTTATGAACAGGGGCGATGCACCCCCTAGGACTTATGGGCAATGTCCCCCCTGGCCCCAGGACACACCGACGACTTCTTTTTTAAAAAAATCGCCTCCCCTCCGCCTGGCCACGTGCCACGGTGAATGTTTGAAGCCATCTCGAAGAACCTTGTTTAGAGGTAGCTGAACCTTCAGAAGGGCAGTGCCTCTAAAACAAAGGTTCTTTGAGATGGCTCCAAACTTTCTTACCAGTTTTGCGTGTGCACAACCAGTGAGAATTACACACACACACACACACACACACACACACCCGAAGGCTTCCTTAGGAGTGGACCAAGGAAGCCTTCAGGGACAAAAGGGAAGCATCCTCCCGTTATGCGGAATGGGCGGATAGAAGAGCCATCCATTCTACATAAAGGGAACCTGCAATGAAATAGTGCCGCAGGGGGCACTATTTCATTTGAGGGGGTAGGGTACAGCAGGGCAAAAGTCCCTACCTGGTTATGGACTTCCCTGTTCCCTCTGGCTGTAGCATGCAGGGTGGCCTGGGAGCTGCCGCACAGCTAGCCTCCCCCTCCCTCTTATCGAGTCAAACTTTGACTCGACTCTGGGAGGAAGGGAGGGGGAGCCAGTTCAGGCCTGAACAGTTAGCGCGCAGGAGCAGGAGGTGAGGATCCCGGCGCTACCTGGAGTGGAGGAGGAGAGGAGCCGGCCCGGCGGTGAGTAAATGTGGGGCCTGGGGGGGCACAAGGGGGGCATACAGGGACATGGTGGGGCACACGGGGAAGTGGGGAGGCACACAGGGGAGCGGGAAGGCACACAGGGGACATGGTGGGGGAGTTGGAATGTGGTTTTTGTTCACTTGATGATGTGGAGTGTTAAATACTAATTCCCCCCCAACGCACACGCAGTACAGGGTGAGGGGGAAATAGTATTTAATGCCCCGTGATTCAATTGAGCTTTTGAAATCCTGAGATGTAACTGTAGTCTGGTGATCTTAGGTGTGTTCAAAATGCTAGAAATGTGAGCTTTTGAAATCCTGGGGTCAGTGTTGGGGTGATGAATTGCAGGGGGTCTGTGTGGGTGTTACTGGAGTCCGTGTTGGGGTGATGGATTGCAGGGGATCTGTGTGGGTGTTACTGGGGTCAGTGTTGGGGTGAGGAGCTTCAGGGGGGTCTGTGCATCATGTGATATTGTGTCTGGGCTCCTGTGGGGCAGTGTTGGCCTTTTTGCTGTCTTGTGGCAGCAGAACTCTGGCAGCGCAAGCCAAGAGGCTGGGGAGCTCACATGCTGGAAACGTAGGAGGGATAGCAATAAACTCCTGCGTACCTATCTGCACAGGGAGAGCCACTCACCAGTCCATCCCCTCAGCACCCAGGCCCTTGACTTTATAAGTCATTCCCTAAACACTGCAATATCAGCCCTTGCCCCTATCTTCCCAGACTCCATTCCAACTCTCCCCCTTTCTCCCACCCATGGTCTTCAATCCCCAGTCCTTCCCCTACCTGTCTCCAATGCCCACCTTGCTCTACCTCCAGAATCCATCCTCCCAACCCTCAGCCTTTCCCTGCCTTGGGCTCCAGTCCCTCCCCACCCGGCTCCAATCTCCAACCCCACCTGTGCTTAGAACCACCAGACTCTACCCTCAAGTCTCTCCCTACTGATCCCAGGGTTGCTAGTCCCAAAAGCCCCTAACTGTGAGTCTGGCTTAGAAATCAAGAGGGTTTTTTTTGTTTTATTTTAAATAACCAATCTGGAGTTCTTTTTATTTGCCTTCTGGCCTGAGCATTTAGTCACCTTTGCAAGCTCTTCTCTGTAACCTAAGGACAAGCAACTTGCCTTGTAACAATAAGAGCTGAGATTCTCATTATTTTATCACGGGTCTCGCAATTTGAAGAAACTCTTAAAATCATGGGACTAGAAATCAAATCACATGAGCTGGCAACTCTGTGATCCCTGCATCTCATGCTTCCTCCTTCTAGCTCTCTCTCCCCCATTACTGGGTCTCGGGACTCTGCACACAATGTTCACAGGTGCGACAAGTGGGGACACATTTTAACCTGTGAATATAACCTGCCTAAATTAAGGTGCCTCATTGTAGCTTGGTTTCTGGTTTACATGTGGTTTTTGGGAAAAGCTTTGTCTGTTCTGTGGATCTTTGCTAAAACTGCTTGTAAGTGAGGTTTAAGGTTATTGACTTGTCTGTCTGCTTTTAAACCAGGAGTTGAATAGCCTGCCTAAATGAAATTGCTGGAAACGTTGCACTTGTTGTTCACAGGTGTGACAAGAAGTTTGTAAAAGTTCTTTGTTAATAAACAGGTCTGGAAAGAAGAGAGATACTAGCGGCTAGTCTGTGGTGAGGCTCCAAGGTTTGAATCAGACAGATAATTGTTCTGTTGAGAAAGATGCAATTCACTAAATTTCTGTCCATGTGGAAAAATGAACTTGAATTGACTAAGGGCAAGGACAGCGTTTACTGTATTTTCTTCATTGGCAGCAATGGGGAAACCACAGCGAACATGGGTCCCTGACTAAGGGGGTGGATTTAATTCCAATTAATCCCCTCTCTACACACTTGCACAAGACCGTAATCTCTTATATTTATCAGAATTTATACCTTGCCCTTCCCCGAAGGCTCAGGACGGTTTACAGAAACAAAAGGACAAAGAAAAATAGTAAAAATACAAAATAATACAATAAAATCCCCTAAAACCCCCTACCCACAGCCCAAAAACCCACCTGACCTCTATCCTCACCTGCTAAATGCTCTGCCAATAAGAGGGTTCTCTATCCCCTGGTGGCAGTGCTTCACACAGCAGCATTCCCATCATTAAGTAATGTAATGTCCATCCAATGTTAACCCTGGGAACTCCTTGCTGCTGGGTTATGCCATGCCACTGTCCTACCATTGCCCTGGCTCCACCTACCGTTGCCCTGGCTCCGCCCCTAGGCTCGCCGGCGGCAAAGCCACCAGCAAGCCGGCCGGCCTTACTGCCCCTCCAACCTAAAAACCCACCAGCCACCCCTGCTTATGAAATAAGATCAATGTATTCTATATCTAGAGTATTGCAAGTTAATGGTTTTATGTGTAATCTATCATTTATTAAAAGAAAATATAGAAATGCTTGTCAACTAGAAAGCCAGTGGTGTCTGGCTCTCGAAAGAGGTGACTAGCTTTCCATAAGCCTGTTGGATTGCTAATTGCATCCCTCAGAAAATTAAGACTTCACATTCATAATCATTCCCTTCATTTCTAAACCGTTCAAGAAATGGTTTCCTGCGGATTTTCTTACGGGGTGAATACAGCCCCAAGATCAATTAAGTTTTCCCTCCTGAAAATAATACGAATATATACTCAAAAAACCATTGGTTTAAGACAGAAGTTCAGGCCCTTACAAATTCAATCATGCTCCAAAAAGCATGGAAATTTTAAGTTAAGGCTCACACCTTAACTTCCATGCCATGTAAGCAGCAAAGACATTGTACAGTCTCGCATATTGTGCTCACTTACAACTAATACTCCATGCACCCAGGCTTTGCCTTGGTCTTCCAGCCCAATACTCTTCTTCTGTAGGATTAGGGCAACCCAGAAGCTGGGGACAATGCAATATAAATATTTAATACAAATTTAAAGTTGTGTACATATTGAAATTAATAAGATGAAGTTCCCAGTGGAAGGAATGGAAGCAACAGTAATGCCAATTTCTAAATGAACCCTATTGACATTAGTGGATCCCATTAAGCGGCTGAAAGAATACAACAGAGGTGCATCTTTTGTAGTTGGGAGGGGCAACACCGTGTTGCAATAATGAGTACGGCACTAGGGAGAGTGACTAGAATGGGTGGAATGACAGGGAGAAGAGAGATAGGATGCAGCAGCAAAAAACTGGTGGAATAGCAGGAGGAATGTCATGACAAACAGGTACAATTACAAGGTTCTGAGTGAAATAAGTGATTCAGAAGAGTAATAGGATACCACTGGAAGCACTCCTATCATTCCACCCAATTCCCATAGCTGCCTCCCTGTTGTTACACTCCCTATTGCCTCCCTCTCAGTTATTCAACATCTTCTCCAGTTTCTTTTTTGTTTTTATTACGCACACATACCTTTACTCCTGTTCCCAGGAGTCTTGTATATCTGCATTCATGATACAGTTCATTGCATTTCCCAGGAGTCTTGAGTTCTCTATACAGGGAGAAGAGGCTGAGTTTCTCCCTGAATATACACCCCTCCCAGCACCTCTCTGCCTTCTGTCGATCCACACACTTCTCCCCTAACCTTCAACCCAAATGAAAGGATATAGCGAAAGAAGGGGGTGAGGGGGCAGCTGTCCTCAGCTTCTGCGTTGCCCTCAACCTGCAGAGGAAGAGTACTGGAGCTGAAAGACCAAGGCAAAGCCTGGGTGCATGGAGTTGTAAGAGGTTGTAAGCGGGCATAATATGAGAGACTGTACAACATCTTTACTACTTACATGGCCATGAAAATTAAGGCTAGAGCCTTAACCTACCATTTCCATGCTTTTGGGAGCATGACTGAATTTGTAAGAGCCCTTACTTTTCCCTTAA
This sequence comes from Sphenodon punctatus, assembly GCA_003113815.1. Taxonomy (NCBI): domain Eukaryota; kingdom Metazoa; phylum Chordata; class Lepidosauria; order Sphenodontia; family Sphenodontidae; genus Sphenodon; species Sphenodon punctatus. The sequence continues at coordinate 1,924,762 of QEPC01006051.1, read as the reverse complement.
ACCAAAGGTTTTCTGAGTATATAATTTCCCTGGTTTTTGAAAGGAGAATGCACAAAATGATACCCCCCCACCTTCCCTACCCTGGCTACCTGCACCCCTTCACTTCGTGACCCACCCCATGCCAGCTCTCTAGTCCTCCTCCCCCCCCCATGCCAAGTAACTCCACATGCCAGTTTTCCAGGCCTCTGCAGTCCGCATCACCTAGTGCCAACTCTCCAGCATCATACATGCCAAGCAACACCCTGCACAATCTCCCTATGCCCTCCCCATACCAAGTGACTCCCCCCCCGCACCAGCTCCCCAGAAACTCACATGCCCCATAGCTGACTAATCCCCAGGGAACTATCCAGGACACACGCTTGCAGACCTGGGAAGGGCCTTTTATTTACAGACAAGTCCTCACTGACTCTTCAAGTCCAGGACTGCTCCAGCTGCTAAGTATCTCTCCACTCAGCTTCTCTGCTGGGGAAGGGGGAAAGGGAGGAAGAGGCTTCATTTCAAATCCCCTTTGGCTTCCCATGGTTTTCTGGTTGGAGCAATCAAATTTAAAAAAAGCTCCTCTAGGGAACACAGTTGTCTCAGCAGCAGCCAAGAGTTTAGTTTTAAAGGTTATAATTGAGTTGTAAATATCAGAGAAACAGGAAGTGAATGCACAGAGCATGTGCAGAGAATATATTAGAACTACATTACCCAGCGGGCAGCACAATCATGCAGTGAACAGAAGCAGTGTGAACTATAGTTCCCAGCAGCCCTAGAGCCACCAGAGCATGCTCAGTGGGGAAACAGAAGCCAGCAAGACTACGTGTGAACTCTGCCATTGACCAAAATGGGAAATTAAGAAATTGACAACTTTAAAAACTACCAGATGGATTTTGAATAATCAAAAAAAGGAATGTGCCAGAACACACTCCTCAATTATCTAACAGCAGTCCACCTCACAATTATTATTTTTTTAAAGTACACTTTTGACGCAAGAACGCATCTGAAAGAGGAAGAAATAGCAATTTTCCTTCATTTCCAAACTGCTGTAACTGTTTTTCCTTCCAATTTGCATGAAATTTGGAGAGATTGTACCTCTCACCCAAGCAATCCTCTGCCAAATTTAAAACAAATATGATAAATGGTGCAAATTTTATAATAGGATGTTCATGCGTTAAATAGAAACTTGCATGCTGACTTTAACTATAGAGTGTATCCTGCTGCTCTATAATATATTGCATGGCTCTTGATAAAAGAAGCTGATGACACTTTATACAAGCCCATGAATAAGAACCTTAATCAGATGTTAGACACACTGAATTTTCTTTAGAGGATTAACAGAATGCCTCCATTTCAGCCATATTCCTTACTCTGCCTTTCATTCAGGAAAAAGGCAGGTGGCTATGAAAATATACTAATATTTTTCCTCAGAGACAGTAATTGCTTGCCTTTCAAGATGATGAACATAGGTGACCCCAATGAAGTAGACAAGATCAGAAGAATGCTCCATACCCATTTCAGATAAGAGCAGTCTGATGAACCTAGCAGAGTTTGTAGAAACAAGTGTACCAAGTGTCCGACAACGCCATAGCGACAGATCTCAAGGAACAGAACAGTACCAAACAAGCAGTCTGCTGCTAGAAGCACTGTTTCTTCTATTCTGTGGAGACTGATTTTTCAAATTTCTAAAGGAGCTTGTAACTCAGCAGGGAAAGCAAAGTAGCAAATGAACTATGCTGACCCACAGTTAGGCCTGGGGAGTGAACATTACACACAACAATTCACTCCACATGATGAACAAATAAAGAAATTCAAACATACACCTCTTTGAGCTAAGTGAAAGCCTTTTTTCCTACTCTTTTGAAGCTGGTGCTACCAAACACAGGTAACAGACTCTTTCATTCATCTCATACAGTGGGTTCCACTGCAATGCAACTGAGTGGGACTATCTGCCCTGGCTATACATTTTTCACAGGCATTTTACCTCTTTCAGCCTTTTCCTAGCTTCCCAATATCAAATCCTTTCCAGGTTCCTCCACTGATTTTTTCCTCATACGAGGCTTCTGGCCTCAGTCTCTAGGCCCCCTAAGATCTGGAAAATAACTTGCTCTTTCAGAGTTTCTCCCTTTAGTTAAAAGGCTTGTTCATACAATACTACTCCTCTGTTTGTATACCATGTGACTCAGGAGAAGTAGAGGACTTGGAGCATATTATCTTTAACTGTTCCTTCTCGTAGTTCCTTCTACGAGGAACTAAGAAATCATTGGATATATCCAATATTGGGGTATAGGACAAGTCTGCCTCTTAAAAAAAGAAAAAAAGAAATTGGAAATATTGCTGACCTCTACCTCTGAGGATCATATAAAAGCTCTGGCAACTTTTGCTTATTTAGCAGAACGTAAACATAAATTAATGGATTGATAATATATTATATTATATGTTAGGATGTGAATTATATTTAGTTTTAATTTAAGCAATTAGCATTCAGTATTTTATTGTATTACATTTTTTACTTGATATAGGAGTTGGTTAAAGCTGGTGCTTTGTTTATGTTTTTACCTGTTATACTTGTCTATTTTTTTGGAGATATTTGTTTTGTTATTTTAATCATTTATGTAATGATAAATATGGCAAAAGCTAAATAAAGTAATTTTGCCCCAGGATCATAATCTTGGTTTGAAACATACACATAGCATTTTTATTTCAGTCTGACATGGATGCATTCATGCAGAGCTCAGATTTGTATTAACGGGAGCAATTCTACAGGTTTGAGACCACCACATTGTGGCCCTTTCCCAAATTGCTTTGTGGGATTGCGTGCAGCTTGAAAGGGGGTCCCAAGTCTTGATGTCCACATCTTGTAGTAAATTTTGATCCTTCTTCCTCCTGGCACTTTTCAGTACTCCTGAAGTGGTAGCAAAATGAAGACCAGCACAAAAACTCATTGATTCCTTTATATTATAGGCTTGTCAGTAACCTCCCCTCTCCTTACTCACATAGGGTACTTTCAGACATGACGCTAACCACCCCTTAACCACCCTTGGAGGTTATTTATGCATGTTGCAGGGCTGCATAGGACACCAATACAGCCCTGCAACATGCATAAATAACCACCAAGGGTGGTTAAAGGGTGGTTAGCGTCATGTCTGAAAGTACCCATAGTTTGCTTGGGAAGCAGGTTTAGGCAGTTACAAGTAAGCCAAAGCCCAGCCACCTCTGAGACATCCACATGTCTCAGCCTCGGAGGCTGATGGAACCCCAGCGGTTCCAAGAGGTCCTGAGGGAATTAACCTTGGACCTGGACGGCCACTCTGTCGATGAGCTAGTCCAGCATTGGAACAGCTTGCTGGGGGAGGCCATTGACAGGGTGGCTCCAAGATGTCCCCTGCCTCTGTCTCATCACTGCAGGGCCCCTTAGTTTACTGAGGGGCTGCGGTGTATGAAACAAGTAGGCAGGAGGCTGGAGTGACGCTGGCGTCGGACTCGCTCTGACTCCGACCGACTTCTCCATAGGTCCCATTTGCGGTCCTATGTTGAGGCTGTGAGGACAGCAAAGAAGGAGTTCTTTGCTGCCCTCATAGCGTCTGCAAAGTCACACCCTGCGGAGCTGTTTCGAGTGGTGCAGGGGCTGGTCAGTCCGGCCTCCCTCCGCCTGGATGGGGACTTGTCCCAGGCCCGCCGTGAGGAATTTCTCACCTACTTTGCAGACAAGATCGCCTGGATTCAGAGTGACTTTGACACTGGGTTGGGTGCAGTAGGTGGAGAGAACAAGGTGACGGAGGGCCCGTCTGGTCCAACTTTGTGGGGGGAGTTTCAGGAAGTGACGCTGGCCGATGCGGTGGATGTCCTGGGGTCTGTGAGAGCCACCAGTTGTGAACTTGATCCTTGCCCATCCTGGTTGGTGAACGCCTCCAGGGAGACATTGGAGACGGTCCTGGCGAGAGTGGTTAACATGTCCCTGCAGCAGGGGAGGTTGTCACACTTTGCCTTAGTCTTTCAGCCCCAATCCTCTTCCTCTTTGCAGATTGGAGCCTTAACTTGCAATTTCCATGCTTTTTAGTGCATGATTGAATTTGCAAGAGCCTTAACTCTTCTTGTAAACCAGAGGTTTTTTGATTATTGAATATCTTAATTTTTTTGTTAAATACAATGCAATGGAGAAAATTTGTCCTGCTGGCACAGTAGAATGCCGAGCAGCATTACCACTATGGGAGCAGGGCTTAGAGGAGGCTAAGGTGGAAGAGCTGCTCCCTTCAGTTTAGAAGGTTGTTACTTCCTTCAAATAGAAACAAGGAGAAGCTGGATTTTTACTGGTAGCTTCCTGCTTTACTAACAACAACAACTTTGGTTCCGTTTAAGCATTCATTACAAGCTTCCAAAAACTGCTCTTTATGCTTTCTCTACTATACAGGAGTCTGCCACTCTACTCCCCACTGTCAGAGCTCTTTTCCTTGCGCAACACTGGCCATTCTGCTTTCTAGGACCTCCCAGCTAGTTCACTACTCGTACAGGGCTCCCTGACTGCTGTGCCCATGAACAGGACTCTCCACCTGGCATAATGCTGCCCATCCTGCAGCTCTCCCCCTGTACAAAGTTCCCTCATTTAGTTCTTCTCTGCCCAGGGCTCTCCCCCGGCACAACTATGGTCATTATTCTGCAGCACTCTGTCTCTACAAGATTCCCCCTCTTTACTTCCCCTTGGACAGGGCTCCCTTTCTTGCACAACGCTGCCCACTCTGCAGACCTGCCCTGTACTGGGTTCCATATTCTGTATTCCCAATAAAGCTGTTCCCTGTAAAGTGCTCCACCTATGCATAGCTTCTATTTACAGAGGCTCAGCCTCTACTCTCTCCCCTTAATGTCCCCCCTTTGTGTATGCTCCCTCCCTCACTGCTCCCCCATAGGATTTGCCTCCCTGGACTGAGGCTCACTCTTAGAGTCCTCCCAAAAGGACTACACTTGCCACTCTGCCCCACAAGGCTGCTCTGCACAGGACCTTACCATCTCCCTCCCCCCTCCTGCAGAAAACCCACTGTATCAGCCCAGAGCACCCGCTGACCCCCTCATTCCTTAAGTGGCCTTGGGAAAGTCAGAGGAAGAAGCACTGAAAAAAGATCGATGCCATCCCGCCTGTAGCCTCCTGTCCTGGTCTCCAGGATAAACCTCTGTGCTCTTCCTGCACCTGGGACCATCCCAGGCAAATGCCAGCACTCTGACCCCAGTCATGCTCCTCCAATGGGGCACCCCACTGGAGCAGCAACCCAGACACGCCACATTTTTGGAGGGGGAAGGGCTGTCACTAAAATCCATGCATTCTGTGGTTCTAGGCGGGTTTAGGGGGCAAGATCAGCCACCCCACACATCACTGCAGGATTAGCCAGCTCTGTTGTTTAGCCATCTTGACATCCCTGGTCCCCAAGTCAAGGTGCCTGATGTGCAGGATCAGATCAGAATGACCTTCAGTTCTCTCCCTTCCACAGGCTTTGCCTCTCCTCACCAGATCAGCAATAAACATGGCTGACCAGTTACTCACACTGCCCCCTGGGAGGTGACATTCCCTCTCTTTCCCCAGCACTGATAGGCACCAGCAAGCAGTGCCTGCTGGGAGTTGTAGTCCCCAGTATTCAAGACTGTTTGCTTTTAAACAGTCTCTGCATTACACATACAATGTTCACAAGCACTCCATACTCAGGATGGTCTCCACAGGCTAACATTGAATATTCAAGATGTCACAACTTAAAAACTACTAACCGGATTTACAAAAAGTAAACCAAAAGGCACACCCCACCAGCCTCCTTGAATTTTCTAAACGGCTTGCACCTCCTCCCAACCAACACAAAACCCCTTTACCCTACCGAGATCGAGACAGTCTGAAAGCCTGTTTTTTTCCAAAAGTTAAAGTGCAGTTTTCAAACTATGATATTTAAGCTGTTATCCAACCAATTTGGCTGAAATTTGGACAGTTTGAACCGCTTACTTCGGTGATCCTTCACGACATATTTTACGATCCTAACTTTAATCATGCCAATTTTATAGTAAATATAATGCTGGGGCTTTATAATGGAGGGTGTAACACACCTTAACTATTAGAGTACTCCCGCGCTCTAGTAATATAGTTGTATACCAGTAGTTTCCAAACTTTATCCCTCCAAAAGCCAGTTATCTGTACTGCCCCATCCCCTAAAATTTCCCCAATAAAGTTTAAATTATTTTTTTAATACAATTAAACCTTTGATAACAATTACAGGTTTGGGGAGAAGAGAGTAGTGGGGGTTGTTGGAGAAAGGACTTGGGCAGCAGGGGGAAGGAACTGAGGCAGTGGGGCCTTTGGAGGAGGGATGGGATGGAGCTAGGAAAGATACTGCACATGTGGAGTACAGACCGGGAAACACTTGCATACATGCGCTACTGCCTGTTTTCTCCTAGTCCCGATTTTACCCAGTCTCATGTCATCCCTGAAACTACTCAATGCCATTCCAGGGTGGCACACTTCCCCTTTTGGGAATCACTGTTGTACACATGTCTTCCTTGAAATACTGGGCTAATTCAAGGATGTGTTGCCCCAATATATCAGTTTTACTGCGCTCCCCATTGTCACAACCCTAGTACCCCGGGGAGCCTCTTGTTTGATTGGTTCAGGGGTCGTTTTTTTTTTGGGGGGGGGGGCGGGGGGAGTTATTGTTTTAGGAAAACTACTACAAATTTGAGTCGACAGAAATTGTTACATCCAGCTTCTGCCACTGCTCCAGTTCCCATGTTGGACCCATAGGCAGAGTCTGATACTTCCACTCTGGCCCTAGGGCAGTCAGACCAGCCACCACTTTTCAAATGGGATCTAGTCCACCGCCACTTTTCACCAGATTTTCAAATGGGATCTAGTCCACCGCCACCTTTCTGCGTTCAGAGGCTGGCCCGTTGGCAGAAAAAAGAATGCCACCGACACTTCAAGATCAGGAAGGTCCTGTCAGCTGGAACCACCAACATTGCTGCTCCAAGTAGAACTCACCTTCAATATTGCTTCTGCTGGGGGAGCGATGAGGGAAAATGGGAAGGGATAACATGGGCTGATGTACAGAACACAATGTGGTTTCTCATGTTATTGTGAGGACTGCATGCATGTCTATGACCCTGTTATGGTCTGTATTATACTAGGGGCCTACCCATAAAGAGCTAGTGTGGTGTAATGGCCAAGTGTGCAATAATTGGACCAGGAGGTAGAGGAGGGACCCTGGTTCAAGGCTCGCCTGAGCCAGAAACTCACTAGGTGACCCTGGGCCAGTCACACTATTCTCTCAGTCCAACCTACCTCACAGGGTTGTTGTGAGAATTAAAAGTTGTGTTTGTTAGTTATCTATAAAGTGGTCCAAGTGCCATGGCAGGGGGTGCTATTTAAAGATAAAGATTATTAAAGTGTGCCATGCAAGGGGAAAGGGGGAGATAGCAAAGTTGTAACAATTTGTGACAATTGATTGTAATATGATGTCATAATCATTTTTTGTCACTAATTTTTCAGTTAAATGTCTATGTTTAAACTAAAGATATTCCTTACATAAGATATATAGGGCTACACATTACAGGTATTAAAAATGTGTGCAGGGATGTATGTTCAATTTGTGAAACATTCTTTCTTGGGGTGGGGCTTTTGGGACAAGGAAGATGGGAAGAGGAGGTTAAAAAAAAAAATGACAATTAGTGTGACATTTTATGGAGAGCCCCTAGACAGGGAATTTCTAGTTGGCTGCCAGAGCGATGTAAAAGACAGGTTATGTGCATGCTGCATAATTCTGGGCACAAATCAGAGTTTTTGGAATCTCAGATTCTGACGACTAATTATTCAGAGGCAACAACTTATCAAAAGGTAAGTGTCCTGTTTGGCAAAATATTTTTATTTCATCAATTATCAAATCTAATAGTAATAATGAATATTAAACATTCATAGTGATACCCTATCCTGTCTTAGAAGAGTTAATAAGACATACTACATAGTCAATAAGACCTGTTATTTCCACTTACGTATTTGGGTGAGAAGGGGAAGTGAAGTGGTAGAGAAGGCAGGATTTTCCATATACTTTTGTTTAGGGCTTGGAGAAGAGACAACTGAGGGGGGGATATGAAAAATGTTTGCAAGTCCTGAGTGGCACAGAACAAGTATATAGGGACCTGTTTACCCTTTCTAAAAATATATAAACCAGAAGATACCATGAAATTAACTGACAACAGGTTTAAAATAAATAAAAGTAAGTATTTTTTCACTCAATGTGCAATTAACATGCGGAACTTGTAGCCGAGTTTTTTTGTTTTTTTAAAACTTGGATAAGTTCTTAGAAGATAAGTCATAAATGGCCAAGTTCATCAAGGGACAGAGTGTTTTCAGACGGACAGCAGCCCCGCTTCTACTCTACTTCACTTTCAGATAGCCTGTCCGTCTAAAGGCAGCCCACCAGATGTTGAAGCGGAGCAGGAGGGGCAGCCCTGCCAGCAGCATTTTGGAACATACCCTGGAGTGCAACCGGCAGAGTGGGCTGGCCAAACTCAGGGTACTGGCCAGAAGCAGAGCAGCGGTCCATTTGATGCGGAGACCCACGCTGCTGTTCCACTTCCAGTCAGCCATTGCCCCAGGCGTCACGTTAGTGTTGCGGTAACTCTAGTCCGCAACTCTGTGGTGTGGGAGGGGCGCCAGACAGGCAGGCCATAGAACCTGCTGGGTCTGTTTAAACCCAACTCAGGTGGGCTGGACGCAGACAGATGCAGGGGTGCACTCCTGAAGAAACTCTGGGTGTGCGCAGCCCTGCATCTGTCTGAAAACACCCATAATCTCTAACTGTCGAGAGCAGGGGTCAGTAGCAGGGAGCACATCACTTCACTGAGACATGTTGAACACTTCTCTGAAGCAACCAAAACTGGCCCCTGTTGGAGACAGAATGCTGGCTCGGACCTAGAATGGCACTTCTTACATTTACTCTGGCTTGTAGCTACATTTTCCCCAAGGAACACACAGGTCCCATTTTTTTATTTTTAAAAAACAGTTCACATCTTAGTCAAGTGTGAATGGAATCCTATGTGATAAAAAGGTCTCTCTCTACCCAGAGGGCTTCCTGTGGACCATAGTGTTAATATTTCTCAAATACAAAGTAATAAGAACTTTTATACTGGAAAGTGTTGAGCTATATAAGAGTCTGTTGCAGCTTCCCCTATAGAGAAAACAACAAAATCTTGTTTGCCAACAGTCCTGGATTCTATCTCTGCTAATGACCAAGTATGGACTATCACCTGAAGATGAAGAAAAACTGCATATTTTGCATTATGTAAGAAATACTAGTTCACTAGAAATACTAGCTCACTATAGTAGGCATATACACATGGTTTTCAGAGCAAACTTAATCTGAATTAGAAAACCTGATCAAGTAATAAAAAATGTTTTTTGTTTTAAAACTAGACACAGGAAGCAGTCAACATTTTAAATCAAACACAGTTTTAAAGACTTGCATCTGAAAAACAAAATAATTTGACTTTTTTATATTCTGCAAAGACATCCTTATCTGCCTCCAGAGACAAACTTGACATTTTAAAGCCAAACCCGATTTTCAAACTAAAGTAAGAATTCTGCTGTAAAAGAATTCTTAAATGGAATCTTGGTTGTAGCTAAGAATGCAGAAGCAACTGCTTGTCTATGAAAAAAGATAGATTAGAAAAAATGAAAACACAAAACCCTCTTGCACATATTGGTTAAATATTTCCCAAGAAGCAAAGCACATATATGCAATATGGTAACCGTGAACATCTTCTGTTAGGAGCAGTACCTCACAACTAATTTTCTGTGCCTTACACACTCAAAGATGCATAGCATTTTCAAAGGATCAACTGCCAGAACAGCTATTAGGACAGATGAATGCGATCTTTTTCTTAAAAAGTGTTGAACTCGGTTCTCACATTGCCATTTCAATTAAAAAGGTCTTTATCACATGAAATGAATTTCCTACCATTTAATTTCTGACCGTATTTCTCCAGTATAGAGAGTATTCTTAAGAGTGCAAAAATTAAACAACATTGTCCACACTGCCAGACACTTAAGTTTAAAGCATTTAAAAGAAACTGAAAGCACTTGGCATAAGGAAACCAAAGTTAGGTTCCTCTTGGTAAACATGCTGTTTTAAGACTTTATATACTGCAACTGTGATTTACATTTTTTTAAATGTAATTTTTAAAATGTTTTTTTAAAACATAATTATTATTATTTTTCTCATGCTGAGCTTTTCATGGAACTAGACAATTTTAATAGGTCAGTTCCAAGTTTCAAGCTCTTTTTATATTGCATTTGAGCTACACTGCTTTGTTACAATTATGCAAAAAAACCCTTACAATTAATGTATTTGATATGTACCAGATTCCCAAGTATTTTTGTATCACTTAAAATAAATAAATAAATAAATAAATAAAAATACTAAAATGGCACTATAAACATGTTTGGAAGTGGCTTGCTAACACTATAAAAGTTTTGTATTATCTCAAGCTTGGAGCACCAAAATACTTTCATGGAACACACATGGCCGCTGTCCCCAGTTTCAGTGTTGTCCCCAACCTGCAGAGGAAGAGAACTGGGGCTGAAAGACGAAGCCAAAGTGTGGGGGCATGGAGCCTAAGTTGTAAGTGAGCACAATATGCAAGACTGTACAACGTCTTTACTGCTAACATGGCACATAGGTTAAGGCAGGAGCTGTAACCTGCAACTCCCATGCTTTTTACTGTATGATTGAATTTGCAAGAGCCTTAAGGCTTTTTATTATTGATTTTAATGGGTGAGGATTTTATTTATTTTTATTTATTTTTCAATTTAATACCCTTCCCCATAATTTTATCCATTATCTTGTTAACTCTTTGCACTGCAAGATTCCTCATTATCAAATCATGAAGCACACAGAAGTTTACATTATAGTAGATTTTTATTGTGCCCGAGTATAAACAAGTTAATCTGTAGAGACAGTAGGAAGGTGAGTTTCAGCTCATCAGAATTATGGAAAAACAAATATATCTTTGTTCTAAGGAAGTATGCTCATAACATATGGGGCATATAACGTATAAAACACAACATATGAGGACTGGTTAAGATGGCACAGTTGAATAGGTTAAACGCTAGTATGAGGGAAATGAGGATTCATTTTTATAATGATTATAAAGCACTATTTATGGAAATAAATAGGAACTCAGTATCTCAAGTATATTTGTCTTAGAAAAGGTATTAATGTTCATCTTGGATAGAAGTGAGATTTACTTTGCATACTTACAAAGTTGTAATACTGTACGTTTACACCCGAAGGTAAACTTCCAATTACTGATGGAGAAAAGCTTGCGATGTCTCTCTATGGCCAGACTTCTGAAAGGAAGAACCAGGACTCCGAGTTTTTAAGACCCATTCCTTTTCTAAGTTCAAAGTCGGGAGCCAGACAAGCCAGGATATAGGTCTCTAAAATAACAGAATCCTAGGCCATGCCATTTTAATTGTTGACTTCAAATAGACAGACAGATTTCGATCTGCCACTAGATGGCCAAGGCGGAAAAACAGGATGCTTAAAAGTTCTGTAGCTATCTGAATCCCTCCTGCTTTCCCAAGTAAATTATTTCTGGCATGCAACAATGATTCCATTACTTTGGAATTACAGGTGTGGACAGGGAGGTCAGCTAAGGAGGAAACAACACACCAAAGAAAGAGATTCACCTTCTCTTTCTACTTGTTCATAGACGAAGGGGGGGAACTCTTCTTGAATATAGGAAAACCAAAATCTCAGGACAAAAATGAAAAACTGAGGTAGCCTGTATATAAGTTGTTACTTGGGTAAGTGAGGACCTTTTCTCATTCCAAGAAGTTCTTACTCAACCAGGCTATGGTTCTAGGGCATAATTGCTAAGGCATCCAGGAGAGAAGAGAAAACAGCAACCCCCCATCGGTTTTAAACTTGGAATTCATACTGCAAAATATTATCTCCCCCATTCCTACTCCACGAGAAGCTATGGGGCTTCCTGGTCGATTTGGCAACACGGTATATATGGTTCCCATTTGTTAGTGCTTTTTCTGTTGGCTTGAAGCAGCAGTTCTGTGTGTGTGGGCCCTGTGTAGAGTGACCCTGACATGGAGTGCAAATTGAGAACTGAATTTGGTTGGGTTAAGAAGGAGAGAGACCTCTTTTCCTGCCTGGTTTCTTCTGCTCCATATAGAATCCAGCAGACTGCCAGGGGCGGCTGGTGGGTTTTGATATTGGAGGGGCAGTAAGGCTGGCCAGCCAGCGGAGAAGCCGCCGGCGGGCTATGGTGGGTGGAGCCAGGGCAATGGTAGGCGGAGCCAGGGCAACGGTAGGCGGCATAACCCAGCAGCAAGGAGTTCCAAGGGTTATTACATTACTTAATCAAGCAATTCCAGTTAGGTTAGGCAGGTTATAATCACCTCCTCTGCCAGGTTTAAAAGCAGGCAGACAACCTTAAACCGCACTTACAAGCAGTTTTAGCAAAGAGACACACACACACACACACACACACAGAGCAGAGGTTAAGAATACTGCTTCAGAAAGAAGGGACTTGCTGCATGTATGTTGGAGGAACCCCAATCCCTGCTTCAGATGTCCCTTCTGAAGCAGTATTCTTGCCCTCTGCTGCATGTGTGTGTGTGCGCGCACACACATGTTGGGGTGGAATTTCAAGGCCCATGAATCAGCAGACTTGCAGTTATATCTCACAATTTAAAAAGCACCCCGTTTCCAGCATTGCGAACACAGCTAAAGCTCACCAGACACACAGTTACATATCAGAATTTAAAAAGCACCTCATTTCCAGCATTGCGAATGCAAACACAGCTAAAGACCGCCAGATGCAAAGTTACAGGGGGCAGGGTGGGGGACCCTCGGGAGGTGGGAGGATCCTTGGGGGATGGGAGCGGGGTGGGGGGGACCCTCAGGGGTGGGGGGAGGTATCACTTACCTGGCTGCTGCTCCGGCAGTCCCCGACGGCCCGGGCTGCAGGCAGAGGTGGGGGGGAGGGGGGACTTGGCTTGTTTTAAATTCCCCGCGTGTCTGCGTGTTTGTATCAAGCATCCAGGCGAGAAGTTCCATTGCGCCCCTTAGGCGCAATGGAAAAGGCTAGCCCCTCCCTCCACAGCACACCCTATGCGTGCTGTGGACTGAGAGGCTCAGCTGCCCAAATCGCGTTTTCAATAGAAAACGTGGTTTGGGCGGCTGAGCAGCTGAGCCTTTTTGTCCCTTCTGGCTCAGAGTGGGTCCCGGAAGGGAGATCACTGACAGCAGCAGCAGCCTCTGAAGTCAGAGGCGGCTGCTGCTGTCAGAAGCGGATGCACGTTTTGGTTTAAAAAAAAAAAAAGCAGCAGCGGGGTCCCCCACGGCGCTAGGGGGGCACTGCCCCACATTCCTTGGGGGGGCCAGCCGCCCCTGCAGACTGCTGAAGAAGGCTGGAACAAAGGAATTTTTGTAAATTCCTCTGTCCTCTGCAACCAGAGTACAGTGAGTAAAATACTCTTATTGCATGTGCTGAACTGAAATACAACACAAAATTATTGGTACTACCAATTTGGGTAGCCTCCCTAAAATTTCCTCATAAAAAAAATACCCCAAATAAAGACTACTAATACAGGTATTTTGCATCATGTATGTTTTGAGGGACAGACACTTGAGACTACTAAATGATAAACATTAGAAGCAAACGTGAAAGATAATATGTTGTACTCCCAGGCTTGCTGCATATCCTGACACCAGCAGTTTGTGTGGGAATTTAACTAGGCAATTCCCATTGTTAGTAGACACTGCATTGTTAAATCCTTGTTCGCTGCACTGAAAATGTCTCCCTGTGTGTCATTGTGAACAACTAATTATGTCACTTTTGCCAAGAGGAAATCTCTTCTAATGAAAGGATCAAGCTTGGTATCTGTTTTCTGTGCCAATGCTACCCTCCTTATTGCTACATAAGCGCACACAAAATACTTTTTAAACAAAAAACAACTTAAGTCCCCCAAATTAGTAGTAAGTGGGGGCCAAAAGTGGTAAAAGCATGTGCACTAACACTTGCCTTATGGAATTCTCTTACACATGAATATCACACAAAATTATACATAACTATGGTATGTTATTTCATTCCAGATAGGAACTTTCGATAGTAAATACATGCATTTTAGTATCAACTAAGTGGTCAAATTATAGGATCATAAACAGAAATACCTCCTCTGCTATGCATGAACTATTTTATTGACCTCACCAATCTGAGTGCCCATTCCTACCGAGTTTCCAGAAAACTAGCTACACCCTTTCTACTGGCTACAGTACAGAAATATTACTTTTAACAGTGAAAAATAAAAATCTAATTCTAGTACACTTTACAGCAACATCAGGATAAAGGCCAGCTTTAACAAAAATGGTCTAAAACAAAAGAGACAGCACATCAAATTTGCCTTTATTAAAAGGGTAAAGACAGTCAATGAAATAACATATGATGTGTTTTAAATATACTTAATATAACCTTTTCAACTCCTTGAGGAAAATTTTTATATTATATATTATAGATATAAAAAACCCAGAAAATTCATCAAATCAATGTCATCTGCCGACTGAAAGAAATTCTGGGTTAGAACACCTAACGTTCAATCAAATTCTATTTTACTAAGAGCCTAGTTGCATAAGGAGAATCCAAGAACATTCACAACTGCAAGGAAACAATTTTGAGTGCAAAACCATTCCTCTTAACAAGAGCAAATCTAGGGAAGATAGTGCTGTTGAGGACTATTGGCCCTTTGCGATAGACTAGAGAAGTCATTCACCTTTATCAAAGTAAAAATGTCTCACTTAAAAGTGTAAGTCAAAAGAACAGTATGTACCACAGCTACCTAGATATTAAAATCTGGCATCACTGATTGCCCCAAGCTCTTTGGTTATAAAGAATTTCTGCCATTTCAAGGATGCTTAAGAAAACTGTAGTCTCTAGAAGCTTCCCCTCATCTCCATGCTTGGAAACCTGCAGGGAACTGCCAGCAGGAGAACTAGAGTTAACAGGAAGATAGTAAAGCACAAACATTATTTTCTCTCAGACAAAACAAGAGATGGAAGGGGTTTAGAAATGCTGAGGAATTATGAGATAGCAGCAGACTGGGGGCCTCCCCCCTGCAGTACA
The DNA here is from genome assembly GCA_003113815.1 of Sphenodon punctatus. Classification (NCBI taxonomy): domain Eukaryota; kingdom Metazoa; phylum Chordata; class Lepidosauria; order Sphenodontia; family Sphenodontidae; genus Sphenodon; species Sphenodon punctatus. The sequence continues at coordinate 1,909,624 of QEPC01006051.1, read as the reverse complement.
TACAGCAATTCATTCCTAGGTAGGAGCCTCTTCCCATTTTTCTGCAGAGGCAAACCTCCCCTTTTTCCTTACTTTAACCCCCCCTTGCAAGCTTCAAATAAAGGCTTGACTTCCTCCTTGGAATGCATCTTTGCTACAGTTTAAGGAGCTTGATATTGTAATAAATTGAGAACTTCATTGGCCTGTAGCATTCGGGAGCATTGCAGACAAAATTATCCCAACCGTACCTTTTGAGGATAATTTCTCACAACCACCCTCCCTCAAGCAGCAGTTAAAATGCCCAAAGGTAAAGAAGTGGCATAAATAAATGCATTTTATATACTATTGCTGTACTTCTTCACCCACCCAAGGAGTATTTTGAAATCCTTGTCAAAATGACAGTCAACACCACTTTATTGATCTCTTTCCCAAAATAATTAGTTTTCCAAGCAATAGGTTTCCAAGCTTTGGTAACTGGAGGAATTTGTAATTCTTCTAAATTGTCTCGAACCAAACCAAATTCTGCCACACATATTTCACTATCTTTTTTCAGCAGAAAAGGATGTCAGTTTTCTTGATTTTTTTTTGCTCTCTCTCAGTTGTATTTCACAATCCAGAGAGTGTGCATGGTTGTCGTGTTGGTCCCAAGTGACAAATAGAAAGACAAAATGGTTTGAATTGATCTCCTTTATTGGACCAACTGCTGTTGGTGAAAATGAGCAAGCTTCCGGGCCACACGGGTTCTTTCCTCAGGCATGTAGCATGGCCTGATTTTCACCAACAGCAGTTGGTCCACTAAAAGATATACCACTTTGTCTCCTTAGTCGTTACAGGAAGAGCCAATACAAAGTTTTGAGGATGTTCTAATTGAACAAAAAGAAAAATGCAGCTGCATTTATCATGCTTTTAACATTTCATAGAATCCCCAGGGCAGATGACTTCAGAACTGTGCAGTTGTAAAAGACCAGGAGAGAAAGAGGGAATGAATGAGGCATGTATCTCCGACTTACAACCTCTCAGTATCCTCTCTCTTTATACAGAATGTAATTCACTATCATTGAGTATAAACAAATGTGACATGAGTCGGCCAGGTACTCAGCACAACGTCTGTTCCCGGTGCACTAACGGGCCAACATCTGAAGCCTGGAGAACAGATGTGCGGCTGAGTACTGGGTCGAGGTGAGCCATGGCGGGCCCATTGCAGATAGGCAGCTGGCCTGGAATGAGTCCAACCAAAGATTTCACGCACTCATCCCAGGCCAAGGGCCACCCAGACAGGCCAACGCAGTCCAACAATATGTCTGCTTGGCTTCAACATACCCACCACAGGTCAGGGGCCACCATGGCCGGCTGCCAAGGCTACCCGTCATGACAGGAGACGGAGAGCTAGGGGCAAGGTCAGGGGCTGTACCTGGAATTGCTTGTCTACCTAGGGCAGGGGAATGGCTTGCGGCCACCCGGGTCACAAGCATGTTAGTTAAGTGCTGCCTGGCAACCCAGAGTAGCTGCCGTAGTTTCCTGCCCCAGGCCGGAGTACCACTGCACCAGCGCTCCATTTGTTTTTGCCCATTGTCATTTTTCCTGTTTCTTCAAAGTTTCCCTTAATTGCCCAAGCTTTTCTTTTCTCCTAACTCTTACCCAAGTGCTTTTAGTACTACAAGAAGTTTGACAATACAAGCAACTTGGAAAACTTCTCTATCATCTATATGGTTAATCTGAAAAAAACCCAGGAATTTTCCATTAACTGCTAATTTGGACCCAAAAGAGATTGGCTAAATGTGCATTAAAAATTATGAACAGACCATATTGTAACATAAGCAGCTTTCATCTTAAAACAAGAACTTCTTTTCCAACAAACATTTGTTTAGACCCCAAACAGTATACTTTATATATTGTGGCTTCTGCTGCTACCGATCTACTCAAACTGCTTTCAGTCTTTCAAAAACCGCTTCCTGGGCAAATCTCAATTCCTGTAACACCATCCTATTTTTGAAATCGTCCCAGAGCCTTTGTCTTGAAATACTGAAATCCCTTGACTCTGAAGAGTATGGGTATTTTCAGATGCAACACGCCCACCCGTAGCCATGCCAGGGGTGTCACATCTGCTCCCACCCTGCCAGAGGTTTACCACGGGCGGGAGCAGAAGTAACCCCGAACTGTGGCAGGGCTAATATGGGATGTGCACTGGGCTCCCGGCCAGCGCACATCCCATGTTAAGCCCTGCCACGGTTCATTCATTCATTCATTCATTTATTAGATTTCTATACCACCCCATCCTGCGCAGCAGCTCCAGGGTATGCATCCCCAGACCGTGGTTGAGTGGGTCATCACGTCTGATAACCCACTCCACCTAACCCCAAGAGCAGTTCCTAGTAGGCATGGCTGCCTCACAGGCCACTGCACCCGCCCGTCAGCAGGAGACGGGGCCCACATCCACACATACCCTGCCTTCTTCCCATCCCCTCCCGGCCCTGTTATTTATTAAAGACCATCAGCCCCGGCCACCAGAATGTTAGTTCAGCAGCCGGGCTCACCCTAGGGTGAGTTTAAGCGTGGCAGCTCATTGAGCCAGCAAATACCGTATGTCTTTTCCTGTTCCTGTCCTATTTCTCTCAAGTCATTTTTCCAATGTCTCATTTAATTGGTCCTGTCATCATGGTTGAGCTGAAGTCCCTTGGGTCTCTCTCAGGACCTTTGGACCCCACACAGTCCTAGTGCTGAAACCTCCTCTAAGCTACCTCCATGTAATCTTACCTGTAAGCACAGTTTTGACTATTATCTTTATGCTGATTCCATACAAGTCTACCTCTTTACTCCAGATCTGCCTCACTCCATCCAAACTAAAATTACTGTCTGGCTTTCTCACTTTTCTTGATGGATGTCCAGCAACCAAATGAAGCTTTAAAACAACCAAAACTGAACTTCTGATTTTCCCACACCTCCTGCAAGTCCTCACTTCTCTATCCTGCTGGATATCACCATCCACTTAAGCTGCTTAAACCTGGACACACTATATTTAAATCAAACTTCTTAATCGAATTTCCCCACTATATCTAACCTTGACACAAGCAGTTTAGCAATATCTATGTTGCTAATTTTAAAATGGAAAAAAGGAGCTGAGTTTGGGTTTTTGGGGGTAATTTAGCGGGTTTTTTGTTTGTTTTAAAAAAAGATCATCAAGACTGCTCAGAAAATTGGGCAAACACATGGTTTGGTTTTTAAAAAAATCCCAATTGGCCTGTCAGAGACTAAGGCCTTTTTAAAACAGGCACGGCTGGAAAGGGGTGGGTGGATCCGTGTATGCCATGTGGCGCGCTCACACACGTCTGGTATGGGAGGAGGGGGAAACAAACAGGCCAGGATGGATGTGCACCCCTACTCACACAGAGTTTGGCCTGCTCCCACACACAGAATTCGGGATTTCCCCCCCGAGCATCTATGCTCTATGCATGGGCATGAGTGGGCAATGCACGGGTCAGAGGAGCGTGCGGCCACCCATGCCGCCTTCAGATAGGAGCTCGGGTGGGTGGTGGATCTGAATCGGTGCGTCCTGTTTAAAAAACAGATGGGATAAAAAAACAGATTTTTTTATCCCATCCTATCCCTTAGGTTCAGGGTGGCTTACAATTAGTTAACTTATTAACTCTAACATTAACAACTAATTAACTCTTAATCCTGAAAGGTAGGTTAGGCTGAGAGAACTGTGACTGGCCCAAGGTCACTTAGTGAGTTCTTGGCTAAGTTGAGACTTGAACCAGGGGTCTCCCCCTACTTCCAGGTCTAAGTACTGCACTCTTAAGTCTAAGTACTGCAGGTCCAAGTACTACACCACACATCTACATAATACATTTTTATATTTTAACATTTTTATATATATCCTGATAAAACAAAAGTTCAGAAATTCAGACGTTTTTAGCCACATTTTAAAAAAAATTAAAATATCAAAACCCAAGCTTCCTATTCTGTCTGTGATATTTGGTTTACCACTTTCTGTTTATGATCTTTAATAAACAGTAATCTGCAGAAACATACCAGAAATGCAGAAAAGTTTAACTTATCTCAAGAATTATAGCACCATTTTCGATTTCTCTATACAGTACGTGGCAAAGTAGACATCCAAACTTCTATGACACCATAACTAAAGAGAATACCTTTTGCACCAAGTCTCTTCTTTACTTAGGATGCACAATATTGCTTATACGCTTTGTAAAAGCATATTAAATTATCTGACTAGTTATTCCAAGATTAATCTCTCATTTTTCTACATGGAATTTTCCATCCCTCCAATGGGTCCATTTTCACAATTAATGCACTTCTACCACTGTTAATTAACATAGTAAACTGAAAAACGAAATAGTGTCTTTTTTTAAAAAAAAGAAAGAAAGACTGAAGCCAACTTTCATTTCAATACTTTAATCAGAAATGAAAAATCTTGAGGAATCAGACCATTAGCCTCAGGCAAGCAAGATCTATGCAAAATATGCCATCGTTATTTTTTGCTTAGAAGATCATCATTAAAGCACACATACCTAAAACAGCATATACCACTATTACCTGTAGATTATTGTCTACCATAGTCTCAACAAATTCAGAACGTATGTGCATTAAAGGAAAAGAATGAACAAACAAGGGCAAGTATGTACTTTTAGCCTTATGTACATACTTAACACTGTAGGAACAAAAGCTCAACATTTTCTTTGTTCAGAGCCCCCAAAACATTTTTTTTTTAAAAACTTTCCTGAAATCTCATAAATATTAAATGAAATACAACAATTTAAGTGCCTCAAGCAACCAAAAGATTCTAAAACACCCTGTAACCGATGCATAGTGGTCATGTCTTCCATTAATTTAATTAAATCACTTCTAGGAAGAAGCGCAAGCAAGGTTGGGGTTTTTGTGGGGGGGGCGGGTTGTTTTTTTAAAATCACAACACACAGAACAACTATAGAATAGTTATAAAATAAGAAAAGACACCACAAGCACTGAAACTATACAGTGAGTTGCCCAAAGTGGAATATGCCTATGACTAGAGTTAATATTAACTTTTATGAAAAGCAACACAGGTACTTGTGAACACAAACATCCAGGACCCATGTTAGATTTATTATTATAAGCATTTGTATAGTGACAGCTGTGTACCTGGCGCTTTACAGAACAATGAGATAGACGCGGTCCCTGCCTACGGCTTACAATCTAATAGACACGGAGGGGGAAAGACAGGGATAGGGGACATAGGGAGAGACAAGGGATAAAAACATTCAAGCCGATGCGAAGTCTCAGGTGCACATGCTTGGCTTGGTTGCAGTTAGGCAGGAGTCTGCAGGGAGGACAGAAAGTATTGAGCAGGAAGTTCTAACAGACGTCGGGAAAGGCGGCGAGAAAGAGGTGGGTTTTGAGGAGGGATCTGAATGTGCGGAGGGAGGGGGCGAGGCGAATGTGGGGAGGGAGGGAGTTCCAGGCATGGGGGGCAGCAAGGGAAAAGGGACGAAGGCGGTTAGGGGAGCAGGGGAGACGAGGGAGAGCAAGGGAGGGGACAGAGAAGGAGCGGAGAGTGCGTGCAAGGAGATAAGGGCGTATAAGGAGATATGGGCTGAGAGGTAAGGGGGAGCCAGGTTGTGAAGGGTTTTGTAAGTAAATACCAGGAGCTTGTGAACGATGTGTGCAGGAAGGGGAAGCCAGTGAAGCGAGGAGAGGAGAGGCTGCACGTGGTCGAAGCGACGGGCTGAGTGGATGATCCTAGCAGCGGAGTTTTGGATGGAAATAAGGGAGGACAGTTGAGAGTGCGGGAGGCCAGTGAGGAGGTTGCAGTAGTCAAGGTGAGAGATGACCATGGCGTGAACAAGGGATACCCCCCACAGCCCTAAGCGGGTGTGTGTGTGTGAGTTTGTGCCTGCCCTCCCCGACCAAGGCACCGGGCAGGGGTTGGGCAAAAGGTTCCTTTGCCCTCCCCCCTGCCTGCCTATTGAGCGGCGGCACCGGTAGGCCAATGGGGGGAGAGGAGGGGCACCTGGTGGGTGGGGGGACGTAGACAAGTATATTTACCTGAAGTAGTCAGGTGCCTCATCCTCTCTCCTCAGTCCCAGGGCCGCTCGCAGAGGCCCCTCTCCTCAGCACGCGGTTTTGCCTCTCTCCTAGGATCTTCTTNGGGGGGGGGGGGGGGGGGGAAATCCCCACGTAGCGCGCCGAGGGGCGGCGCTCAGTTTAACTTTAATGGCCCCAGTAGTGGCTGATGGGGGAGAAAGCCCCACGTGGCGCACCGCTGCCGCCAAGGAGAGCGGCGGCACTCAATTTAACTTTAATGGCCCCAGTAGGGGCTGATGGGGGAGGAATCCCCACGTGGAGCGCCGCCGCCACCAGCGGGCAGAGCAGCGGCGCTCAGTTTAACTTTAATGGCCATGGTAGGTGCTGATGGGGGGGAGGGGGAATCTCCACGTGGAGTGTCGCCGCTGCGGGCAGAGCAGCGGTGCTCAGTGTAACTTTAAGGGGGGGGAATCCCCACGTGGAGCGCTGCCGCTGGGCAGCGCAGCAGCGCGCAGACTGAATCTTAACCCCCGGATGGGGGGGGCCACATGGAGCATCGCTGACAGGCAGCACAGCGGCACTCGTGAGTGACTGTAACCCCGGGGGGGAAGAGGCCCACGTGGAGCGCCACGGCCAGGCAGCACCACGGCGCTCAGGGTTGAATTTAACCTCCCAGATTGGGGGGGGGGGTACCTTGAGTGCAACTGCCAGGCAGCACAGCGGCGCTCATGATTGCTGTTTTTGCCCCACGGGTGGCAGAGGGGCCCACATGGAGCACCACTGCCAGCTCTGGATTTTAGCTTTGGCCGTCCAGATGGGGGGGCTAAAGTTAACCCCTCGGATGGGGGGAGTAGCACGCATCGGGAATTTTGTTTTTCACCCCCAGAATGTAGGGGGGGGGGCGGCGGCGCATAGAGTGCCGTCGGTGCAGGGAGTGCAGCTGCTGGGCTTGTTTAATGGGAGGGCACGGCATAACCCTCCCCTCCCGGAGGGCAAGTTAGCCCCAACCATGTCCAGCCGCCAGGTAAGTCCTTCCCTGGTGGGGTAGGCAATGTCTCTCTGCGTGATCCTGTGTTAAAGGGGGTGCATGCCCCTGGTGGTTTCACCTTGGGCCCACGCGCAATAATGCGGCGCATACTCACCTTCCTGCCCATTAACCGAAGCTCTTCTTTGTTTGTCAGTGCAAGTTGCAGGGTCGTCATGGCGCCTGCCAAGTCTGCTCGGGGTGGCAAGGTTTCCCAGACTGGCCAGGTCACTAGGGCCTCAACCCCTTCTGGGGAAATTGAGCATCCCCAGGCAGGTGTTCCCGCCGCCACGGGAGCGAGAAGGGGCCAGGGGCAGCGCTCCCCAGTACACCATGCAGGACGTCACGCAGATGATAGCCATCGCACTGCAGGCGGTTCAGGCCCAGAGCTCAGGAGGAGCAGCGGGGGCCCCTCTTGCCCCAAAGTGGTGGCGAGCTAAGAAAGGAGCACAGCCTGCTGGAGGCGGTCCTGAGGCGACCACGCATCATGGTGAGAGTCGGAGGGGCAGACCCGGAGCGAACACCCAAAACTCAGCAGGAGGGACCCAAGCAGCCTCAACAGATGCACTTAGGACAACCAGGATGACAGCTGTGCCAACTGACCAAGGTGAGGGGTCCACGTGTCCCGCAGTCGTCAGCACTGTGGAGTCCGTGGGCCTGGGGGGCGCTATGGGTCCTGGGGGCCATGCACAAATGTGTAATGCGGGCATAGCGTTGGGCCCAGCAACAGCACATACTGAGGGGGGCGTGGGCCCAGGAGTCTTGGCGCAGACTGTTAATACTGACGGGGCCTGTGGTCGCCGGTACAGGGAATTCCGTGGGCGCTGGCGTGGGGTCCCAGGTCTGTGGCACAGGCGCGGCAACCGGGCCCAGTCCTGGGGACAAGTGTCGCAGCGGTACTGGGAGAAATCGGCCAAGCTGGCATTAGATGCCAGTGCGGCTATCCCTGTGCTGTACACATCTATAGTTTGTGCTGAGGCGCAGGCTACTTATGGGCGGCCTGGTTTTACTCCGGGCCTGCACGCCTACACCATCCCCATCTCATTGCCCGGTGATCATTTGTCTCTGCCAAGGAGAAAATCTGGAGAGCTGAGTTTCTTGACATATTCATGTTGTTACATGGGGAGGAGCTGCGGGGACGGGGGCACGGAGGCAGACAAAGGGGAAAGGGCAAGTGCAAGAACCCATTTGTACCCAGGACTTGGGAGAAATGGTCCGCCTGTTTCTATATTTACATGATGGTGGTGGCATACAAATTCCCGAGCAGGGCATGGCAGTTAATTCAGTACGGCGCGACCATCCAAAAGGCCTATAGTGATTTTGGGGGGACGGCCTGGCTGGAATACGAGGAGATGTTTCGTCGTAGGGCGGCATCTAACCCCCACACACGCTGGGACATTATTGACTACAATATGCATTCCCAAATTATGGCTCCGCACCGCCCGGTTGCTGGCATCCGCATGGGGAGCGGAGTAGTGATCCCAGGTCCTTCAAAGGCATCTTCTGGGAGGCAGATATGCTGGGCGTACAATGGGAAGGGGTGTTTACGTTCCCGGTGCAAATACTCTCATTCCTGCTCCAGCTGTGGAGGTGGTCACCCCGCATCATCCTGCCATAAGGGGTGCCCCGAATCAGGGAGGCAGAGGTTTGCTAATGGGGGCACGAAGCAGGAACGTCACAGGGGCGGCGGCTCAAACCAACCGGGTGGGGGCGCTGCGTCTGGCGCCTACTCCAATCAGGCTTGAGGTTCTCCACCCTCTTTTGCAGCGTTACCCGAACAGGGTCGACGCTGAGTATTTGTGGCAGGGTTTTTCGGAGGGTTTTGTGATCCCATACACGGGCCCGCGGGTTGACCTGATGGCTAAGAACCTCAAGTCTGTACGGGGAAGGGAAGGAGTAGTGTGGAATAAGATACGCAAGGAGATTGCGGCTGGAATTGCAACAGGTCCATATGACTCCCCATCTTTCTCTCCCCTGCGATGCTCCCCTCTGGGAATAGTGCCAAAAAAGGCACCCGGGGAGTTCCGTTTGATACATCATCTGTCTTACCCCAGGGGCAGTTCGGTTAATGATGGGATTGACCCCGTGCTGTGCTCAGTGCAGTGCACATCGTTCGATGCAGTCGTGCGTACTGTGCGGACATGTGGTACAGGGGCACTCATGGGGAAGTGCAACATAGTCAGCTTTCCGCCTCCTGCTGGTATCCCGAGGGATTTTGACCTGTTGGGCTTTTCATTTAACAGCCAGTTTTTCTATGGTAAAGCCATGCCCATGGGCTGCGCCATTTCCTGTGCAGCATTTGAGCATTTCAGCACTATGCTGGAGCGGGCAGTCAAGGCCCGGGCTGGTTTACCCTCCATATCGCACTCTCTCGATGATTATCTCTTCTCAGGGCAGGCGGGTATCCAGGACTGCACCCATTTAATGGGCACGTTTGCTACGGTTGCAGGCAAATTGGGCGTCCCATTAGCCAACGAAAAAACCGAGAGTTCCGCGACACGGATCTCCTTTTTAGGGATAATCATTGATACAGTGTTCTGCACATCTCGTCTCCCCCGACAAACTGGCCATATCGCGGGGGCTGCTCACAGACACTTTGGCCGCCAGGAAGGTAACGCTTAGGGCATTGCAAACTTTACTCGGGCACCTCAATTTTGCATGTAGGGTGGTAACCCCAGGCTGGAATTTCTGTGCGCGACTCGGCCGAGCAACTGCAGGGCTGACAGCCCCCCACCATCACGTACACGTAACTAAGGGTATCAGGGCTGACGTCCTGGTCTGGCTTACGTTCCTCCAAAACAACAATGGAATTTCCCTGTGACGGGAGGTACGGCTACTGGAAGTCGACATGCAGGTGGTATCGGCTTCGGGGTGTTGTTTCAGGGTAGCTAGTGCGCCCATCGCTGGCCACCGGATTGGGCGGCCAGTGACCTTATCAGGGACATAACATTCCTTGAACTCTTCCCACTCCTGGTGGCGTTGGAGCTCTGAGGCCATCGCTTCCGGGACTCACACATATGCTTCTGGTCCGATAACCAGGCGGTGGTGCAAGTGATCAACCACCAGTCCAGTAAATCCAGCAGTTATGGTTCTGATCCGCTGGTTTGTGCTCCATTAATATGTATTTTTCGGCCAAATATGTGCCCGGTGCTCACAATGAGATTGCAGATTCCCTATCTCGTTTTCAGATGGAGCAATTCCATTCCCTGGCGCCCAGCGCCAACATTGACCGGTGATGCCGGAGGCTTTGTGGCATCTTGGGAGCAAAGGATAGACGAGGGCGATAGAGCCGCCGTTTTGAACTCTACGTGGCGAGCCTACTTTCTTTTGGGGAATTCCATAGCTTCCTCTCAGCCCATCCCCACCTGTCAAGTGGAGTGGTATGCGGTGTACTTGAGTAGCCGTGGGTTAGCGCCACGCACCATACGATGTCGCCTAGCAGCCATCGTCTTTTTCAGCAAGGCGCGGGGTGTAGCTGACCCATGTGCAAGTTATCAGCTTCGCAGGGCTGTCAAAAGTTGGGCCAGAGAGCGGGGGCCATGGAGGGATACTCGCCAGCCAGTGTCAATTGATACACTGGCTCGCTTGTTGGCAGCATTGCCTTGGATTTGCTTGTCCCACTACGAAGGGTTGCTTTTCCGGGCAGCCTTTTCAACTGCATTTTTTGGGGCACTGCGCAGCAGTGAGCTGGTGCCCTCATACAGGGCGATCGGAGGGGTATAGCCCTGGAGCTCAGGGACGTAACTCATGCCCCTGACGCTATCACCATCTCTATTCGGCGATCTAAGACGATCAAGGGGATCAAGGGGGGGAGGGGTCAGCAATTGATGCTGCACCGAGCCATGGTAGGGGTAGCGTGCCCGGTGGCGGCAATAGGGGAACATTTGGAAGCTCGCCCGCCTTTAGAGGGCCCTCTCTTCATCCATTTCACCAGGGCAAGTTTGACAAAATTCCAATTCCAGGCCATTTTTAAGAAGGGTTTGGCGGCACTGGGGCTGTCGCCTGCTGGTTACGGGTCACACTCTTTCAGGATCGGAGCGGCTCCCACGGCAGCTGCAGGGGGCCTGCCTGCATCGCAGATCATGGCTATAGGCCGATGGCAGTCCGGTGTCTATCGCACCTATGTGAGGCCTTTCAGTCCCCCCCCTCCCGCAGCCGGCCCGACAGGTATATAATACTACTGTTGTGTTTTGTTATCTGCAGGCGCTGACCGGTTGCCAAGTGTATGGATCTGTGGGCATGGCATTTTGCAGACAGCCGAATGCCACGCAGCAAACTCTGACTTTGGTACTCAGCTTGGTTGTGGGCTCCACGCCTCCCTCTACTGGTTTGGGCGCAGCGGTATGCGCTGGGAGCATCTGATGCCTTCGCTCCTCCGCAGGGTTGAAGGATTCGGGCCGCCCGTCATCCTGATCATCCCTCTGGGAGAAAATTATCTCGGTTTGAGCAGTGCATGGGAGCTCATGGGGGCAATGAAGGAGGACATCTTTGGACTGGCGGTCCGGTGGCCACAAGCACTCATTTGGTGGTCGGATTTGCTTGCCCATAGGGTCCGGTGGTATACCACTATGTCGGGTAAGATAGAGCGCGCCAAGCAAAAAAATCAACAGGGCCATGTGGGCGTTTGTTGGGCGCTTGGGGGGCCAGGTGGTCCACCATGAAAGGATCGTGAGCCAGCACGCTGGCCTTTTCCTGCGAGATGGGGTGCATTTATCGGTTCAGGGGAACATGATCTGGTTGGAAGGCTTGCGGGCTGTCATCCATTGGCATTTTGGGTTACCTGTGTGGGGGAAAGGGGTGGAGTAGCATTGCCTCCCCCCTTTTCATGGTGGTTAACGGGGTAGGAACCGTGCTGTGGTAAGGCTCCCTATGACCTGAAGGGTCACGTTTGTACCCGTTACCACTCAGGGAGTGGGGGGGGGGTCTTAAGGCCGGGGGCCCCAGCCCAGGCTCGGAACGGCTGGTTTGGGGGCTGCAAACCCACCCTGACCCAAGGGGAGGGTGAACTCAACCCCCTTACCTGCTTTATGTAGCATGGCTCCTCCCCACTATTAGGCACACAGGTTCTTTACTATTGTTGCCTGTTTTATATGTGTACGTTATAGTGCAATAAAGTTGCGGCCAAGGCCTTTTTACCCCAGAGCATGTCTCTGTCTGTTCATATGGGTGGTGTGGGCACAAGGGTTTTGGCTGAGGAGACAGAGAGAAAGGGGAGAATCCGTGCAATGTTACGGAGTGCAAAGCGACAGGACCTGGCAACAGAGTTGATGTAAGGTTTGAAGGAAAGGTGAGTGTCGAAGACAAAGCCCAAGCTATGGGCTTTGAGGACAAGACAGATGGTTACCCCCATCAATAAGGATGGAGACGGAAGAGTGGGTGGAAGGGTAAGGAGGAAAAATAAGGAGTTCAGTCTTAGCCATGTTGAGCTTGAGCTGATGTCGGGACAGCCAGGCGGAGATATCACAGAGACAGTTTGTGAGGCGAGCTTGAACAGAAGGGGAGAGAGAGGGGATGGAGAGATAGGGAGAATTAGCAGAACATTAATAAAAGATTCTGGTTTAAATAAGATTACTCGATTCCAACTCGGTATTATCTGAATCAGCCACCATCTCTTGCTACACTCTAGTTAGGTGTTCTGGGGTTTTTTGTTTGTTTTTTTGGAAAGCCTTCATTCAAATTCTAATCCAGCCTGATATCTAGTAGAACCACAGCACAAGTTGGCAGAGGTGTAATAATATACATCGGTAGGGTTGCCATATATACACAGTTTAGAGGACAATGAGATATACCGATTGCATGGCTGAACTGGCTCCAATTCAGCCCTGCAACCTGTATTTCTCATAAGTGTCCTCTAAAATTGGGATGGGGGCTCGACACATGATGGAGGACATACCCGTGACCTGATATTCTGCACCAGCCTTGAGGCGGGGGATGTGTTAACAATGCCCTTGTCATGGACGGATCGTTATCTCCTCTGGGCCAGTCTCCTGGCACATATCTGCCCCCAGAGAGGTGCAGAACCAGTTTGGTTGGTTCACGCCCAGAGACTTATGGAACCAGAGAGGTTCCAGAATGCTCATGGGGAATTACCCCCAGATCTCGATGCCCGTTCGCTCGATGACCTTGTTGCTTTCTGAAACACCTTGCTGACTGAGGCCATTGACTGAATGGCTACCAGACGTCCGCTTCCGGAATGTCGACGACGCAGGTCCCCTTGGTTTCCAGAGAATCTGCACCGGATGAAGCAGGAGGGACGGCGGTTGGAGCGACGGTGGTGCTGTACTCATGCTGAAGCCGACCGATTGCAGCATAAAGCTAGTTTAAAAGCGTATGCTACAGCTGTGCGGGCAGCAAAGAAAGAGTTCTTTGCTGCCCTCGTAGCATCTGCGAAGTCACGTCCAGCGGAGCTTTTCTGGGTGGTGCGGAGGCTGGTCAGTCAAGCCTCCTTCCACCTGGAACTCGAATCTTCCAGTGCTCGCTGTGACATGTTTGTTGACATTTTCGTGGATAAAATCGCCCGGATTCACCACGATTTCAATGCCGCACTTATAACAATGGGTGAACTCGACGTAGTTCGGCTTTGCCTGATTTCACGGGATCAATTTCAGTGGGTGTTGCACACTGATGCAGCGGATGCCCTTGGGACGGTTAGAGCCACTTGTTGTAAATTAGATCCATGCCCGTCCTGGCTGGTTAAGGCCTGCCAGGAGACACTAGGGTCATTGCTGGCGGGGGTTGTCAATGCCTCCCTTAAGGAGGGCAGAGTGCCAAGCCACCTCAAAAGAGGCAGTAGTGCGACCTCTGCTCAAGAAACCATCTCTTGACGTTGACTCCCCTGCAAGCTATCGACCAGGGTCTAACCTTTTTAGAGAAGGTTAATGAATGGGTGCCCCTGAAGCTCAGCAGCTTCAGGAGCACCTGGATCAGGTCAGTTTTCTGGATCCTTCACAGTGCGGCTTTCGTTCTGGGTTTGGCACAGAGACTGCGCTTGTGGCTTTGGTCAACGACCTGCACCATGAATTAGATCAGGGCAGATAGACTTTTAAAATTTTATTAGATCTGTCGGCAGCATTTGATACCGTTGACCATGAGATGTTGGTGGCCCGGCTGCTGGACCAGGCCGGAGTGGGTGGAATTGTTCTTGAATGGTTCTGCTCATTCCTGGCCGGGAGAACTCAGCGTGTGGTTCTTGGGGAGTGTACTTCATCACCCCGGGAGTTGGGAATGACCTATAAAGCCCTAAACAGCCTGGGCCCTGCTTACCTGCAGGACCGCCTCAGGCCCCGGGTCGTGTCGCAGGTGGTGACGATGGGGAGGATTTTCTCTGTGGCTGTTCCTAGGCTGTGGAATTCCCTCCTGACGGAGGCCTGCCTGGCCCCAGACCTCCCCTCTTTCTGAAGACAGTGTTAAGACCTGGCTGTTTTGCCGGACCTTTGGAAAGGGAGACGGGTAGGGTGGGTTGGGTATGGGGAGGGGGGTTGGTTCCACCCTTTTAGTATATTTTTAATGATTTGTAAATTGTGAATGTTTTAATTGTAGATGGATTGCTTCTGTTGAAAGCCACCACGAGCTGCTCTGTGAGCAGGAGGGTGTGGGATAGAAGAGAGTCAATAAATAAATAAATAAAATAAAAATTAGCATATATGGCAGTCCCTATACATTGGTAGTGTCAAGTTTCTGCTCAAAACTACTTTAAAAATACAGCACTGCTAAATATTTTTAAAGTGTTTTTTCTTCTAACTTTTTTTTATTTGCTACATTCCCTATTTGCTGAAAGTATCCCACATGCATTATTATGCAACAAGACCAGTAATACAGATAGCAAATATTGTAATGTGACTCCATAAACAAACCAATATATGAAAACTAACCTCAATTTTTCCTGAGAAGAATTTAAAGTGGGGAAAAAAATAATAAAATGAATTTAAAGTGATCGAGATGTGGCATTCTATTAAAATCTCTAACGAAAGATGGGAATCTTACTTTATGTAATATCTTTTATCTTAAAACATTACCAAAGTAAACTCCAGTTGGGCTCCAATATGTCCATAAGGGAAAGTATTCACAATTTAAGTTTGTTATTCCCTTTTTTATTAATGGACTCCAGTCCTGGTTTTAACGCATGCCAAATATGATCCAAGTTTATCACATCTTCAGTCTGCAATTTAACTCTGAGACAGGTAGAAACTGTTAGCTCAGTTCACGCTCCCACAAATTCCCATTTTCTTTTTGCTCTCTTTACAAGTTCGCAAATATGAAATGCATAACTACAAAAAGGTTCACAAATGTGCTGAACTAAGCACACAGATGTGTGTGATGAAAAACACAGATGAAAAACAAATTACCACAAAGATAGCCATGTTTTCTTTGTAGTCCTATCTTCCCTAAGAAATTCACATCTGCAGCTATAACAGACTTAGCATTTTCTTGCATATCCTGTGACTAATTAAACTGTTTGTCTTCACTCGATCTTGCATAACTTCCCTGTAATTCTCAGTAACCTCTTAAATGTGACTTGTACCAGTTAAGTAGATCTATAACATTTCTCCTCCACAGCCGACAGCAAAATAGTACGTTTTGTGACCTACTCAAACTGCTGAAGTCAGTGCCGTGGAAAAGATTTGACACCAACTACAAACCAAAGAAGACACAGCAGTGTTCAATGCAGCTACTTGCAACAACCCAGTAGAGAATTTCATGCAGTAAATATTACCTTTCCACACTTTGCATATCAGAAGGGCTTTTTAGTAAATAGGTGGACTTATATGTTCCTGAAATTGAGATTTACAGAGGACATCAGAGCAAACTCACTTCACTTCCAAGCCAATGTCAATCGCGCAAGCCCTACCATACCATAATTCATATCTAAATGTCTATGATGCACTTGAAATTACTTTTCAAAGCAAAGTTAGTCAAGAGACTTAAGTCATTGAAAGATATCATACCTTTTCCTTATGAGTCCAGACCTGTAATGGGATTATGAGGCTTATATTTCTTACTATGCTTAACAATATATTTAATTATTTAATTTTTGAAAACGGGGAAACTTTGAACAGTGTACAACTACACAGTTGTCCACAGCAAGTTCCTTTTTATTTAAGAGTTCAACTACATTCTTTTCAGAAGACAATGCATACTGTACACGTGACAGTGCCGCCGTCATCCCTCACAGGGGTGGGGAGGGCTAGGCAGCTCTGGCGATGAGGAAATCCCTGCTGCCTGACCCGGCTGGGGAGGGAAGGCAGGAAGCACTGCGCAGCCAGCTCCACCCCCACGCCGCGGGCAGCACTCCGCCCTACACCCACCCCACCCCCGACAGGTAGTCATAGCTGGCTGCCATGGCGACACCCAATGCCGCAACGAGCTGGAGCCGGGAATACACATTTCCACTGGGTTCACCCACTCTCACTGGGTTCACCCACTCTCACCCAGATGGGCTGTGGCTAGATGCTTTGTTCTGGGTCCGTATTTCCAGCCCAGCCACCACAGTTTGTTCTAGGCCCACATCTGGCAGGCCCAGAACAAATGTTCAGGCATCATGCTGGCCCAGGAAGGTCAAAGCAGGCCAAACCAAGCCAGTGTGATGTCTGTTAACACCCAAGGTATCACCATATATGAACAAAGAATGATGAGATTTTTCAATTTAAATATACAGCTTGTTTAACATGTTTATTTTAATTAGCATTGAAATTAGCCATCTCTGTGATAAACTGAAACTCTTATTTGGTTGGCTAATAAAAATTGTGTTAGTTGACAACTATAGGTTCTCAAAATTTGTTTTTTTCAGCCTGTGCATTTTAACACATTTTAATTAGTTTTTCACTAAGGTGATGACATAATAATAATAATAATAATAATAATAATTTCCAGGCTTAAGATTTGTACTGCTTGTTGGTGTTTTTAAAAAATAAGTATATTTTCTACCTTTTTCCTGACGTTCATACAATGTTTTTGCCTTAATTTGTAAATTAAGGCGGGGGGTGTGTGGAGTCTGATAATTTCCTTCTCTTTTTAAAAAGCTTTCAAAATGCTGCACAGGGATTAGGCAGAATTTGCAAGTTGCTCAGGGGTGCAATCCCCTTTAAAAACTACTCTCCTTTTCTTGCCTTCTCCAGACCAGCTTCTGCAGCATCACAGTGTGGTTCCCTAATCGGTCTTATCCATCACTGTCATCTGCCTTGGGACCATGCAGACTTTATGAAGGCTTCCTAAAGACATTCACACACTGGCACACGTCTGAAGCATCCGGAAGCCAGAAAGATGTATTTTGAATAACGTGGATATCTGTGCGAACACCAGCATTCAGTGACCAATTCCCATATGTTCACAAAGCTAGTCAAGGGAATCAATACTATCCAGGCACAACAAATTAAAACATTTGACACTACAAACTGAATTTTTAAGTTGTAACATACCAACACAATTTTTTACAACAAGGTTAGGAAAAGGTTCAAAATATAAATGCCTGCTCAATTTCTGAACTCATGTTTCTGGAAAATTTCAGGCAAATCAGCCAAGGCATTTGGCAGACAACTACTGCCATGGCATAAGATCACACTGTGAAATTTCAGGCAGCCTGGTCTGGTCTGGAAGAGTTCTTGTTAGGAGTGGAATGTACGTCAAATTAGGCTTATAAATGGAAGATTTACATCCACCATAACTAGAGAAACTAGCAACTCCAACTTTGGAAGGCTGGACAGCTCAAGGATGTTGATAATAAGATTAACAGTCTATAGGGAGAAGGTGTAATAAGTGCTTTAGAAAAAAAAATCAGGCTAAGGAGTGAAAAAATAACCACCACTATTTTAAGAAAATTAGAAAAGAAAAATCGAAAGTAAAATGATTGAAAACGTGACATGTATAGCATATAATGCTTGCTAAGCTATCCCATCCTTATGGAGCAGTAAAAGGCACAATATAAGTCCCACCATTAAACTAAGTTTTACAAGTTCTAGAAGTTCAACAAGTCACATGGCAGAAATACGACATAAGTGAAAGGCAAAAAGAAGATATACTGCTATCCCCATGTTGCCCTAATAACAATGAGTTGTACTTTTGAAGGGGACCTTAGAAGCCATCAACCTCCTGATTCGAAGCAGTAGACCCTATGCCTGCAGCATCTCAGACAGATGCTCGTCCAGCTCTTATGAAAACATCCAGTAAAAATTTTTCCAAAATCAATCTAGGCAGCCTATTCCATTCGCCAACTGCTCTTATTGTTCGGAAGTTTTTCCTAGTATCAAACCAAAAATCAGCCCTGCTGTAATTTAAGCCCATTGCCTCTTGTCCGGGTTTCTATGGAAGTGGACAACTGTTTTTTTTTTTGTGGGGGCATCTTTTTAGATGTTTAAAACTATATCATGCCCCACACTCCTTTATCATCATCATCATCTCTCTAGGCTAAATATTCCCCAGTTTCTTCAGTCTTTCCTCATGCAACTTTCATTTCAGCTCTTCTGTCTTATTTTTGCTATCCTCTGAAACATCGCCAGCTTCTCAACCACCTTCTTAGAAGATATTTCTGCTAGAGCAGCCTAAAATGGCTTTGCCTTTTTTGTAACAGAGGGTGTTGACAGTTTATTTTTAAAAATTATACCCCGCCCTCTTGCCACAGGCAACCTGGGGTGGCTAACAACATCAGTCAAGACAGTAGCCCACATCAGATGGGTGGCCTCCTGCCCGTCTATTAGATTGCCACCAGATGTTTCCCCACATCCTCCCTTCCTCTCCCTCTCCCCCCCCCCCCCCCCCCCCCCGCAACACAGTCCTCACTCACGGCGGCATCCCAGAGAACGTGGAGTCCACCATGCATGTGCATGGTGGGTAAGGCGGATGAATGTGCCCCCACATACCCACCTCCCATTTTGTAGGTTGCATGCAGCCTCTACTTGCAATACAGATCTGCCAGGACCATAGAGTCCTGGGCAGAGTGCCTAGAACGGTCTGGGGAGCAAGCACTCCCTCCACTCTCTCTCTCTCACAGGAATGGTGACTGTTTATTTTCACTTTTTGAAGCACCCCAAAAAGTTCTTGTTTGCTTAAAAGTGACAAAAAACACAGCGTGGCAGCTTCCTGTATCCCAGGGTTAACACGGCTGTGCTTTGGGAGTCGGCGTGGAATGCGTTTGTTGCGTGAAACCTGCTAGTGCTGGCTACACGTGGGCGCCACAGAGTAACCCTGGACTCCAGCAGGCTACTCTCTTATTTCCTTTCATCCAGACCCACATTGTTGACTCAAGTTTAGGTTATGATCCACTATAACCATGAGATCCTTTAATTTTATTCCTGGGCATTGGTTGTTTTTCATTCCAATGTACTATTGAGCATTTGCCTTAGTTAAATCTCATTTTGTTTCTTCCAGTTCAAGTCTCTAATTTATCAAGATCACTTTGTATTATAATCCTGTTCTTCAAAATGTTTGCAACTCCTCCCAATTTTGTGACATCCGAAGATTTGATGTGTATACTTTCCAGTCCCTCTTCTAGACCACTAACGAAAACACTGATGAATACTGGATTCCAGATAAACCCCATGAGACCCCACTTGTTCTCTCTTTCAATAGGAAACTAATAAATTAATGCTATGAATACAGCTTACCAGCCAAATGCAAACTCACTAATGGTAGTTTTGTCAGCCCACATTTCTTCTGACCCGATATAATTGTTCTTGGGTGTCATTTCTGACCACATCATTTTGGGATCAGGCTGGTTAATTAACAGAAAGTTATTAAAATGGATTTTTCCTTACTTTTCCTAATGACACAACTAATGACTTCAGTTTTATGAAAGTAATACAATGGACAGGATGAAAGACAATACATAGTGAAATGTAAAAAGCAGAGGTACCTTTAATGATCTTCAATTTCCACATAAACATACGTTAGAGCAAAACAGTTTTTGGTGCCTCTCCTTTGTTCTCTTCCCCTTTCCCAAAAAAAGGATTTTGCACTCTCCTTCTGGACAGAATTATAATTTGCTCTCCAGCCTGTCACTAAAGACTTCTCACATTATTAATACAGAGAGGGTCAAAAAGTTGCACAATACCCTCAACAAGTTGAATGCACTGACCTGACAGCATTCCTAGCTAGCTTCTTAACAGGCAGAAAGAAAGTGGAGACCCTTCCTCTCAAATCTCGTTATTATATTTGCACAGAAACGTCTTCCTCTTTGTTAAAGTCTGGAATGCAGTCATGTAATGGAAAGGAGAGAGACTGTAAAAGAGCACGTTTTTCCAGGGAAACTCTATAAAGGATTCATCATGAATGCCCAATGCTGTACTAGAACATAAGGGGGAAAGTGTGGAAGAGAAGGCAGCACGTGCAGAAGAACAAATGGAAACGAGATGGAATAGCTAACAATCTCTGACAACTAAACAGTTACTGAAATATTGACTCATGTTAATAACCATGAAAGCAGCTTTTCTACTTTCTACCCACAGAACCAAGGGAGAGAATATGCTGCCAGCAAGGAAAAAGGGGGACTCAGATAAGCAACCACAAACCTCAGTTTAATCATTATACCTTAATATTTTTTAGTTTGCACAAGTAGTATTTTTCGTGGAAGAGTATAAAAATACTTTAAATTACCTCCTAAATTTAGTCAGACATTATACACAACGTTTTTCGCCTTTATTGGAAAACATTGTTTTCAGTTTTGTAACTCTTAGGCATCACTTCCCTTTTGCTGCTAGGTTAAAAAAAACAATGAAAAGACACTAGTAGTCCATGCTCTTTATACTATTCACCCAAGATACTGACCAATTGTGCTATAAAACAGAGGCAAGGAGAAGATGCAAGTCAAATAATTACTTTTTCAACAAGTTAGACTAGCGGGTGTGTCAAGGATAGTATGAATGTTCAATATGTTATTGGCATCAAAAACAAAGCTAGTACAGCACAATTTCTGATAAGGCTTTCCTGAGGTTAGCCTCACATTTTTGTAGCAGCAACTGTCTGTCATTTTTGTCATCTCTTGTCAGAGCTGACTGACATTAATATTTTATTCATTATACATTCAGTTTCTTCTCATACACAGCGAACCAGGCTTCAAGAAATCCCCAAGCTTTTCATTTTGCCAGGATGGGTCATATGCGAAATTCTGCTGAATTCTCAAGACTTATATGAAATGTACACTTGTGCAAAAAAATCTGCACAAGGCAAGTGCTCCCATGGAAATCCAGACTCCATAACACAATATTACAAATGACTGCTGTCAAGAATATTGGCTCCCCGGCCAGCTATCGGCCTGTCTCTAACCTTCCCTTTTTAGGGAAGGTTACTGAACGGGTAGTAGCTCGGCAGCTGGAGGGCATCTTGATCGCATCGGTTTTCTGGATCCCTCTCAGTCCGGCTTTGGTCCAGGTTATGGCACCGAGACCATGCTTGTGGCTTTGGTAGATGGCCTGTGCCGAGATATGGATTGGGGTTGTTCGACCCTGCTGATCCTGTTAGACCTGTTGGCTGCGTTTGATACCGTTGATCATGAGAGATTGGTGATGCGCCTGCAGGACTGTGCGGGAGTGGGCAGGACTGTTCTTGAATGGTTCCGCTCATTCCTGACCAGAAGAACCCAGCAGGTGGTTCTCAGGGATTGTTTTTCATCATACCGAGACCTCTCGTGTGGAGTTCCGCAGGGTTCTGTTCTGTCCCCTCTCCTCTTCAACGTGTATATGCAGTCGCTCGGCGAGGGGATTAGGGGGTTCGGTGTATGGTGTCATCAATATGCTGATGACACCCAACTGTACACTCTTTTTTAACAGACCCAGGCCCAGCAGTCTCGGTGCTTACCCGTTGCCTAGCGGCTGTGAGGGATTGGATGAGGGCTAATCGACTGCGGCTGAATCCTGACAAGACGGAGGTGAGGTTAGCAGGTAAGGCAATGGAACTGACGGCCCCCATCATTGATGGGGTCTGTCCTCCATTGACCTCCCAGGCACGGAGTCTAGGGATGCTCCTCAATGCGCAGCTCCGCCTGGAGGCTGTGGCGAGGAATGCTTTCCGCCAGTTGTATCTGGTGCGACAGCTTTGGCCGTTTGTTTCGGACTCTGACCTGGCCACAGTCATCCATGCTTTCATCACCTCTCGACTACTGTAACGTGCTCTACGTGGGGCTACCCATGGTGACGGCTCAGAAATTGCAGCTGGTGCAGAATGCGGCGCCCCGTCTCCTAGTGCGACTGGGGTGCCGGGAGCATATTACACCAGTGCTCCACTCTCTGCGCTGGCTTCCGGTAGTTTTCCAGGCCCGATTCAAGGTACAGTCTGGGCCCTGCCTATCTGCGAGACCATCTCACTCCCCATGTCCTGGATCAGCCCCTGCGGTCATCCGGGGATGCCCTACTCGAGGACCCCCAAGTTTCTCAGGTGGCCACGCAGGAGAGGGCGTTCTCAGTGGCCATGCCACACCTCTGGAACTCCCTTCCGGTGGGGACCCGGTTGGCCCCGGACCTCCCATCTTTCAGAAAAAATTGCAAGACCTGGCTGTTAGAGGGGTGATGGGGGCGGGGGGGCGGTAGGGGGCAGTTTTCTCTGTTGCCTCCTTTTAAATGTGTTTTAATTGTTTTCATTGTTGTAAGCCGCCCCGAGCTGCCTGTGGCAGGAGGGGCAGGTTAATAAGTTTTTAAAAGAAAAAGAAAAGGAAAGGAAAGATCAATTTCCATCGTAAATCATTCTATCAAGTTGTATTAACCAGCATCTTCTCCTAGCAAATATATTTGCCATGACTGAATCACATACTGAGCTAATGCAGTACGCTCAGAAATTTTAAGTCAGATGGACGTGCTTAAATAAGAGTTATACTAACAATAATCAACATGGAACTGATAGAACGTGAAAGCATATTTAAGTCTCAGACTAATCCCTAGTAGATGTGTAGCCACCTCAAAAGACTGAAACTCAGTCATGTTTTCCTTCCAAGAGGCACAGTTAGAAAGAATACTGTACCCTATTACATGCAGTAATCATTTGTGCAGAGGAACTTGCACTATATGTTTTAGGTAATTATCAGTATTACTTATCTAGAGTCTTTACTTTACAAAAAATGTCTATCCCACACCCTCCTGCACATTGGCAGCCCGCGGCGGTGAACAACATAAAACATAACAATAAAATCATCTAAAATTACAGTATCTCACATATATAAAATGGGCACATATAATGTATAAAACATAAAATACATACCCACCCCCTCCTCAAAGGTCTGGCGGAACAACCAAGTCTTACAACACCTACGGAAAGAGTGGAGGTCAGGGGAAAGACAGGACTCCAACGGGAGAGAGTTCCACAGCCGAGGCGTGGCCACCGAGAACACCCTCTCCACCATAGCCACCCAGTGTACCCGGGGGACCTCGAGCCAGGTGCCCCCGGCCGACCGCAGAGGCCGCGAAATAACCCGAAGCTTGAGGTAGTCTCACGGGTAACCACGAGCAGAGTCCGGAGCACCAGTGTAATGTACTCGCGGCAGCCCATCCCCATTAGGAGGCGGGCCGCCACATTCTGCACCAGCTGCAGCCTCTGGACCGTCACCAAGGGTAGCCCCACGTAGAGTGCGTTACAGTAGTTCAGTCAGGAGGTAATGAAAACATGGATGATGGGGGCCAGATCCGGGTCAGAGACATATGGCCGAAGCCATCGCACCAGGTGTAGTTGGTGAAATGCTCCTCTTGCCACAGTCTCCACCTGACAATCCAGGCAGAGCTGCGGGTCGAGGAGCACCCCCAGACTACAGACCTGAGCGGCCAGAGGAGGGCAGACCCCACCAATGATGGGAGCCACCACCCCTTCAGCCTACCCACCATCATCTTGTCAGGATTCAGCCTCACAGCTCGTCCTCATCCAGTCCTCTACAGCTGCCAAGCACCGGTTAAGCACCGAGACTGCCAGGCCTGGGTCTCCAGAAAACGAGAGGTAAAGTTGTGTATCATCGGCACCGCATGATGACATCGTACACCGAACCTTCTCATGACCTCACCCAGTGGTTGCATATATACGTTGAACAGGAGGGGGGACAGAATAGAATCCTGCGGGACTCCACACGTGAGATTCCGGGGAGACAATGTACATTCCCCTAGAACCACGAGCTGTGTCTCCTGCCAGGAATGAGCAGAACCATTCAAGAACAATTCCGCTCACCCCAACCCAATCCTGCAGCCTCGTCACCAACATCTCACAGTCAACGGTATCAAACGCCGCCGACAGATCCAATAAGATTATGCCATACCCACTACTAGGGATCATATTTGAATACCTCTCCCTTTTTTATGGGCACCAAACAAGAAGTACTGAACAAACAAAAGTGAATCATAAAAGTGAAAGTACAGGAATCCCTAAGTAGTAAGCATTTTCTAATTTAAATTCAGTTTTATCTTTGACATTTCTTGATTGAGACTTTAATTGAAGTGGCAGAACTATAGATTATATGTGCACATACAAAAACCATAAGTTGACACTATGAAATAAGAATTTTAAGGAACTGGCATAGAAGGTTAATTTTAAAAGACAACCACCACCAACTTATCATTCCTCTGGAAATCATAACCATTTTTCTCTGATTTCATTTTTAAAAGGTGATTTTCTTTTCTTTTTAATGTATGCATCTGCTTTTATTTTATTGGAACCCACTGAGCCTGCTTTTTGTGGAATGAGTAGGAGAGAAAAAGACAGAAAAATTCAGACGGCAGATTCTGGGCTTTAAAAACCCATTCACCACAGTCTATGGGAACATTTAAATTTAATCTTACATTTAAAAATATGCCTGTCCCTTATGACATTCCAAGTGTGAACTGAAGGCAAACTGGTGCAGTTCTGTCTTCCCGAGTCTGTTGCAATACAACTCCTGTGTCTTAATTATAACTTTTCTAATTGACAGTTGAAATTAGAACTGATCAACTTGCACTCAGAGTTCTCCGATATGCAAAATGACATGATTTGTTAGGTTTCACACTGCCATTGGTGAAAACTAAAGGCTGCGCTAGAGCCAGACACCTGCCCTATTTCTCAGGAAAGAGGAGAAAATCTTGTTACTTTCCTTCTCTCTTGTAGCAGCTGGGAGGCTTTAACAGCTTTAGAGTACTGGAGACATACCCCTTTGGCCCCCCAACCTTTGAAGGTTAAGTATAAATTTCAATTAAGGCAAGACATTGGGTGTTAACGAACAAGAAGGCAGCTCACATTAGGTGGGTGTCAACCAGACCATTCAACTAACTGGCAAAGTGGCCACCACCACCCACCGGACACGCAGCCCACACTCATGGTGGGGTCCTGGAGAATGTAAAGCCCACTGTGCGGGCAAATGTAGACACCCATATGTCCATGTCCCATTAGGCTGCATGCAGCCTCTGCGCGTACCAGTCAACCAGCACAATAGAGTTGCGGGTTAAAAGCCTAGAATATTCCAAGGAGCAACCACTTCCGGCCACTCTTTCTGGTGTGAATGCAACGTCCACCTTAAAAGTCCACTGCACCAATTTCAAACATGCATTCTCCCAGCTCGTCCTGGTTTGTAGTATGTGTCTAACACTTGCTCTTTCCAAGCCGTTGCATACTGCAAAAATTCAGTTGATCTTGCAGAAGATCAACATCGCCAGTGTAGCGACACAACGCATGGCACCACGGAGCGCTGGGCGGCCCAGGGGCGCGCAGCAGGATGCCTCCATAGCCCCGGATGTAAACAAGGGGGCGGGGACAGCCCAGCCCCAGGGACGGAGGCGCGCTGGCCCCGCCCAGGTGCAGCGCTCGCCTGGTGGGACGGCGCAGGCAGTGAGCGCGGGACGGGCGGGGCCTCACCCTTTCCCATAACGAACAGGGAGACAGAGTATATAAAACCAGCGGCGTGGCTCTTCCGCCTCGCCGGTAATCATTTGAGAGACTGGTCCCTTGCTTCCCTTTCCTTGTTGATCTTGTACGAATCAAGAGTTGAAGTGTTGCCTGGTGTGTCTGTTCCTTGCCTCCCCGCCCCGGTAACCCTCTCTTCTACAATTCCTGTGGGAGTGGAGGGTCATCGAGTGAGTGAGTCTTCCCCAGTTCCTTCCACGGTGAGTGTGATTGAAGTTCCTTGTTATCCTATTCTGAGTGAATGCCCTATCCCTGGTTAACCTTGTGCCTTGTCCCCTTCCAGTCCATTCCTCTGCACTCCCTAGGTCGCACTCCCACCCTCCACCTCCTCTTCCTCCCCCCCCTTCTCCCCTCCTCACGGTAACCAGGGCCCCGTTGCTACCTTGGGATGAGTGGACCCCCTTCAGGGGCTTCCTCCTTCTCCCCGTTCTCCCCCGCCCCCGTGTTCCTTGGCAATTGGGCTCTCTCCTCCCTATGATGAGTCGGGTTGCCTCCTAAATTGGGGTGAAAGCTCAAACAAGACCCTGAGGGATTTATTACCACCTCGGGTAACCCACACGGAGAGTAGCCTGGCCAGGGTAGATTGCCCCCCGCCCCCCCAAAACCCTTTATCAGACTCCTTTCTCCCCTACCTATCCCTGACAGCCAGGACCATGGCTAGTACTGACAGCCAGGCAATAGCCAGCACTGTTACCACCACTACACAGTTGCTGTCACTCTCCACTTACCGGGCACAGGGTCACCCACTAAAACTGCATTCCCTGGACTGAGGGAGAGACCAAGGCCTTCATTGCTCTACATATGCCCTAGTGAAATGCTATAGATAAAAGAGTGTTCCAGGAGATCTCAGTCCAAATTGCGCAGCAGGGCTACACTCAGGACATGAATAGTGCCGACAACAGGCAAAAGATTTTAGGTGCAGCTACAAAGAAATCCAACAGCTTCACCTCCAGCTGCAGGAGGCAGAACATCTCCCTACTACAAGCTCCTGAACCAGTTCCTATTTGGGGATGGAGCCACTGATTGTGTCATCCTACCTATATGACTGTGCCTTTGCCAGGGGCCAGAAGCAGGTAGATATGGCTTCCTCACTGCCCACTGCAACTGCTCCTACTCCTACCACAGAAGCCATGATTGCCAGTGGAGCTCCCTCCATGCCCATCCCTGCCCAACACGGACATAGACACCGTGACTCTCATGGTGTATCCCCTCAAGCTCGAGAGCCAGCCCTTGTTCGAGGAGCCACCAGAGGTTCTTGAAGAGGGCGTAGAGGACCTAGATGTCACACTTGTAGAGGCAGTGGTGGGGGCACAGAAGAACAGTAAGTTAATGCACCGTGGAGGGGTATTTGCATTAACACAGCTTAATGATAAAGGTTTCTATTTATTGTTATCTAATTATTTGGGGGGGGGGGGGGGGGGAGTATCTTTACTGTGTTGACAGGTGACCAGGAGTCAGGAGAGCATGCAATAGCACCAGGAAAATCCCCAGGAAATGGCTCCACTAGATGGGAACAGTAGGGATGGAAAGTGGGTGCACCCCAGTGGCCTAGAGAGACCCTGGGAAGACCCCATGCCACAACAACACACTGCAAAACATTTTTTTTAAATGCATTAACTTTCTAACCAGTAGGGGGAAAATAAATGAGATGTTAGCCCACGGGAGCACATGTTCAGTCCTTGGAGTCCCACCCCCCCACAGCTACCATGCACATGTTTGGCATATCCAGCCTAATAAACAGTGGTAGAAAACTGAGAGAAAGTGCTGGAAATAAAGTTCTGAAAAGTCCTAGAAAATGGCAAAAAATGACCCCCTGCTGTGTCTTTCTCCCTTTTTCTTTTTCCTTTTCACTTTTTGGAGTGCTCGAAAAAGGACACAGTCAACGTGCCAGTGAGAGGAAGAGCAGAGAGCACTCTCGCTCCTCGGACAGCTCTAGGTGCTGCACTTGGAACTCAATGATCCTGGCACACCTGTACGTGGGCAGAGGAGGTATCCTTCTAGATAGGAGGCAGCCACGTGGGCGCACATTAGTTCACAGCGGATTCCACCTTCTCCAAGACTCCACCATGAGCGGGCAACGAATGGCGAGGTGGGGGTGAACATTTGGAGACCACCTAACAAATGGGCTGGTGAACACTCACCTGGTGAGGGCTAATGTAGGTTATCGACTCATTTGTTTTCACCCTGAGTCCATGCCTCTGAGGTACCTAACAGCCTCAGCAGCTCAGTGAAACAAATGATCATCATCAGTTTTGCTTCTGGTCAGAAGTCAATAGGCACAAGCCATGAAACTGAGTAGTTGCATTACTTGTAAGTTTTGCTATCTTGCTGCTGGCTATGCTCAGAAAAAATTCCTGATTAGCCACTGGCAAGTTAGTGGGTATCTGCATTTTTTTTTTCAAGCCCCAAATAATGATAAATTAAAAACAGAGAAAAGAAAGTTAAGGTCAGCCAAGGCAGTTTTAACTGAAAGAGAAATGTTTTTTAATATGAAAACACATCGAGCAGTGCCCTCATCGCAGGAGTTTAATGGAAAGAAAACAGCATTTGGGGGCAATTGATATAAATCCTGGAGAATGCAGTATCCTGGTTGAGAAAGGGAGGTCCTTTTTACACTAGAAGCACACCCACTCATGCTTACGCAGGTCCATTGCATGGGCATGAGTGGGTGCTGCCCATGTGACTGACACAGCAGGTGGGTGTGCTTGCTCCCACACAACACACATGCACACCCACCTCCACCCATCACCCACTCACGGAGCAATTGGCCAAAACAGCAATTGCTCCGTGAGTGGGGATGCATGGGGGAATCTGTGTGCGCACATGTACACTGCTCATACTGCCACGCGCATACCCATCCCCGCCGCACCGCAGCCCGTTTTAAAAGGGCCTAATTTAGATGTTCGACATTCTTTCAGTTTAAAAATATGGTATTAAAACCAGTAATGAATAAATTCATTCATTCAGTAAGGAAATTTACTTTGTAAAATGTAATTCTGTGCTTAAAAAGTGATTTTGTAAAATGGTACTTGGAGGGGGGGGGGGGGGCTCACAAATGCTTCATCACCAGCTTCCATGTCAAGTTTGCTGGGTTCATAAATTAACTGTTCTCTCAATTCCTCACCAGGCAAATTTAGTACTGCAAATCTGGCCTGAAATCCTACAGCCAAGCTATATTCTTTCCAGTTCTTGCATCCACACCAGTAATTAAGAATCTGCAGAGCAAAATCAGCCATCAAGCATAACTGCACATCCTTTCTCTTTCCATTTCATTAATCCCTCAAACTCTGACTTCAGTTAACTGTGCAAAAGTGTGATAGACGCAGAAACATGGGATGATACATTAGACACTAGTAATAGTGTGACTGCTTGTAACCTAATGGAACTGCAGAATAGTATATAGATTTCACTCTACACCCCACTATTTTTGGTCCATGAGCTACATCCCTTATAACTTGTGTTGGAGAAGCTGCTCAGCAAAAGGGGACACTAAACACACTAAACATAAACAAACAAACAAACCCTTTCCCCTCCTCCCTCCCTCTCCTTCCCTTCCTTTGAGGCCCATTCTGTGCATTTATACTCCCCCCTACACCTTCATGTTGCTGTCATCTACCGCCCCCCGGGTTCCCTCTCCTCTTTTCTCCCAGACTTTGAATCCTGGCTCACCTTCTTCCTCTCTGATGACACCCCCGCTCTCATTCTTGGTGATTTCAACATTCATGTCGACACACCTTCCACGCCCTCTATCTCCCGCTTTCTCTCCCTGACCTCCTCCTTTGATCTCC
>QEPC01006051.1:1860019-1870780 GCA_003113815.1 Sphenodon punctatus | reverse complement strand
ACACACACACACACACTAAATCTAACTGCTATTAACTATTCTAAATGCTCTGAACTAAATGGATTATCTAATAAGTACAAAGGCCTACTCCTACAAACACTAAAACTAAATTACTAAACACTATCTCTATCACTAAGCTAACTCCTACAACTGTCTTGACACACTCACTAACAACAGTTGGTCATATACGAGTTAGCTGAATTATTTTGTTCCATCTAATGTTTAAAACAGAATCCATCATTTTCTACTAGCCATCATTTCTACAGAATGCATCATTTTCTACTAGCACATGCATTTTCTCCAAGTTTTCCACTCACAAACTACCTTTCCCAACACTGGCCCTTTTTACATGGACACCCCCCAACCTCACCCACGTGTGCTACTGAGTGGGTGAGGGGGTGAACATAACAGTGGTGTGACCACCACTGGGGATGGGTGCATGTGCACTCCCGTGCTCCACCCATCTTCACTGATCCCCCCCCACACTGAGACATTGGGGAAAACTGAGGTGCCTCCATGCGTGGAGATCAGTGGAGACCGGTGTGCGTCTGTCCATTTGAAAAGGACCACTCTCAATGAGATTCGAGTAACCTTCAAAAAAGGAGAGCATGGATAACCAGACTCCCAGTGTAACTCGTGTAGAGCACTTTAGAACAGCATTGGACCCCTAAAAATTATTTGTGAAGGCAACTTTTTTAGAATGCACTTATGAATAAACCAAGAAAAGGTAATCATTTAATTCAGTGTTTAAGATCAATGCTTAAGAAAATATATGTTGCACATGCCTATTTGCATTTAACTATAAATCAGTTGCCAGTTGTCTCTTAACTACAATTTATACAGCACACAGACCATACAGGACCTGTCTGCTTTTTCACACAAAACTGGATTAAGTTCCTGGATATTCCCTTGTAAAAGGTACACAATTAGGCCCCTTCTACAGTAGAACTTAACTATGCTATACAAGCCCATGGTGGTTATAACTGACCATAGGTGTGCGAGGTTAGACTAAGGCCATGACCCTAACAAAAAAAAAGGAAAGAAAAACATACCCATGTGCAATTCCAGTAACTTTTCCAGCCTAGAATAAATACTCACTTTGGTGAGAGTACATACACATAGATTAGAATTGGAGCCAAAATATACATAATTATGAAAAATGAATCAAGGCCAGAAACATTTATTTCATCTACTACTACTACAATATGCACACTCATACTACTAGGATCTATAAAAATAACAAAACTCTTACAATATTTATTCAAAAGCTAAAAGACTGAATAAGCTGTATGTCTAAGTATTGCACTTCTCATCTCAACACACAAGTTGTCTTTAACAAGCTTCTGTATCAATTGTTTGTGGACACAGAACATTAAATCAAGTGTAAACATCTTTAAAAACAGAAGCATTCCTTTAAACAAAAAAGTGTTTCTGTTCTCAAAGTATACTAAGTTTGTGTGTCTTACAGTCAATGGCCCCAAATGTACAAACCACAATGCACACAGCATCACTGAAATCAAGGGAACTGAACATGTGTAACTCTCTCTCATTACAATAGTCTCTCAAACATGTTCTAATCAGGAAAGAAAACACAAATGCCTTCTCTTGAAGGACACTAAATTTAAAATAAATAAATACATTTTAAACAATTACAGAACACATGGACTTGACAAACATTAGTATTCTGAAACACTGCTTCTTTTGTTTTAAATTTAGAGATGAAAACATGGTCTACACAAGACTAACTTTCTCTTGCTTGCAAGAAATATTTATGTCCATCAGTAGTGAACTTCACAATAATTCAGCAGGGTAATTCTGAGATTTTAAATATCTCCTCAATCTATACAAACCTGCCTGCTGTTACTCATCTTAATTTTCCAGCACTAGTAAATGGTCTGTAAACATCTTGTTCATAAAATGCACCCTTAACATTTCCTTAAGATTAATAATTTACTGGCTTTTCTTGTGGTTCATTCATCTGGTTGTTTTTTCCACATATAATTTTCAGAATTTTAAAGTATAATGCTTAATAAGGGGAAAGGCAACTTTATATATTAATGCAGTTTTCTGTGTATCATAACTTGGTAACATACTCTGTGGAATAAGGTAGTTTTTAATGGATGAAAATAGAAGTCAGGGGGAAAAAAATGTCATCAAGAAGGCAATCAAAAGTCCAGTTTTGTGGAATATACCATTTCCTGAGCTGGATTTCCAAATGGATGCATCAGTTAATGTCATTATGTAAAACCTTGGCACTTCCCAATACTAAATAGCTTCATATGAGCCACTAGCATACCAATAGGGGTGTATGTATATGTGTGTGTTATATATAAAATCTTCAAAAATACCACTCTTTTCTCCCAAGTTGGGAGTGGAAGACTGTCACTTACAAGTAGAAAACTGCTTGGGGGAAAAGAAAAAAAAGACAATGCATGACCGGACCAGAAGAACCCAGTGGGTGTTTCTCAGGGACTGCTTTTCATGATACCGAGACCTCTAGTGTGGAGTTCCGCAGGATTCTGTTCTGTCCCCTCTCCTGTTCAATGTGTATATGCAGTCGCTCGGCGAGGTGATTAGGGGGTTCAGTGTACGGTGTCATCAATATGCTGAAAACACCCAACCGTACCTCTCTTTTTCAACAGACCCAGGTCCGGCAGTCTCGGTGCTTACTCGGTGCCTGGCGGGATTAGATGAGGGCTAATCAACTGCGGCTGAATCCTGACAAGGAGGTGATGTTAGTGGGTAAGGCGATGGAATTGGTGGCCCCCATCATTGATGGGATCTGCCCTCCATTGATCTCACAGGCACGGAGTCTAGGGGTGCTCCTCAATGTGCAGCTCCGCCTGGAGGCTGTAGCAAGGAGTGCTTTCCATCAGTTGCATCTGGTGTGACGGCTTCGGCCGTTTGTTTCGGATTCTGACCTGGCCAGTCATCCATGCTTTCATCACCTCTTGACTACTGTAACACGCTCTACATGGGGTTACCCATGGTGACGGCTCGGAAATTGCAGCTGGTGCAGAACGCGGCGGCCCATCTCCTAGTGGGACTGGGCCGCCAGGAGCATATTACACCAGTGCTCCGCTCTCTGTACTGGCTGCCAGTGGTTTTCCGGGCACGATTCAAGGTGTTGGTTTTAACCTATAAAGCCCTAAACGGTCTGGAACCTGCCTATCTGCAAGACTGCCTCACTCCCCGTGTCCTGGATTGGCCCCTGCGGTCGTCCGGAGATGCCCTGCTTAAGGTCCTCCGAGTTTCTCAGGTGGCCACACAGGAGAGGGCATTCACGGTGGCCGCACCACGCCTATAGTGATGGGTGGGGGCGGTTGTTTTATCTGTTTTCTCTTTTTAATGTGTTTTAACTGTTTTTTATTGTTGTAAGCCACCCTGAGCTGCCTGTGGCAGGAGGGGCGAGGTAATAAGTTTTTGAAATAAAATAAATAAA
This sequence comes from Sphenodon punctatus, assembly GCA_003113815.1. Classification (NCBI taxonomy): domain Eukaryota; kingdom Metazoa; phylum Chordata; class Lepidosauria; order Sphenodontia; family Sphenodontidae; genus Sphenodon; species Sphenodon punctatus. The sequence goes on along the minus strand of QEPC01006051.1, from coordinate 1,867,338 downwards.
TAAATAAGAGAGAGACTGTACAATGTCTTTACTGCTTACATGGGGCATAGGTTAAGGCAGGATCCTTAACCTGCAATTTCTGTTTGGATGGGGGAAGGCAGTGGTGGCTGAGCACTGAGTACACCTGAGCATATCCCATGATGTCTCTCTCAACATTATATGGGGAGCAGGGCACAACAGAAAGAGGCAGGGCAAAGGGAATATTATGCCCCTTTGTAACTAGCCACGCTCATTCACAGAATTGTTCTGACATCATGATGCTATGCAAGACAGGGTACATCAGAAAGTGTGTCAGTGCTTCATCTTTCCAGTGTGGACCTGAACCTTGTTAAACATCCTGAACCTTGTTAAACATCATGCACCCTGTTAAACCTCCTGGCAGTGCCTTTATAAGTGCAAGGGATTCTAGAACATTTGCAAGTTGGCTTTGGGCAAAATCTTCAACTGTTGTATAAATAAAACAAGACATATATTATGATTATTATTTATTTAGCACCAGCAATGTACCTGGTGCTGAACAGTCATGATTTTTACTAACTTAAAATATATAAAAATGAAACAATAAACTCATGACTGGAGACATCCCTGTCCCAAGGGGCTTACAGTCTAGAATAAAGCCAAACTACCTTCTCTTCTTAGTAGAGTCTCACATTTTTAAGCTTTTGATCAAAAAAAAAAAAAAAAAAAAAGGCATAACTAAATCACTTCTGATAAGTTCCATCCTCGACATGGAATGCGTATATTAGAGTCTCTTGGGAGATTTTATTTATTCAAATTTCTACCCTGCCCTTCACCTAAGGCAGTTTACATAATGAACACACATAAAAGACTCCATTTAAAAACCTTGTAAAAACCCACCCTCACCTCTAAGCCCTCCCTCCTCAACCCTTTAGCCCCACCTGCCAAATGCTTTGCTAAAAAGAAAAGTTTTACACTGACCCCAGACAATGCTCAGGCACTGACGGAAAGGAGTTCTATAACATAAGGGCAGCAACCAAGACCGCCTCTCTGCGGGCCAAGATGGAGATATAGAGGGGAAGAGGAGGAGAGAATTTCAGACAGACATTTCCCTCACGATTTGAAGCATCATGTTTTAAGAACGAAATAAGTGCCATACTAGATCACACTAACGGTCCAACCAGCCCAACATCCCGTCTCTGGTAGAAGCCATGTTTGGTCACACAGAAGCACACAACAGGTCATAATGAACTCAGAATCCATCCTATTTTAATGATGTGAATAGCCTTGATTAAAAGCAGCTATCCCTAGTCCACACACTAGTAGATACCTAGATTTCAGCCAGAATATGTACAACAGGGATGAAGAGAGACATATCTAGGATACAGATTTTCCCAAGTTTTTTTCAGTGCTCCTTTAGAGAAAGGGGAGTCCAGCAGAACCTCCTGTACAGCAAGGATAACAAGATTCAGAGCAGAGTCCTTACACCAGAAAGAAAGGAGGAATCACAAAAGGAGGAGGTTGGCAAATTCTCCCTGTATGGAAGGGGGAGACGAGGCCCTCGAGAGAAGGTACTGTACAGCGAGAAGTCTCTCCAAGTATTATAATAATTATTGGAGGGCTAGGATTGTTTGACAGTAGGGCCACAGAGCCCCTGCTTACCTGGCAGTGTTGAGCAGTGGATGCTTGGTCCCCACCAGCTTGCGGACCTGCATGGCAATGTTGCTTAGCTCATCACTCAGGAGACAGCGGAGGCTCATAAATGAGGTAGGATACCCCACAATCTTCTCAGCCTCAGACACGACCTTGCTCCAGTGAGAGGCTGCTGAAGGCAAACCGGAGAACAAGCCACGCAACCACTGCCCTCTTTTTCCTCCTGGACAGAGGCCTAGGATGGGACGCGGTGACACCAAATGGGAGCAACAGTTCCCCCGTCGCAGCAGGGGACGCATCATTGCAGCCCCGTTACAGAGGTTGTTGGGAAAGACGGAGATGCCCTCCCCTCCACCCCCCAGATAACCTACTTCCCTGAATCTTGCCTATACCTTACTGTGCCCAGTCTGCCCCCCAAAATAACTTGCCCCTGTGCCCTGCCTGCCCCCCAGCAGCCTGTCCCACAGCATTCCAGTCGTACCCCTCTCTTCGCCCAGCCTGCCACCCCAAATTAACGGCTCAGGACAGCATTAACAGCCCAGCTAATAACCTCTCCCAGTTAATAACCTGACGGTCCCTCTCATGCACTGCCTGCCTCTTTCTCCACTCTCCTGCCCCCCCACCCCGTACCCAGCCTGTCCCTACTCACCTCAGTCCTCACTCTCTCCCAACTAGCCCCTCTCCCCCGTCTCTCGCTGTCCCCCAGGGGCTTCTGTGTCCTGCCCCCTCACACTCCTCTCCCCTGCCCGAGACCCCGCCGGAGTGCAGGTTGCAGCGGCTGCTCCCGCGTTCTCAGGCAGGTGACTGGAAGCCCCAGGCCCCGTTCTGTCGCCCTAAGACAGCATTCCGGAAGCGGGTAGAACCAAGCTCATTGTACCATGGGGGCAGCCATTACAGTGTCGCAAAATACGGCAAATAGGAAAGAACTGATTTTTTCTTTCATTCCACCTCACTTTACGGTTACTACTGCGAGGCGGGCAGGAGAAGCGCATGCGCGTCCTGCTCGTTCCCTTCCCGCCACAGGGGTGGGTGCCAGCGATGTTGGAGTCACTAGTCGCAGCTGTTTCCGTGTGTTGTGCGGAGAGATCAAGGGGAAGCTCCCCTTTCCCGCAGAGAAAAAGAGGCTGAAAACACTCACTGCGTTAGTTATTTTTTGGCAGTTTAAACATGCTTTAGTGGCTGGACAAGTGATACACGGCTGCCATAACGAGGAGCGAGCCCAAAGGTTCCTATCGCTTAGAGAATGCCGATAGCCCTTGGCAGTAAGCCAATAAAATGGCAGGTGATTGTCTGAAGCAAAGGGAATGGGGAAGAATTTGAAATGCGAAAAAGGGGGAGGGGGGAGGACAGGGACTAAGAAAAGGCCAGGATGCAAAAAAATAAAAAGTGAGGACACCGAAGAGAAGAAATCGAGTGATGGGCAGGGGCTGGGTGGAATGACAGCTAAGAGTCCACCAGGAAGTGGGGCTGGATGGAATTTCAGGTAGGGGTGACAGAAAGAGGCTGGGATGACAGTGAGAGGTTTGAGTGCAATGACACTGGAAATGGCTGGAAGGATGGGGTGGAATAATGGATACAAAGCCATTGGGAGTGGCTGGAGTGACAGTAACTGTGTAGACTGATAGGAGGCCACCAGGAGCAGCTGGAATAACAGGTGGAAACTTGACAAGTGAGAGGTCACCAGGATCAGCTGTCATTCCACCCAGTTCCCTATCATTTCAGCCACTTCTGATGGCCTTGTACCCACCATTCCACCCAGGCCCCATCGTTCCAGAATCTCCCAGAAGCCTTGGACACATCATTCCATCCAGCCTCCCATCATTTCAGCTGCTCCTGATGACCATTTGTTCCACCCAGCCCTCATCATGCCAGCAGCATTCGATTGTCTCCCAGCTGTAATTGTATGAAGCACCCTGTCATTCCATTCCTGGAGGCTTCATACCTGTAATTCCACCAAGAACCTGTCATTTCAGCTGTTCCTGGAGGCCTCATCTCGGTCATTCCACCCAGGCCTCCTCCATTCCAGTCGCTCCCGGTGGCATCATACCTGCCATTCCACTCACACACACCTACATACCAGCTGCTCGTAGAAGCCTCAGACACATAGTTCAGACAAGCCCCCCTTCATTCCAGCCACAAACACAGGCCTCACATCCATCATTCCACCCAGCCCCTGCCCCCCATCATTGCATTAGCTCCTGGTGGCCTTATACGCCATTCCACCCATCATTCCAGCTGTTCCCAGTGGCATCTTTCCTGCCATTCTACCTATCCCTCTGTCTTTCCAGCCGTTCCTGGTCATCTATCTGTCATTGAATCCAGCTCCCCACCCCCATTGATTTCATTTCCTTGGTTTACTCACTTTTTCCCCATCCTAGCCTTTTTTTGTCACACACACACACACCCCCTTTTAATTAGGCGATCTTTATGTGAAGCATAATAGGGAACATTTTATGGGGAGGTCGCATCTGCCTGTGGCCATTATGTCTGTGACTCTATCATCTCTGGAACTACTCCACCCAGCTAGATGTGATACCTCGTTTTAAAAGTCTCGCCGAGACAAGTCCAAAATGCCCAACCCCATGTTTGTGCATGGGAAGATTCCAGAGATATGCAGGTGTACAAACCCCTACTGGCTGCATGGTCCCTGCCCAGTCATGTCATAATGGACATGATTTCACAGTGACATGGGGCCTTAGTGCTATGTGACAGTAGTCTCTCAGCCTCAACTCCCCATCTGTAGTATGGGAACGCTATATTAATTAATTATTTTTATTATGGATTTATATTCTGCCTCTTTCCATGAAGAACTCAGCTTATAGAAAGATAATGACTTACCTCATAGGGTTGTTATGAGGGTGAACTATGCAAGGAATGTAAAAGCATTTTGTACACTGAAATCACTATATCAAATCAAAATTTATTTATAGCTTAACCATAGGTTATCGCTTAGTACAAAATTCTAAAATCATACAAATCTATGTATGTTACAAACATAAACCCGTGAAATATCCCAAATGTCCAAAAGAAATTTTTCCTCAAACTAACTTTAAAATTCAATACCTAGTTTTTAAATTTCTTAATTTCTCAGAATATATATCATAAATGCACAAAAAATTATTTTAAATCTCTGCAATATACATAAAATAACATAAGTAGCATATGCATATACATATAAATAACATATACATATAAGTAACATATACATGAAATATAAATAAAACTAATTATTCCACCAATCTTGGTTGAAATTTATTCACTTCTAAGGTTAGGCACCATGATCTACTTCCATATGTTCAAAATTGAGGAACTTGGTTCGGATATTTGGACATTTTAGAGTTCCCTAAAAAAAAAACGCCACTGCCCGAGTTAGTAACAGATCAGCATCTTCTAACATGATTCGCATTAAAGCAAAGCTAGATCTCCCTCCATATTTATTTAAATAACACTCTAAATAAGGAGATCTCAATTTGTCATAGAGATGACATTCCAATAGTATATGGGAAACCATTCCAGCTGTATTTCCATCAAATGGACAGAGGCATAAGGCAAAATCTATTTTAGCTATACGGCCCTCCAACATTCTAGAGGGTAATGAGTTTAATCGGGCCATCAAAAAAAGATTCCTTGATCTAAATGACAATTCTTGGACTAATGAAGATGCCATACAACCCTGCTCTGGGATCAAATTTATATAATCACGCAAAAAGGTGATGTCCCTAATTTTGGCAACTGCCTGTTGCTTATTTATGTCTCTAAATCGTTGGATTACTTCAGCTCTAATAGAAATCAAATTCTTAGATGACACATAATCCATTGACATTCCCATCTGAGCAAAATGAATTTTCATCTCTTTAGCCCACTGACTCTGAAAAGAATCCTCACTAACCACACACAGTAAAGTATTAGATGTATAAATTACTTTTAACCAATAAAGTAAAGCATTTCTCCTTGCAACCATTTCCCAACTCATCTGACCCGTTTCTAATCTAATAGCTTCCGTTGGGATTCCCCTTGGAGCTCTCAGTATTAATTGAATAAATTTACTTTGCGGGGTATTTATGTCCTGGGTGGCGGGGGGTGGGGCTGCCCATAATTCTACTCCATATAAAAATTTTGCTCGGACTTTGGCGTTAAACACTCAAATGGCTCAATCTGATTTAGTTCTCCCAAAGCAGCCAAGGAATTTAAGTATGGCCAACGGGGCCCCTCCTATGGCAGATTTGGCTCATTGATAATGCTCCTTCTATTTCCCATTTTGCTGGAAGGTAATCCCTAAGTATTTGAATTTGTTGACCTGTTGAATCCGATTACTATTTATAACCCAGGGATATAGCCTTCTTTCCTTCGTGAATACTAATATCGTAAATTTTTCATAATTGATTTGTAACAAGTTCGTGTGGCAATATTGAGCAAAAGCAGTTAGTTGTCTTTGAAGACCCAACCTAGTCTGTGATAACAGCACCAGGTCATCAGCATATAAAAGACATCCTATTGGTCTAGTTGATATTTTAGGCGGCTGAAAATCACTATCTGTTAGGACTTGAATCACATCATTGATGTAGATACTAAACAAGGTAGGAGCCAGAAGACAACCCTGCCTCACACCTCTAGTTATATTTATTTTGTTAGATAAATGACCTATGGTGTCTAATTTGACAGTGATACTAGCCTGGCTATGCAAGTTTTGTATCAGAAATAACACGGGGATGTACTCCTAGAGCTCTTAATTTATCCCAAAGAATTTTTCTGTTAACCAAATCAAAAGCCACCCTCAAATCTAGATAAGCCACAATGAATCTTTTATTCGCTTTAATATATTTGGAGGCTAGGTGGTAAAGGATCAAACATTGATCCAATGAAGATTTCCCCTTTTGGAACCCTGCCTGTTCCAACTGAATTATCCCAGAATTTGTAAGCCATAATGTAAGTCTTGTTAAAAGAAGTTTAGAATACAATTTACAAGCAACTCTCAGTAAACTAATGAGGCAGTAATTAGCCAGATCTGTTCCTGAACCCTTTTTATAGATTGGTATCACAACAGCCTTCCCCCAATCCGCCGGAATAATTCCCGTATTATTGATGGCTGTAAATAACACGGCCAAATATGGCACCCACCAGTCTCTAGTGGCTTTAATAAATTCTATTCTTATCAGTTCCGCCTCAGGGGCTTTGTTGTTTCTGAAATAATCTATTATGTTGATGACCTTCAGTTCCGAAACTGGGGGGCAGAGACCAAGCAAATCCTCCTCTTCTTTACCAAGATCTCTGGGTTCTAAAGTGTCTTGAAAGAGGGACCTAAAGTGGTCTTCCCAAGTATTTTGGGCAATTGGAAAGACACATACTTTCCTTTCCAGATTTAGTGTGCCATTCATTATAGACCACCGGCTTAGCTGGCAACAAACTGCAATGGAACGTGCCTTTGGTCTCTGGTGCAGATTGTTGGATCCTCATTCTCCTGCGCTTTTGCATGCCATAGGGATGGATGCTTACTGTAACCCATGGCAGGCTAGTATTCAGAAGGCTTTGACCCATATGGGGCTTTCTTTAGAATACCTTGCCCACAAGCCCTTCCCTATAGACAAAACGAAGTGGCCCAAATTGTTGATTCCCCTCAAATGTCATTGTACCCCTACTTTATCCCCGATTTGGGCCAGATGGCAAATTACTTGCAGGTACAGATCCCAACTTGTACAAAAAATTTAATC